>JAMPIO010000109.1:0-361656 GCA_024699865.1 Aphelenchoides fujianensis
AAAGAGCGGCGGCTGAGACGTCCGAAAATGCTGTTGGTCTTCGAGCCCGAATTCTACCGTTTGTACGTTGTCTACACCAATCACAGAACTTCTTGTGGAAGGACTTGCCGAGTCTGCTCGCACGAACACGCAAGGCAGAAGTGAGCGGCCAATCGACTTCTCTTCTGCTGAGTGACTGCGGAGATCACGAACCAAAAGTCAGCGCGCCGTCCGCCCGTCGACTGTTTACTTTCGCTCTCGATTCCGATCGACCGTTGGCTTCGTGAAGTTGGCGGCCGCCTCCGACAGAAAGGTCGTTCTTTTTGTTTATTTCGCTTTTCGCAGTCGACGGCGACTTCCGATCGCAACAAACGAGCAGGACGGCGAGGAAGTCGGCCGACCTCGCGCCCACCTGCGGCAATCCGATCGTGCGAGTGGCTGGGCAGCGATTAAACAAACGAAGACTTGATTTTTGATCCTTTCCGCAGGTTTTGAAGCTTCGTTGAATTATTGTGTTTGAACAAAATAAAGGCTTGTTGTGTTCAACGGCTCGAGACGTTGAGTCGAAAACGCCTGGGCGCGCATCGGCAAGGTCGGTCCGTCACATTGAATTGTGGGAAGTCTTCAGTTAGTTTATTCAGTCAACCAGATGGAATAGACTAGACTTGCGACAATCAGGAGATATTTACAGAGGATGTGGACCCAAATATCGTTGTCAGCATTCGTTCAACGGGCGATCGTCAGTTCTAAACGCAAGCGAAAGTCGGTAGAGGAAGAAAGAATTCTAAGGACCTTTGGGGTCGATCACTCCGTCCCGATTCCGATCCAACTGCGAGTAGCCGATGGAGTTCCCGCCCTGCCCGTAGCGCTGGAGGTCTCGCAGGTGGACGGGCAACTTCGGGCGGCCGTTGACGAAAACCGGCAGCCACTCGTCGAACTGCACGAATTCCGCCTCTTCGATGTAGTTGTTCTCTGCACAAGCGAGCGATTAGCCAAGAGAATCAAGCAGAGAACTCAACTGTTCAGGTCCATCGAGTCGCTCACTCGCTTCACGTCCTGCTTCGTCTTGCCGAGCATCATCCCGTTGACGGGGAAGTCCCGCACGGCGTCCATTTCGGCCGTCGAGAGCTTCCCGTCACCGTTCGTGTCGAGGAAGTTGAAGGCGAGTTTCGAAAGAAGGAAGAGCTTCGAGTGGTCCGTGTGCGGGATCGGGTCGGCGATCGTCAGTGTGGAAAGCACGAAGAGGAGCAGGAGTGAGAAGCAGGCGGAGATTGAGCACAGCATCTCGGTAGAAGAGCGGTCGAGCACGAAGCACCGGTGCTGGATGACTTGAAGTGTCTTTGCGCCCGAGAGATTGGCGGAGAATTCACGTCGATCGAACCGCTCGCTCACGTTCTTTTTGCATCTATCCGCTTTTTATTCCACTTTTTGCACGTCTACAAGCGTTCCGCTCGGCGCTCTGCAGCAAAAGAAGTGGGCGGTCCCCGAACGCTGTAACCCCCGCCTTTCTTCGGTTGTTCGAACTCTTCCGGTCGTCATTCATTTGCATCCGATCACTCACACTCGTTTGTTCTCACTCTCGCCCGCCCGCTTCTTTGTGATCGATCGCTTACCGTTGATCGAAGCGTTCGTCGTTCCTTTCGGGGAGGGGATGCCCCGCCCTCTCTACAGCTTCGTTCTCTTCACGTGCTCCGAGCTCGTGAAGCAGCCAGACACCCACACCTCACTTGCTAGTGCCAATCCAGTTTATTAAGCAACACCAACACCAAAAAGAAAGAAGGAAGAGGTCATGTCCAGGGAGAAGAAAGACCGTCGCGATCACCAAATCGAATCATTCCGCCTGTCAATGACGGGCATCGTTGAAGCGGAGAACGTCGTCCAGCGGGCCGCCCGCTTGCCGAGGGCCGCGCGAGTGGCCGCGCACCGCCGAGCGCTTCTGGCGGAAGGGGAACGACTGAAAGAAGCAGAGTGAGTTGAGGCGATCTTCAATCATTCGTGCATTGCAACAAGTTTCTGTCTTTTGTGCAAAGGAATCACGAGACTCGTTCTGCAACGTTCCCGTTCGATTACACTCGTTAGTCGGAACAAAACGAGCACGGCGGCGACAGAAACATGACGAACGGAAGTCGTCGATCACGGCCGCTCGCCCCCGCTTTTCGGTCGGCGTTCTCGAGCATTCCGCCGCCCCCGCCCGACTGTGCGCCCCAGACAGAGTGGCACCAACCGAACGGGCAGAAGTGATCACTTGAAGAACGCGGGAGAAGAGGCGGCGGTTACACAAAACAGCCGCTTGTTTGTTCCGAAGTTTAGAGCAAAACAATGCAGCTTGCAACGAAATGCGGGCCGAAAATCCAAACACTTTTGCACAACAAGAACGGTCACCCGGCGCACCCCTGGCCGTCTAAACTCACTCGTTTCTGCCCGGCGTAGAGGACCTCCACCGGCTGGATCGGCTCGACGAAGCTCAGCGTCTTGGCGCCCTTGATCTGCGCGAATTGGGCGGCGGCCATCGACGCCAAGAGGAAGACGGAAAGAACGAGCAGCATTCGATTGAAGCGCATGTTGAGGAAGAAGGTGGAGGTCACTCGTCGGTCAGCAACTCGAATGCGAATGGAGAACGCCGTTTGTCGTCGATTTAAATCCACAAGTCCGCACGTGTAAGCAGGCCGTTCGATCGCGTGTTGCACGTGCAGAATGGACGAAACGGAGCGCGACGGTGCGAGGGCGGACCGCCGCTAATTGCCGGCCGGTGGGCGGGCGGAGGATCGACTGGAGGGAATCCGCCCGATTGCAAGCGGGATGACGCCACAGGAGGCGGAAAGTCGGTCGATCGGCTTCGTCGCGGACGGAACAAGCGGCACGTGAGCGATCGACTGCCGGCTGCACGCGAGTGGAGGCGGCAAAGCGGAAGTATTCGCGGACGTTACGATTTGATTGTGGTGAGGTTGACGACAGAAGACGGAGAAATCGACAATGGAACACGAGAGAAAGCTGGTGAATGCAATCTACTTAAAGTTCCTTTGCAGCCACTTCTTGTAGCTTTTCGTTTGTGGTGGTGAAGTGTGCCGACTGCTTTTATCCGTAGAGACTTCTATTCTCTTCACCGTCGTCTCAATTCAACCGAGTTGCCGGTTCATTGCTCCCGCTAATATCCCGTGCAATCGTTCCCTTTCACGCCCGTTCGCTCGAAAGCCAATCGAACGCGGAGGTCAACGGCCGACTGCCCCGAATCGCTCGACCGTTGCCGCGAACGGGAACAATGAAAGCGGAATCCAATGTGCAGCCAGTAGGTCACGCAAATCCAAGTACTGCACTATAAATCCGTTATTTGTTTGAAGACAACTGCATCGATACCCTCTGCAAGAGTGCATTCGAACGAAATAGTCGTAAAAGCTGCAGGGCAGAACGATCCATCGACCATCAGTTGATGGGGTTAGCAGCTTTTACGACTGGCAGCAATCGAACGATAGAAGTAGGGGAGAAACACACGTAACGCGTGTACTCTAAAGAGCAATCCCTGACTGAAAGCGATAAAAACGACCCACTTCCTCGTTCTCAATCCCCTTGATGTTTCGAACGCCGATTCCTTGTTTCCGGCTTGTTTGCATTCGGGATTCACGTGAAGGCGGCGCCGGGGGAACGCGACGTTCACGCCGCTTATCACTCGTTAGTTCTCCTACAAACCGAAGAACGTCGAGCTTCCAGAAACACCCGTCAATCAGAAGACGAGAGAAGGGGTTCTGGTCGTTGGAAACAGGAGGTGAATAGAGAGGATTGTGAAGAAATTTGGAGCATTTACTTCAAGGCGGCCGAGTGCCCTCTGCGATGAAAGGAATGCTCGCAATCAAGGCATCTGTGTGTAACCCTTTATGAACTGAAGGTAAGAACCAGGCACTATTGTCCGTAGGCGTTCTCTGACTTTTGTTCCACTCGAACGAAGAATCGAATGGGGTGATCTTCAGGTGGGAAGGCGGGCCACTCGTAAGTGAATTCGAGCGATAAGAAGGCGAAGAAGAAGAGAGAAATCGGGTGTTATCACTCCACTTTGGGCCTTCTTTCTTCTTTCGACTTTCGCTGCAGTTCGCCATGCAGTCAACCTTTCGATCGGCTTTCCTTTCCGCGAATTTTAATCCGCCAAGAGTTCCGCATTGAACAAGCTTTGTTGCATTGAATGAGTGCCCGCTTTCAGCCCTCCACTCCGCCGAGATGGCCGCCTCACTGGGCATCTTCTTCCGCGACTACGACTACGAGGAGTCCAAGCAGTGGCTCGTGGAGCACCAGCCGTTCCTCTTCAAGGCGGTCGCCTTTTACGTGGTGGCGATCTTCTCGATCAAGTGGGTCCAACGGGATCGCAAGCCGTTCGATTTGGTCACGCCGCTGATCCTGTGGAACGCGTTCCTGGCGATCTTCTCGCTGCTCGGCTTCTTCTTCACGACGCCCGCCTTCCTCCGGGTGATCAGCAAGCACGGCATCCAACGTTCGTAGTCGAGGGAAGAGTTTGTTGATGGCCGGGGCTTGCAGACACGTACACGCAAATCAGCGAGATCCAAACGGACCGGACGTCCGGCTACTGGTGTTTCCTGTGGATCGTCTCGAAGATCCCCGAGTTCGTGGACACGTTCTTCATCGTGCTGCGCAAAAAGCCGCTCATGCTGATGCACTGGTGAGTAGGCAGTCGACTGCTGGACTCTAATGGGAGGATTGCAGGTACCACCACGCCCTGACCGGCTACTTTGCCTTCCACACGTTCTACATGGACAACGCTTACATGGTTTGGGTCGTGTGGATGAATTACATCATTCATTTCGCAATGTACAGGTGAGTGGAGGGAGTGAGAGTTGTTCATTGCTCTCATTGCTTGCAGCTACTACGGACTTCGCGCCATGCACGTGCGGATCGCGCCGTGGATCGCCCAGACGATCACCACCTCGCAGATGATTCAGGCGAGTTCTTGGGGGGTTGGAGGTTGATTGGTCGATGCCGCTTGCTGCCCTTCCTTTTCACAACCTCTAGCCAACCCCTACTCATCGTCTGCTTGCAGTTCATCATCACGATCGTGTGGATGTTCCACGCGCAGTGGATGCTGGCGAGCGGCCAGAAGGTGGCGGCCACGCCGTACGGCCTCTTCATTGGCCAATTCATGATGTGGACCTACTTGGTGCTGTGGATCCGCTTCTACTACCAATCGTACTTCGCCAAGGGCGGAAAAAAGTACGTACAGGCGAAGGCCGTCAAGTCGCAGTGATTCGGCCGGCTTATCGTTTGCTCCATTCGATCGACTTATGTGTCCGTTGGGTTCGGAGTTTTATTCGTTGCGGCGAGAATAAACCGTTGATTTGAGAGGTTTTATTGGCGACGACAGTCTTTCGCTCGCTTGGAGCAATTGGGGAATGCAAAGAGGCGGTCGTTAAGTGCGAAATAAAAGCGAGAAGTTCTGCAATCATTCTGAACGAATTTGCAAGCAAAAGAATTGGAATAAGCGTCTGGATCGTGAAACCCGAGAAGAATTCAACACATCTATTTGCCCTTGCCTTCTCCGATCTCCCCGATCCAAACAAAAGCCGACACCTTTGATTGATTTGTGTCAGCGAACTGCTCGTTTGTCGTCGAATCTCCACGTCCACGTTGCCCCTCATCACGAACGCAGAGCCAGAAGGATCTCCCCGACCAACAAGTGGACGCTTGGGGAACTCCGTTGAAGCAAAGAAATCGATTGAGAGACACTTCGTTCTCACTGCTCGTCGGGCTTTCGGCATCGCCGGTCGTCGATCGGCCGCTCGCTCCGGACAGACGCCGCTGTTTTGAAACGAGGGGATTTGTTCGTGTGTTCGTCGATTCGTGTTTAGTCCGTCGATTCCTCCGCCTTCCCTCCGAACCGAACCGAGGATGTCGTCCAGCGAAGACGAGAGCGTGGGCGACGCGCGCGAGGAGGTGAGTTTCGATCGATCGATTGGATTCCCCTCGATTTCTTGCGTGTCGCTTGCAGATGGAGGCGGAAGACGTCCAGCAGTCGCCACGCAACGACGAGGACGAGGAGGAGGACGCCGGCCCGCAGCAATCCTCGCGGAAGCGGCGGCAAGTCGATTCGGACGACTCGGACGACGACGCGCCCCCGCCGGCCGAGTCCAGCGGCAAGAAGGCGAAGAAGCGGACGGTTGTGTCGGACGACGAGGAGGACGAGTCCGAGGACGAAGAGGAGGAAGAGGAGTCCTCGGGCGAGGAGGAGGAAGCGCCCCGAAAGAAGCGAGCTCCGAAGAAACGCGTGAGTTCTCCCCCCATCCATTCTTCCTTTCAATCGAATCGTTTGCAGCGCCGCACCGTGCACGACTTCATCCAAGACGACGTGGAGGTGGACGACGACGAGGAGGACGAGGACGTCGACTACGCGGACGACGACATCATGGTCGACCCGGCGGAGCGGCGTCTGGCCGAGCGCGCGATCCGCGAGCAGGAGGCGCTCAACCGGCAGCACCCGCACTCCCAACGGAACCGCTTGGCGTAAGGCGACTGACAGTTCTTGTGTTCAACCGAATGTTCAGGAACATGACCGAAGAGGAGATGGGCCGCTACTTCGAGGCGAAGCACGCGCAGGAGTCCTACGCCGGACGGACGGTGAACGACGAGATGTTCGACTCGATCTCGCAGAACTCCCTCCTGCCGACCACCAAGGACCCCAACCTGTGGATCATCAAAGTGCGCGAGGGGCAAGAGCGCGCGATCACGCTTCAGCTGCTGCGGCGCTGCATCGCGGCCTCCAACACGGACGAGGTTCGTTCCCGCTCTTTCGTCCATGATCTCCTCTCGCTTCCAGCCGTTGAACATCGCTTCGGTCATCTGCAAGGACAACCTGAAGGGGATGCTCTACGTGGAGGCGCGCAAGAAGGCGTACGTCGAGCGCCTGATCGACGGCATCCAGGCGATCAACCCGTACGAAGTGAAGGTGAGCAGCGAGGCCGCCCACTCCTCATCATTCCTTTCTCTCTTCCAGATGGTCCCCATTGATCAAATGGTCGACACGCTCAAGGTGGTCAAGAAGGTGCCCAACCTGAAGACCGACGACTACGTCCGCGTCACTCGCTCGATGTACAAAAACGACCTCGCCCAAGTGGACTGGGTGGACGTCGCCCAGAACCAAGTTTGCCTCCGCCTCCTACCCCGCATCGACTACAAGAAGAAGCGAGGGTCCATGCGCGATGTGAGTGATTGAGCGTTGGCCCCCGTTCTCTCTTCTCATTCGTGCATTCATTTGCGTGCTTCAGACCCAGAACGATGACGAGGAGTACAACGACGACGAGCTGTCCTCCTTCAAGAAGGCGATCAACCGCAAGTCGGCCCGCAGCCGCCCGCCGGCCGCCCCCTTCGATGTGGACAAAATCCGCGAGCTCGGCGCGGACACCTCGTCGGACGGCGACTTCGTCATGTGCGAGGGCAATCGCTACCGCCGGGGGCTGCTCTACAAGGTGTTTCCGTTGACGTCGGTGGTGAGTGGCCGAGAAGGAGGATGGAAGTGAGCAGTCGATCGTTTAGACGGACGAGAACATCCACCCGACCATGGAGGAGCTGAAGCACTTCCACGACAAGCCCACCACCGATCCCGAGTTCCTCAAAGAACGTGAGTTCTTTCCCGCATCTTCTCGCACTCATCCTTCTTCTCCGCTACTCCAGTCGCGAAGACGAAGATCAAGGACGACCTGAACGTGTTCGTGGTCGGGGACGTGGTCGAGGTGGCCGAAGGCGAGCTCATGAACCTGCGCGGAACCGTCCAGTCGGTGGAGAAGGACGGGATCGTGATGCTGCCCGACCACGAGGATCTCAAGGCGCGTTCTCTCACCCATCTTCTGTCGATTGACCAACCGAATTGCAGAAACCGCTGAAATTCAACCCGGCCGAGCTGCGGAAGTTCTTCAAGCCCGGCGACCACGTGCGCATCACGGGCGGCAAGTTCGAGGGCATGACCGGCAGCGTCGTGAGCGTCGAGGGGAACGTCGTCGTCGTCATCTCGGATCTCAATTTGGACCACGTACGTCCTCTTCCGTCCTCTCATCCACGTGTAACGAGGTTGTTTGCAGATGAGCGTCCGCCTGTACGACGTCCGTCTCGACGCGCAGGTGTCGACGGGCGTGGACCAGCTGGGGCAGTTCCAGTTCCACGACCTCGTCTCGCTGGACGCCGACAACGTGGGCGTGATCATTCGGCTGGAGCGGGAGTTCGTGGAGGTTCTCAACACGCAGGGCAACGTCGTCCGCGTGAAGGCCATCAGCATCCAGCCCCGCCAAATGCGAATGGCCAAGGCCTTTGACGCCGCCGGCAACACGATCCAGGCCGGCGACCGCGTGAAGATCAACGATTCGCTGCAGGTGGGTGGGCGGGGAAGAAGATCATTTCTTCGGCTGTTTGCAGCGAGGCTTCCGCGACGGGGACGACGAACGGGTCGGAGAGATCAAGTACATCTACCGAAACGCGGTCTTCGCCTACTCGCGCAAATACACGCAGAACTCGGGCATGTTCGTGTGCCGCAACAAGCAGGTCACCCTGCTCGGCGCCTCAAACGCGCCGATGGCCGCCGAGAATCCCACCGGTCGGTCCATCCACTCGTTCCTCTTGCTGATCTCTCGGCTTGCAGCCTCGATGATGATGAACGGCCTCATGAGTCCGCGGCACGCGATGGGCGGCGGGCCGGCCCCGATGCAGACGCCCTCGGTCCACTCGTCCGCGTTCTCGCAGAACGGCCGCATGTTCGGCGGGGGCGGCGGGATGCGCGGCGGCGGGAACCAGGGACCTCGCCGCGACACGTCCATCATCGGCAAGACGGTCCGCATCAAGCAGGGTCCGATGAAAGGCGAGTTGGGCGGAGACCGTGCAAGGGGTTGAGCGGGCAGATTCATCGTGTTCTTTCCCTTCATTCGCTCATTTCTTCCGTCGTTCAGGGTACCTGGGAATGGCGAAAGACGCGACCGAAACGACCGTTCGCGTGGAGCTGCATGCCCAGCCGAAGGTTTGCTTTGATCGCTCGTTCCACACGATCTTCCCACTCGTTTCAGACGATCAGTGTGGACCGCTCGCGCGTGGACATTGTGGGCGCCCCCTCGTCGACGTCCGCTCGCCCGTCGGCCGCGCCGTTCGGGGCGGGCAGCCGAACGCCGAGCGCCGCCGACCGGATGGGCCGCACGCCGCTCTACGGCGCCGGCTCCCAAACGCCCATGTACGGGGCGGGAGCGCAGACGCCGATGCACGACTCGTTTGGAGGTTTGTTCCACGAGAAGAATCGATGGAATTCGTGCTCGTTCAGGCGGTCGCACTCCTCACTACGGCGCGATGACACCGGCGCACACGGACGGCGGCCGCACGCCGCAGTACTCGAACACGTGGGACCCGTCGAACGTGGCGGCCACTCCCGCCCGCTCGGTGATGCACGAGGACGAGGAAGACGACGAGGAGGAGGTCGAGATCAACAAGTTTGGGCGCACTCCGCACGCGTACTCCGAAGCCGGTGAGTGTTCAAAGAGAGGATTGATCGCTTGATCGCCCGCTTGCAGGCCAGTCGTACATGAACGCGCCCACGCCGTCGGCGGGCAGCCACCACGACTTCTCGTACGGCAAGAGCCCGTACTCCCGCTCGGGCTACGAGTCGGTCAACGACTCCGCGAGTTTCGCCCGCCCGCAAGCGCCTCGCTCAACGGCGGCCATCCCCGAAGCCCGTGAGCATCCTCCGTTCATCCACCCGCCTTGAACACTCGCCTGCTTTCAGCGGACTCGTTCCTCCGCAAGGGCGAGTGGGTGGTCGCCGACCTGCTCGTCCGCGTGCTGCCCACCTGCAAGGACGAGGAGATCCGCGGCATGGAAGGCTCCGTGCGCGATGCCCCCAAAAATCAGAACGCCATCGAGTTGTACTTCGAGGAACTCGAGTTCAGCGCGAAGGGCGCCGAGCGGACGGTCCTCCGCACCGACGTGGAGCCCGTGCAGCCGGCGGAGGGCGATCGCGTGAGTCCAGCGGCGAAGAGGAGGCGAGGAATGATCGTCCGTGTGTTCAGGCGCGCGTGATCTACGGCACGGACAAGGACACCGTCGGGAAGATCGAGGACCGGGAGAACAACCTGCTGGTCATGCGCGTGGACGGCTCTCCGGACGTGAAGATGAACCCCGCGAAGAACTACTGCAAGACCTTCTGATTCCAACCCCTCCGTTTCGGCGTCTATTTGGTTATTTCGTTCGATTGTGTTGCTCGAAGGCCGCTCCGTCTTCCCCCGAATCACTTCTGCTAATCGACCCACCGTATTGCTCGTTCAGTGCAGCGACGAAACGTTAGCGTGTTCTGATCGCCCATTCTTTTGTTTAACCGTCTATTTAATCCCAAGAATAAAGTTTGTTGTTAAACGGCCGGTGCAGCAAAAGAAATATTTCACTGCAAGAGTCCAAGTGCACGCCACTCGTTTAGCTGAAGTTTAATCGCATTCGAACGGTGAACAACACACGAGAGACACAACGGTTGGAGGAGATGAAAGGGATGGACGAGAGGCAAGTGAACGCGTGAAATCGACGGCCGTCCGGCGCTCACGAGATCTTCGCGTTCGAGAAGTCCATCTCCTGCAAACATGTGGGTTGAGCGGAGTGAACGGAGGAAGAATTAAAGGGAGGAACTCACGGGATGTTGGGCCATGAACCTGTAAGCAATCAAGCGATTAACAGAAGAGAAAACGGAGGACTCACTTTTGCAAGATCTCCTGCTTCTTCTTCTCCTCCGACGTCGGGAGTCCCATCTCCTTCTGCCGCTGGTCGTACATCATCTTCTCGACCATGGCGCGCGTCTCGCCCTCCAGATCGGAGAGCTTCGAGTTCTCTGGCTGCACCTTGCGGGTGTTGATCTCCGGATCGCTCTGCACCAGGCGGCTCCACCATTGCTGGTCTTTCACCTGCAACACGCGGCATCAAAGGATGAATCGACGGGGATTGTTCGTGAGCGATCGACTGGACTCGGAACGAACCTTGTGGAGCGTGATGACGACGTCCTTCTTGCCCTCGAGCACCCACAGCGACTCCTCGACTTTGACCTCGTCCGGAAGGTCGCCGTCGAGGATCGGCGGCTTCCCGCGGACGCCCACCTTCAAGTGGGTGCGCGTGATCTCCGCCACGACGTCGCGCGAGTTGAGCGGCACGCCCGCACGCAACGGGACGTGCACCTGCAAGAGGCGAGTGCAAATCGAATGGGAGAGGGCACGAACCTCGACTTCCTTCAGCGTTTGGGTCCACGAGTAGTTCGGGAGGTCGCAGCCGTTGCCCGTGTTCGGCTGCAGCTTACCCTTCTCGTCCTCGTTCTCCTCCTCGCCCGCCGCCTTGTCGCCCTCGCCGCCCTCCGCTTTGGCCGACGAGGAGGCCGGCGGCTCGGGCATCGGCTTCGGCGGCTCGACAGCGGCCCTGCAATTCGAGGAAATCAAGGAGAAAAGATGAGAGGACTCACGCTTTGATCGCCTCCTCTTCCTTCTGCTTCTGCTGCTCGCGTTGCTGCTTCAGGCGCTTCTCTTCGGCCTCGCGACGACGGCGTTTCTCCTCGCGCTCCTGAACGACCAAATGGATGGATGGAATGGCAAAAAGAGCTCACCTTCTCCGCACTGCCCGCGTGCTTCTCGAAGGCCTTGAGCACGATGGCGCGCGCCTCGTCGACGCTGGCGCCCGTGAAGAAGTCGGTCTTGCGGGCGAGGAAGCCGAACATCAGGTCGAACAACTCGGGCACGCCGCCCTCCAGGTTCGACGCCAACGAGAAGAACACGCCGTCCGCACGTTCCTCCATTTTGCTTGTGGGATCGGGAGAGAGCTGGAAGATGGCAATGGATGGATGAAGAGATTGGAGGTGCACGAGCGGAGCGGTACGGGCGAAGCAGCACGTAGGACGGGAGTAACAAGTGTAAATTGGACTGTTCGCGGAATCAAAGAGACGCGAAAGATTAACGAGTTAGCATTCCGCCGAACCTCAACCTGGATTTCCGCAACCTCCAGCCCTCCTACCGAATGAGGACGAGGAAATGCACGGTTGGATGACTAATTGCGGGGAATGCGAACTGCGCCCATGGCAACCCGCTTGGACGACCAGAAAGGAGTGCCAATTCCTTGCTTCCACCGAAGAAGGTATCCGAATGACCGCAACAAATTCGTTCAATCTCCGACGAGCAACATTAACAACAACTTTATTTCTTCAAACGAACAACAACAAACGGGCCGCACGCTCACTTCTTGCGGCGGTAGGTTGACTTGCGGGCTTCCTTTGGCTTGGGCGGCAGGATCACGCCGTCGAACTGAAAGCACGAGAGTAACGGAAGGCATGAGAGAGTGCACGCACCTTTTGCTGGAACCACTTGACGGCCTCCTCCTTGTTGACGCGGTGCGCGATGCCGACGCGGCCCTTGGCGCGGCGGCGTTTGGCGACGCGGCGGCCGGCGCGGTCGAGCACCACGTAGAAGTCCATTCCGTAGATACCAATAGACGGATCGTACTTCAAGCCCAAATCGATGTGCTCCTGAATGCCAAAACCAAAAGAGCCGGTGTCAGAGAAGTTTTCGCGGTACAACTCGTATTCCTTGACCTGAACGCCGAGGGATGAGCGAGAGAAGTGGGTGCGGGGACGAACCTTGAGGCCGCGGTCGATGATCTCCTCGGCCTTGGCGCCGCGCACCGTGCAGTGGACGGCGATCTTCTCGTTACGGCGGATGCCGAACGAGCGGACCGTGTAGCGGGCCTTGGAGAACACGGGCGTCTGGCCGGTCAGCTGCTCCAGCACCTGCAAGTCGTGGATGAGATGAGAGAGGAAGGGAGTGGATGAACCTTGGCCGCACGGGTCAGCCGATCGCCCGACTCGCCCACGCAGATGTTCAGGCAGAGCTTCTGGATCTTCAGCTCGCGCATCGGATTCGCCTGCTTCTTCTCGCGCGTCTCCTCCTTCTTGTCGACGACCATTGCGGTGGGTGGACGGAAGGGAATGCGGAAACCTGCAGGAAGACCGGAGATTGCGGAAATCCTTCGACAACGCGCAGAACACGCACGAGAACCCCGCATTAGGCCACTCGAAAATTGGATGAATTTGGAGCAAAACACGAGGGAAACGAGGGGATTTTGGGGCCAATCGAGTGAACATCCTTCGGGCAAACCTCTCGGCTTTCAAGCGCCCCAAAAGCGAAGGTAATTTCTCCGATCAATGGTGGAAACCGTCGAGTAAACGGACGAAAGCGGCGGAAGACGAGCGACCGAAAGCGAGGCAACGATTCGCTTCATTGTCCGCGAATCGATAGTCCGACACTCCGCTTACAATCTCACTTTGTTTACTGTTTACAAGTGTTGTTCGTTCTCTCCGTTCTTGTGCGGATTTCCCACATCCCTTCGATCCCTTCGACCTCCGAAATGAGTGGAGCGCGTGGGAAGACGGCAAAGCTGAACGACGAGTACGCGATGCCGCTTCTTGGCCTCGGAACGTACGGGATCTTCGATCAGAAGGCGGCCGACGTCGCGGTGGACGCCGCCCTGACTGCCGGCTACCGTCTCTTCGACACCGCCAAGTTCTACCGGAATGAACGCGAGTTGGGAGCGGCCTTTGAGGTGGGCATTGATTGATCGCTTTCTTTTGACCATTGCCGTCGCTTGCAGAAGTACCTGCCGAAGCACGACTTGAAGCGCGAGGAGATCTTCATCGAGACCAAGGCGAACATCTCCGGAGCGGACGTCGCCGAGAGCACGAGCCGAATGGTCGAGGACTCGCTGGCGGCCTTGCGGACGGAGTGAGTCGACTGAACACTTCTTTTTAACACTCGTTAGTTGCAGCTACCTCGACCTCGTCCTCGTCCACTACCCGAAGAACTGGGGTCAAAGCGACGGCAGCAAACGGAACCGAGCGGATCGGTCGGCCGCCTACGGAGTGCTGGAGGACTTCCAAGGTGACGTCCACCAATCTCTTCAATGATTTCTTCGTTGCAGACGCGGGCAAAATCCGTTCGATCGGCGTGTCCAACTTCGAGCCCCAACACGTCGACCAGCTGCTGGACGACGGCCATCGCCTGCCGGTCAGTTGTCCTCTTCCTTCCCATTGCTACTGTCTGTTTAGACCGTGAATCAATGCGAATTCCATCCCCACTTGACACGACCGGAACTCCTCGACTACTGCCGAAAGAAGGGCATCCAATTCCAAGTACGTCCCCTCCTCGTTCTTTCTGTTGATGGCGGGCGTTTGCAGGCGCACACCTCCCTGGCGAAGCACTCCCGCTCGTTGTACGCGGAGCCCGACCTCGTGGCCGTCGCCAAGAAGCACGGGCTGACCGTCGAAGTGGGCCCTCTGCCTCCACAGCTCTTCTTGATCGCTTCTTGCAGCAAACACTCCTCGGTTTCGCCTACTGGCAGGAGATCGCCGTCATTCCGAAGTCGGCGAATCCCGAGCGAATTTCCAGCAATCTGAAGTTCTTGGACGCCCGGCTGGACCGCGAGGACATCCGCCGACTGATGCAGTTGGACCGCTTCAAGCAGTACAGCGACTGCGACGGGTGGAACGTCCGATGAACGCCGATGAGTGCTGGTCTTTAAGGTCGCAAATCTGTTCAGTATTCTTGTACTTTAAATAAATGATCGGTCGCTTAGAACTGTAGGAGGAGAGATCAGTTGGTCCTCCTCTCCTCTGCATCGACTCCGTTCGTTTCTTTTGTTTCGATCCAGCGAAGGAGTGGGTGTTCCGTTCGGCCGCGTGTTTGAGTTTTGTTTCAACGGCCGTAAGACGGGCGGGGTTCGTCGCTGGGATCGGCAGCCGGCGGGCACGTGCGGAAGAAAGGCGAGACGATAGCGTTGATGCACTCGCTCGGCTCGGTTTGGAGGAATTTGATCACGACGTTGTTTCGTGTGGTCAATCAGCTTGGAGTCGCTCTAATGAGTGCTTGCTCGGCCAATCGACGGTCGCTGGAAAGGAGCGGGAATTCGCGCGCACGTCCGCCGGCCGACTCGTCGGGATTAGCGCCCGTTCTTTACGTTCGGCCGCCGCTTCGATCCGATCGTCACGCCCGCACGTCTTTTGTGTTCGCTGCGGCGGGGATTAGCGAGCGGGAGTCAATGATTAACACGCGTCTCTCGTCGACCGTTGAAGTGATTGGGAGTTGACTGCTGGACGTTTGTAAAGGCCGTTCAATCCCTTCAACCGCTTACCAACGATTGTGTTTAGCGAGTTCCGGTCGAATGGATGTCGCTTCCATAAAGTGCATCTCTCGTGCCCGTGTGTCATCACGACAGCCGAGAAACCGTTTGGTTTCAAACGAGAAGAAGCGACCAATCGGGCGGCAATTGCGGTGAATGTTCGCTTCGATTCGTCATCCCTCCGCCGCTTCTTCCTTTCGCGTTTGGCCGGCCGGGTGTCGAAAGCAAGCGATTGCAACATCCTCTCTTTTCGAGTCGTTACGTCCGTTGAATATTCAGGAGGAAACGGCGTGGTGGAGGGATGGTTGAGGTCAGATGATTTCGAAGTCAACCTCTTCGTTTCTGGATGCAACAAAGTCGTCTCTCCTCTTTTCGCTCACACGCCCGAATGCAACACCCGCCCTTCTGTCTTCCGCTTGGCCTCGACCTCCCGCCGCCCCGTCGATTGAAATCGATTCACTCGTACCGCTCGCACGCGCCCGAAATTAAATTCGGGAGTAAAACGACCCGACCCCCGGTTCGAACTCCCGCCTCCTTTGATGTCTGGAGGAAGTCGAGAACACTCGTTTCATCGCGTAGGTAGTCTTCCAATGCAGGTGGTTTCATCGCTGCTTTTCGATCCCTTGCTGATTGCTCGTCGTTTTCCGCAATGCGCAATCAACTCGCCGCATTGGAGTCGAGGCGCGCGTCCACTCGCCTTCCGCTTGACCCACCGGCCGCCCCTCCGCCTAATTGAGCGCTTTGTCCGCCCCGTCCACTCGCGCGCCCAATTTGCTCGTCGAGGCGTGGGCGAAATCGAGTCTCCGCGTTCGCTTCCGATCGGTCGGTGCACGAGGGGCGGCTTGTTTTCGCTGGACTTCCGCTCGACCGGCGCGTTCCGCTCCGCCGATGCCACGGGCGGCGAGTTCGCTCGGATCGGGGTGGGAATAAGCCGCGAGGTCCTGCGAGGAGCGAGCGGGCGGGCATTTAGGGTGGCGATTCGCAGGATCGTTGACCGTTGGAAGCGAGTTGGCGTTCGGTTGTTCGCTGCATTTGGCCGCCGATCGGCTGTTCGGGGAGTCGATCGAACGAAATACTCCGCCGCTTACCGCTGCCGTCGATCACGACTCTCCCCTCGCATCCCGACTGCATCGAAAGCGGAGGTTTCTTTTCGTTTGTTGGTGCTTGTGATCCCGCGGGATTTCGGGTTTGTTTTCGATCGAACGATCTTTCGAGTGGTTTGCGGCGCGCCCGTCCGCTTTGATGGCCGCCCGACGGATCGGAGAGCGGAAGGTTGCGGGCGGGAACATCGAGGGGCGGAGCGGGGAGCAAACTGGGTGGTCGGCGGGAAGAATGCGGGGACTGAGGGGGATGAGGCGGGTTGATTGCGCTGGATGTTGGCTGGCGGGTTCAATGGAAATGAGGATCATGAAGAGTAATCTTCGTGTTTAACCCAGTCCATCTTCTTTCGTTCTCGTTCCCATCGGTTCCCACAAAGCCGCTCGCATTTCGCTCGACGTCGTCCTTTTGCCGCCATTTCGATCGGCAGTCCGCCCGCTTGCTCGCCGGCCGCCCGTCCCGCCGAACAGACGGCCGCGGTCGAGCGAGCGGCGGCGGCCGGCATACGCGCAACTGGCGGCCATTCCGCCGACTCGTTCGGAGGCAATCGGCGAATTTTCTTTCGTTCTTTGCGGCCATTCGGCCTCGTCGCTGTCCCTTTCGTTGTGGAGCGTTCGATCGACGGCCGGCGAGCGGCTTTTCGCTCGCGCATTTCGAAGACGACTTTTGAATCCGCGAACGCCCCGGGCAACGCGCCCGCCGCCTTTCGGGAGTGTCCACTCGGTTTCCATGCAATTAGCCGCCGGAATCCCCTCGACCCGCTTTTCCGCTCGCTCGTTCGTTCGTTTCGCAATTCCGAGCCGCCAATCTCGCGAATTCCCACGACTTCTTTCAGCTCGAACTTGCGGTGATGCGTTGAATTCGTTGGCTATCTCGTGCTTCAATCCGACGACCCCAGGACGATCATGAGCGAAGTGGAGCAAATCAAACGAAAGTTCGACGCCGTTTACGGCGGCTATCGGTTCGTATCTCTCCACTTTTCATCCTCTCGTTCATCCGCTGATTTGCAGGGCCTACTACGACGTGTGCGCGGCCTACGAGAGCGGGGCGATCCGATCGGTGGGCGAAGAAAGCGCGAATTCTCTTGTAGGCCTTCCCGCCCCTTGCTTCGAGTGATTTCTTTCGGATTTGCAGGAACTGTGGAGTCAGAACCGCGTCCTTTACGCGCAGTACCTGGAGCGCTTGGAGCGGATCGGCAAGCGGCTCTTCGAGTCGACTAACGACGCTCAAGCCGCGACGGTGCGGCGGCAAGGTTGGTTTCTTTCCTCCGGGTTGTTCTCTTGATGCACGCTTCTTTTCTTACTCGCTTTCTTCCACCTGCTACGAGCTTTCGCTTGTTCACTCGATGATTGCCGGTTGATGGACCTCGACGAGGAGCAAACGAGCGGTTTTCTGCTCGTTCCGTTGGGTTGGCGGCTCGTTCGGCCTTGAGGGCACTCGTTCGCCCGCTCGTTCGTTCGGGAATGTCCGCACTCCTTTCTTCCGCATGACCGCCGCCTTCGATCCACTCGGCCGGTCGGCGGGCGGCCGATCGCTCCGGCGGGGACGCGCGTGGGCAAACCGCCGGGAAGACGGCGGCCGGGCGGCCGGGCGGCGGTCGATTCATTCCGCCGCCTCGTTTGCCGGACCGACGACTGGAAAGCGCGTTTGCACTTCCATCTTCTTGTACGTGAATCGCCCCCTTCTTCCTGCTGACCGCTCAATCGGGCGTCAGGAAGAAGAACTGCTGGCTACTCCCCACTTCATTTGACGACGTCTAAGGGCTGCCCAAAGAAAGCCACTAATTTCTTTCCTATACCACTTTCGATCAAGAATATTCGTGACCTTCGGCGCCTCGATTCGCGGGCGGCAGATCGCCGGAAGAACAAAAGACGGCGGCCACTCCTCCGCGAAACAAAAGCGAGAGTGTGGCCTCCACTCCTTCCTTTCGCGTACACGAACCGAATGAAAGGACGTCCTTTCGGAAGTGGTTTGCGGCAAAAGGCGGCGGAATTTCTTTGCGGTTCGGCGATTCCAAGGGGTTTCTCCGATTTGGTCTCTTTTCCGTTTGAATTCCCGAGCAGGAATGCTGGCGACTAGTCGTCCCTGTTGCATAAGTTGGGGTGGGCGGGGGATTGAAGCAGACCTTTTGAGCTGCAGAAGCAACGCAATCATCTTCGAATGGCTGGAGTGACCAAAATCATTCTTCTCTCCCACACTGTCGTTTGATGAACCCGCTTTGTGCCCTCCGGTTTCTCGCAGGCGGCTCCTTCCTGCCGGCTTCCAATTCGAGTCGCCGCGGGAGGCCAATCAAACAGCAAAGAAAAGAAGGAAACGTGTGCCCGTCTGGTCGACTTTTAATCCAAACACGGCGCACAGAAGCGGGATTCAATCTGCTTCTTATAAACGGGGAAGATTTCGGTTGCTCTTTGGCGTCAGTGCGAACTCTCCGCTCGTTCAACCGATCGGCCGGCTCGTTCGTAATGAGTGGCCGCAACGCGCACTTCAAACTCCTCTGGTTTTTGAATGAAACGAACACCCGAGTCGTTCGCCCCGCTGCTCGTCGATTCGATAGGGATCTCTCGTTTGCGCGCTTGTTTTTTACTCCGCTGGCAACGAGAGGTGAGAGTTCTCGTACCATTTGCTGCTCCTTCCCTTACGGACTGCTTGAAATTTTCTGCTTCAATCCGGGGATGGGTGCACGACCCGAACCGTCTTGAGTTTTGCAACAAACGGCGCTCGTTTCCTCTGTTTGCCGAACCGAAAACATCGCTGCTGCTCGCTCGCCGTTGCGCGTCGAAGAGTGCGAAGCGGGCGGCTTGAACTCGGACGAGTAAACACTCGAGTTCCTTCTGTTCAGCTGGCGAAGATCTCCGTTGGATTGGAGGGGTTGCTTTCGTTGACTCGACTGGAATGAGCGAGGGATCGCCCTCTTCTTGGCGGCAAAACGATCCGCTCGACGCCCTCATCAAACCGAAGGGGATCCGTTTCGTTCGTTCGTTCGGGCGGACGGAACGTGAATTTTGCGCATAAGCGGCGATTTCCGCTCCGCCGCTTTGATTCTCACGATTTCCAATTCAAATCCCGTCCGATGGGAATTGGGGCAAGGGGCGCCTGCCTGCTCGTTTATTAATGAAGCCAACGATTTCGATCTCCCGTTGATTGCTGGGACGCGCCTGCGGGCCGAATTCTCTGGACGACTTCCTTGCGGTCGTTCCTATTTGCCTTTTTCGGCTTCGACTTTCCACTTGTTCAACGGACACTCATTACTTACTCGCCCATTGAGCTTGAAAGAGGATCTAACGGAAGCAACCCCCGAACGCTTTCTTTACTTTCGCTTTTCCATCAAACGGCGTTTGCTCTCTCGTCGCGCACCGTGGGCACAGCGTGAACGTGCCGAACGGAACGCGGAGTTCAAAACTTGCGGCGTCCACAAAAAATTCATCCGAAGGTCGACTCTAAAACGGACGGGACGCCGCGCGCCGTTTTCTTCGCGACGCGCAAACTTTTTTCTGCGCGTTCCGTTTGATCCGACGAGCGGCCGGCCGCGTGTATTGAACGCCGCTCGACGGGCGGCGGGAGGCGGGAGGCGACGCACAAAAATACGCAAATATATTCGCCGACCTGCTCGCCGCTTCCGCCGCCCCACCCGCTTTTTGGCACTCGCGACCTCCGCGTTGGCTGCGTGCAAGCGGCGCGTGAGGTCAAAATTGGAGGCCGCGCCGTCGACGCGGCGCGCGTTCGCGTTCGGCAGGTGGACCGGCGGACGAAACGTGGACTGCGTTTGGGGCGCGGCAGTCGACCACGTCGGCACTTTTGTTGCGACTAGCTTTGCAGTCTCGTTTGATTGCGTGGGGGCGCTTTGTGTTCCGTTTGCCGTTCCACGAGCAAACAGAAAGCGGGAGTCGTGCCCTCGAGTGGGTCGAATTCGAATCGAAACGAGCGGCGTGTGATTTGGAGCGCAAACGGGCGTTTGGGTCAAGAAAGAGGGACGTGAATCACGCGAAACGCCCCGCATTCCGCCCGCCCGCCTCGCCCCGCCCTTCTCGCGCGTCTCGGCGTGGTGAGTGAGTCACGCCGCGCTGTCCACATTCCCGCCGTTTGTCCACGCGATGCCGACCGGCCGATCGGCGCGAAAGGCGGCGAGCCGCGTGGTGGCGGTCGGGGTCAAAACACGGGGCCCTTGCGACGAGATGATTCGGCCGGCCGGACGAGCGGGCAGCGAGCTCTCCGCTACGATTCTTCCGCGTGAATTTCGTTCACTAGAAAGAAACGGACGAAGAAGGCAGCTGGGAGAGCGTACGGTACGGGAAGTAAGGGAAATGGAGATTAGCTCGTTCGATTTTGGAGCGAACGAGCGGCTTGTTGTGTGCAAAAAGCTCCCTCCGGTTTTCCTCGCCCTTCATTTCCGTTCTTTCGTTCTCCTACCCAAACCAATCAAACATAACCACCGTAGGCTCTCCCGTTTGTTCTGCGGAGTCCATCGGGTGTCGAAACTCGCGAAGCGCAACGATCCGGAGCCTCATTTCCCGGCTTTCCGTTGCGCATTTCGTTCGGCAAATCCCGCCGCCGCAACGCCGCGTTCGTGAATTCCCGTTCGGCCCGAGCGCCCGCGTGCGGTTTCCACGGCGACCGTCCGAAACGCGGGATCGTCGGCCGTCTGCCGGTTCGAACCTCCGCTTTCGAAATTCCCTCCTTCGGCCGCCTGCTTTCTTTTGTTGGCGGACAGCGGGAGTCGTTCGAATTCGAGAGAGCGTTCTGTTCGGTTCTTTCGGATGGGCGGTTCCTCGACGAATTCCTTCCGCTTGCACGTGATCTCGCGCTGTTGTTTTCGTTCGTCGAGGGCGTCTATCCGTGAAATCGATACCGGCGCCCATTTCCGTTGAGTTTCGCCCACTCCTTTCGAACCAAACCGCCAGGCGGTTGATTGCGGAGCGCGAGAATCCCGGCTGTTCTTCCGCTTTTTTTATCTTTCTTATCAAATCGATCACGCGCCTCCGCTCGCGCACTCTCGATCCTGGAAGCTGACGGCACTCGCGCACGCCCGCCGCCCGCCGACATCTCGTTTTCGAATTGGAGGCGACAGCTGAACTGTTGGATCGTTTTTATTAACCAACAGTGCACTCTCTTCTTCGTGCTCCTCACAGTTCATCGCCATCCTTGATCTCCGATCAGCAGCGGCCGCCGTAAACTCGGGAATTCCACGGCACGAATGGCAACACTCCCCTCGACTCCACGGAACAGTCGACTACTTAAAGCGTGCGCGAGTTTATTATCGCCGCTTCTCCACGCTCATCTCCTTTCCGTGGATTCTCACGGGCGCCGCGTTTTACGACTAACCCCGCAAGGGGGGATTCGGTTTATTGTTTTTGCCGTCCGTCGGCAGCCGCCTCGTGATCTTCGGGAGCGCTGGAAGACGAGTGAACTTTGTGAAATGTTTCAATCGGTCGATGGGCAGGCAGGTGTCTCAAAGAATTGACCTGTTGATGGCTTTTTCCATTAGACGATCCACTTAAAGGCGCAAAGTTTGACGCTCGAATCCTCGATTCTTTCCGCTTGGTCCAATCGAGCGGATCGAAACGAGCGGCGGCGAAGGAGGCGAGCCGAATGCCCGCTCCTTTCGAAACCCGATCCTCTCGCATCGGTGGAGCTCGTGGATCGCCGCCCTACGAACCAACCGACGGACATTCCTGCAGATACCGCGGCTGGAGGAGCGGGCGGGCGGGATGTTTGCGGAAGATCGCCGTCTTTTTATTGG
This sequence comes from Aphelenchoides fujianensis, assembly GCA_024699865.1. Classification (NCBI taxonomy): domain Eukaryota; kingdom Metazoa; phylum Nematoda; class Chromadorea; order Rhabditida; family Aphelenchoididae; genus Aphelenchoides; species Aphelenchoides fujianensis. Next base: position 21,968 of record JAMPIO010000109.1, read on the forward strand.
ACGCCGCGCGAGCCACGAGGGCAAATGGGGCGGCGATGATTGCGGAGCGTCGAGTTTGAATCGAAGCTTTCGGCGTGTTTGACTCCTCGTCCCAATTCGCAAGGTCCAGCTCGTCGAAGTGCAATCCAGTGGATCTTCCCCGTGTTATTCGATCTTCTCGTTCTTCTGCGTTCTCGCCTCTCGCCCGCTAATCCGCGCGCTCGCTCGTCGTTCGGTCGGTTGATCGCGACTCGATCGAGCGGATTGATTTCGGCGCCCGTTTTTATCCGCGGACCTCCGCCCGCTTGATTCAATTAGCCGCCCGCCATCCGCTCGTCTGCCGCTGAACCGAATGCCGATGAAGAAGCCGCTTGGGGGATCATTTGCGTAATCGAGGAGCGACGGGATGATCGCGGCTTCTTTTTACTCACTTCCGACATCATCGCTCGCCCTCCTCCTCCTTCTTTTTCGCGCCTTGGAGCACACATTAACGTGATATACGATCGACGGCGCGCGGAGGCGTTTCTTCGAGCGGGTGCATAAAACCACTTCTTTTCGGCTTCTTTTTGGGTTCTCTGATACACGTTTGCTCCCCTTTTGCGAGTCGATTGAACCTGAAGCGATGAAGATCGACATTCATCGTTTGTCTAATTGAAATAGTTCTGTTCAAAGCGCATGGCTTTCTTTCCGTTCCGAAAACAAACGGTTTGGGGTCTTCCAGGACGTCCGTCTGCTTTCCGCTTTTGGTTCGGCGGTTTACAGCAGCCGGCAGGTCGTCGGGTGTAAATTTGGCGCCTTCTCCTCCTTTTCTTACCGCCGACTTCCGATCGCTGCTCTTCTTTCCGGATTTCCTCGCTGCAAGAAGTAAACGACAACAAGAAGGAGGCGATCGGAACACAAGCGGGCGGGCGCGACGCGTGTGGCGGCGGGCAATGAATGCGGGGCCCCGTAATTAGGTGATTGAGGGAGGCTCTCGCCCCTTCCTGTGGTTTCTGTCGGCGAATCCACGGAACAGGCGCCCCGCGCTCCTTTTGGTCGCTTGGAACTGATTCGATCATCCCGCCCTCCTTTTCTCCTTTTGCGGAGTGGAACGTGGGCAGCGATCCCGAGCATTCGTTCAAACGATCGGTTCAATGATTCCTCTTGATTGCTGCTGCTTATTGTTTGTGTTGGCAACGAGCAATCCATTCGGTTTCCAATTAGTTTTCTCGTGAGTCAGCCGCCGCCGCTTTTGTTTCTTCCGTTTTGGTCGGCGGATTCGAGAACAGGCGGCAGACGTGATTCACGCCTTCTTTCTCGATTCTGCTTTAAATTCGCCCGATCTGCCGACTAATCAACGGGAGTTGTGCACTTTTGGCGGCCTTTCCGCCCACGACTCCGTTCTTTTCGGAGCGAACGGAGTTCACTTCGCCTCTCGAAATCCCGCCCTCATTTCGTCCGTTTGGCGCCCGCCTCCGCCGTCCGTTCGCCGCTTCCCGATGGTCATTCCGGGCGCCCGAATTCGCCTCGAATCCTCGACGACTCCGAAAATTCCGGATTGCGGGCGGCGAATTCGGGAACGCCGAGTGAAAGCCGCCCGCCGCACAGTCGACCGTTGATTTCGAGCTCCGATTCCCGCGTTCATTTCACTGCGCATAACGAGGAGTGCCTGAAGGTCAACCGGAAGGGGAGGAACGGGATCTCTTTGGAGTACTTATTGATGCAAGAAGAGTTGAAGGCAAAAGCATTGAGCAGAAGCAATCGATTGCTGCGACTTCTGATCGTTCGTCTTGCAGCCGGTCGTTCGCACTTCCTCCTTGCGCGTTTGCTTGTCTTCCGGCCGCCAAATCCGCTTTCGCTCGTGCGCGAAGATTTGCGTTCGGAATAACCGCCGATTTCCTCTCCGCAGTCCTCCTTTGATTGTTGGAGTGGACGGCGACCTTCGAGCAACTGGCAGGTGTGAGCACGCGGTCATAAACCGGGTGACCTTCTCACCTTGACTGGCATTCGTCCACTTTCTCCTGCTTCCGTTCGCCCCTGTTCGGATTGATCGAAGCCGACAGGGTAGGGGTCTTCAAGGCGATCGGATGATCGCGCCCACTTTCTCGAAACTAATGAGTGCGGCCGCCCGCTCGAAACTTTCGGCCACTTCGCTCGCCTCGCACTTGACCTCCGCGCGGCCGGCGAGCGAGTGGTTTGATTTCGGAACCGACGCGCACCTCCGATCGGCTCCTCGTGGTCCCGCACTGCTCGCTCGGCTCTCGGCCACTTTCTGAGGGCGGGCGAGCGGCTTGTGTTTCGAAAACAAATCGAGGCGGCGACTTTCGACTCACGTGTGCGCGGGAGTGGACCGGCGGGCGGGTGTTTACCTCCGCTGCTCGCCGCAAACTTTTGTCTCGCGCGTCTTCCGTCGGGCGGCCGGTGCGCCTCGTTTAATCGACGATGTCCACTTGAAGGAGCACTTTCTTCCGCTCGCCCGCCTGCCTCCTCTCGCCTCATTACCTCCGGCTTCCGGCCGCCCGCGTTTCTCTCCGCCCCGCTCACACGCGACTTTCGATGACGCGCCGATTTCCGCTCCAAATTTCGAAGGGACTCGAAGCCGGATAGAACGATTGTGATCCCTGCCTCGTCTTCTACGCTTCTTATCGTTAACTTGCTCTGTCCCGGTTGTCCGGTTTGCGCGCCAACCTTCTTGCGGTCACAAACCGTTCGGTTCATCCCCACGTAACTGGTTTCTCCTTGCAGGTTCGAACCTGACCGGCAGCACTCCAGCGCTGCACACGAGCGGCAAGCAGCAGAACGCCAACGGGAAGACGAGTGCCGCCTCCAACGCGACGATGAACGGAATCGACTCCGAGCTGGACGGGATGGTCGGCCGGCTGCGCATCGAAGTTCAGAGTGAGTCGTCCACCTCGCTTCTTTGCATTCCTTCCGTTCTTGCAGCGATCCTCGGCTTCGCCCGCCTGGCAGCCGGCGACCTCTTCGAAGTGGTCGTGAAGCACGGCAGTCAGAAGTGGAAGACCCGCGGGAAGACGCAGCCCGACCGCTCGCAGCGGTGGGAGTCCACTGCCCACATGTTCACGTGCTATCCGGATCACTTGGTCACCGTCAAAGTGAGCTCTCTTCCGCCCAATCCTTCCCAATTCTCCCGTTCAGATCTCGGAAGTGCGGCTGATCAAGAGCAAGCTGCTGAGCGAGCGGCACTTCGACCCCGTCAAGTTCTTCGCCCCGCAGCCCCTTCTCGTGACGATGAACCTGAATTCGACGGGCAGCTTGAAGCTGAAGATGATCGTCACGTGGCTGTGAGTTCTTTCCGTTGCTCCTTTGCGCAATCTTTCGATGCAGGCCGCTGACCACCTCGAAGTCGCTCCCGCTGGAGATCATCCCCGGGCAGCCGCTGCAGAAGTCGGCCACGCTGCAGCACTTGGACTACCGAAACAACAACCTGCCTGCGGAAGGCGACGAGCACGACTCCTCGCTGCCCACCCAGCAGTCCTGCATGGCGTTGAGCAACGGCGCCAACTCGACGCTCACCTCCGACTCGACGCCCAACGGAACGAAGGCGGCGGCCGAAGCGGACGTCTCGCCGCCGCGCGTGTGTCTGCGCGAGAAGAAGCGCGCCCGCCAGTCGACCACGACGCTCGGAGGCGCCTCCGCCGCGACCCGAGCGGAGGCTCAGAAGTGGCGCTCGTCGACGAACATCCTGGACTCGGTCTACAAGGACCTCTCGCGCTCCATCCCGACTGTCGACGACCTCACGGCCTTCGGCGCGAATCCCATGAGCAACTCGAGCCTGCACCGCGCGCAGCGCTCCGAGTCGAGTGCGCCCAGCGGGACCGCCTCCTCGACCGCGAGCACCGGCCAGACGGGCGGAACGGGCGGGCGGGCGGCCGCGAAGCCCCGCCTCGGCACCGCGATCCTCGGCCGCGAGTTCGACGACCCCGCCGCGTGGTCCCGCTCCCTCTCGATGCACCAGCTGGAGTCCACGGCGACCGGCGATCCCCAGCGACCGGCCGCCAACCCACAACGCCCGCCCCAACCGACGGCCGGCGGCCATCCCGCCCGCAATTCGCTCTACTGCTCGACGGCCACCAACCGCTCGGATTCCGACGACTCGTCGGGCGTCTCGTCGCTCGGCGCCGCCCGCACGGTTGCCTCGAACGGAACGAAGATGTCCGCCTCGACCACGTCCTCTTCGGCCTCGTCCGCCCAAGCCTCGCCCCAGTGCTACCAACAAGCCGACCTCATGCTCCGCCTCGTGGATCAAATGCGGACGGCGCTGTCGCCCGTTCGGTCGGCCGAGTGGCCCGAGCTGGCCGGCTTCGAGGCCGTCATGCTCCAATGGGAGGCGTTGCTAAAGGTTAGTTTGCTTTTGTTCATCTCTTGGGCGAATCGTTGATTGATTTCAGTTGAACCGCGCCGTCCTTGTGGAACACTCGCGGAAGAGCGGCCTGCGACGTCCGAACGACCTTTCGAGCGGCTCGAATCGACTGGTGAAGCGGTCCTCGATTTACGTCCAGCACTCGCCGTCCTCCGGTCATTCGGACGAGATGGACGGGCACACGAACGGCGATCACATGTGAGTTCTCTTTCGTTTATTTTCCCAATAGTCGAGCAACCGGTGAACAACCCACTTCTGACCTTCGTTTGCAGTTTCGAGAACGACAGCGGGATCGACTCGCTGCGGCAACACGTGTCGCCGTACAACCGGGGGAGCGGACTGCCGCCGCCGGCCGACCCAGCGGCCGTCCTCCCCCGCTTCCACCACCAGCAGATGGGCAGCGAGGCGAGCGGACGGCCGGCCGGGCCCGCCCAACGGCGCTTTCGGCAAATCCGCGAACGCCGCCGCTCGCTGGGCTTCGCGCTCGACGACCCCGCCGAGTTCGAGCGCCATTTCGGGGCGGAGGCGGCCGCGATGGCCGGCTTGTCGCCGCCGACCAAACCGCCCGCCCAACGGCCGCCCCAAGCGGACACGGCGACCGGCAATTCGGCCCTCGACTTGTGCCTCCAGCACCACTTGAGCAAGTCGCTGGCTGATTTGGAGGTGCGGGCAATCCATCGTTCATTTGTGATTTCTTTCGCTTGCAGGAGCTGAAGACCATCCGCGGCCCGATGGAGTTCCGGCTGGCCGAACTGCTCGTCCGCTTCGAGCAGAACACAGTCGCGTTGGAGGAGATGCTGCGGATCGCCGAGCGGCTGCCCGCCCTGCCGAACGTCGGCAATCGTGAGTTCTTCTTTCAACTTCAACCCACTCCTTCCGATCGTTCAGTACTCATGGACCTGGGCGCCGACCGCGAGCAACAGGAGATCTGGTTGTCCACTTGCTACCCGATGAACTGGTCGATCATCGTGCCGCTGGAGCGGCTGCGCGTCAACCTGCGCACGATCGCCGCTCCGATCGTTCGAGTTTGCTACCCGAACCTCATTTCTCGAGGTGAGTTCGCTTGAAGCATCTTTCCCTCGGTTTGATCATGAACTTGTGTGCTCATCTTTGCTGCTTTCAGTGGTCGAATCCCTGCTGCAGCTGATCCAATGCCGCTCGGACGGGAGCGAGACGACGAAGACGGACGAGCACGTCTCGATCTTCGAGTTCGTCGCCTGCTTCCAGGCCAAACACACGGCCTCGTTCATCGAGAACCTCGCCCACGAGGCGTTCATCACGGCGAGCCTGGAGTCGCGCAATCCGCAGTCCATCCGCGGCGTGATGGACCGCCTGCGCCAAGTGCCGATCGTGCCGCCGATCGAGAGCCTGCGTAACATCGGGCTCGTCCTCAGTTCGGATGTGACCCCCGACTGCCAGGCGGCCATCGGTCAGCTTCACCACTCTCCATTGACCTCATCTTCCGAGTGATTGCAGAACGCTACCTGAAGTCGGCGGCCAACGGCCTCCAGAACGACCTCTGCGCCTCGTTCGTCAACCTGCTCGAACATCGGGACGCGAACACGCGGGTCGGCGCCTGTCGCGCGTTGAGTGTCCTCTGTGTAAGTTCTCCGTTTAAGCGACCATCAGAACTCCCCACTCATCTCGTGCGGCTTTCAGAACGAACACGCGGTGGAGTCGCTGGAGTTTCTCTCGAACGAAGACGAAAACCCGCAAGTGCGCCGCGAGGCCCACGCGGCCGTCCAGCGGATCCAACGCTTTTTCGCCGACTACCACCAGGAGATCACGAAGATCTGAACGGAGCGGAGTGGAGAACTTCTTTCGACTACAAACTGCTCGCTCATCGCTTCCTCTTCTCCCCCGTTCGAGTGCCATCGCCCACGCCCACAAAGCGCCGATTACTCCCGCCCGCCATTCGTCTATTTTGTTTGTAGATTGCAGCTATTTAATTGAATAAATTTATTCCTTTAATGCCCTCAATCGGTGGAAGAACCCTGTAGAACGAGGCATCAGAAGGCGATCGAGTGGACGAGCACCGAAACGAGCAGCAGGACGGAGGAGACGGTGCTGATCGTCGAGGCGGAAGTGAACAGGGCGTTGGAGTTGCAGAGTTGGGAGTTGCAGTAGCAAACGCGCGTTTTGTCCGAGTAGTCGAAGCAAACTTTCTTCGAGATCACCGGTGTCGGCCTGCAAGCAAACAGTCGGTCGATCGAATGGAGGCACAAGGTGAAGATCAAGGGGTGACAAGGCAAGCAAACGGTCGACTCACGGGTTGTCTTCTTGCACGCACTCGGTCGCGAGCGTCGCCTGGGGCATTCCCTGCATTCCGCCGATTGCGCACAGAACGCAGCCGTCGTCTTGGACGTCGAACGGTCCCGAGCGTTTGTGATGGTAATTGTCGAAGCACCGGAGCCCGTCTGCAGCGAGGACGACGAGCAGGAGCAGGACGGAGAGACAGCGAAGCGACATGATCGAAGTGGGAAGTCGTGAATGCCGGCCGTCGGCCGCTCGCTTGTTTTTAAATTGGTCGACGCAAAGCAGGAGATAAGACGTGCACGGTGTCTGATCACTTGAGAAGCGTGAGTCACATGCGTGTGCGTCAAGACGAACCGCACAATCAGCCGTAAAAGAAGCACGAACTTTGTGTTTGCGGCTTAAAGACGTCATTTGGCCGAGAATCGACGAGCAATCGTCGTGTTTGTTCCCCGGTGTTTGTCGTTCAGTTAGTCACTGGTTCTTATCACTGTGAGTGAGTCAGAACTTGAAGTGTTCTTCAATGAGTGCTTACTTGTTGCCGAGAAGAGGGATGAGTTGGAATTAATTTCAACACGCGCTTTTGAGGTCGGCACGACACAAAGATGAGAGGACAGCTCTGTTCACAATCAAGAGCGACTTCGCGTGTCCGCCCTGACGGAAGCTAGTGGACGCGCCTTCTTTTTTGGCGTTTGAGAGCAGCAACTAGGACATCCTTTCAACGGGAGCACTGCGGGCGACGACGGCCCGACGATCCCGCCATTTGTCTATTCGTTTGTAGTGCAACCATTTAATTGAATTAATTTATTTCTTATGAAAACAGTTGTGTATTGTGGGCAGTAAGAAGATGATTGCGTAGATCAAAAGGCGAACAGGTGGACGAGCAGCGAGACGAGGAGAAGGACGGAAGAGACGGTCGCGGCCGTCGAAGCGGAATCGAAGAGCTGTTGCGTGTTGCACAGGTCGCCGTTGCAGTAGCAAACGCGGATGTCGTCCGAATAGTCGAAACAAACTTTCCTCGGCTTCAGTGGCTCCGGTCTGCAACGAACATGATGGAGGTGACGGAGCGAATCGTGGGTAATATCGCCCTCATCGAACTGACCGCAGGTCATCGAGTTCTTCGCAGCCGGTCGCGAGCAGGTCCTGCTGCTCCTTCGTCTTCGCCTTTGTTCCGACGATGAGGCAGACGAGGCAGCCGTCGGTCGTCCATCCGAACGGACCCGCGTCGTGGTGTCCGGAGTTGTCGAAACACTTCAGACCTTCCACCTTCGATTGCCAAAAGGCGAGAGGAACGAGAAGCAGCGGGACGAAGAGCAAGCGAACCGACATGATCGAAGGAGGAATGTGCGGTTGGATCGTCTTTGCTTGCTTTTAAATCACCTGCAGAAAGGGCCCATAGCGAAGCGGCGAACAAGGAATAAGACGCCCTCGAACCCGAATCAGTTGTTGAAGCGTCGAGTTCGAAAGAACAAAGCGGGCATTCGAGAAGGCTGGAAAACGGAACCATCGTTTCTGTTTCCGCGATTAGAGCCCTCTTTCGGCCGCCATTTGACGTCTTGCTGCTTCGGATCACGCCCTTTAATTCCGTGTACCTCCCAGTCAGTTTGCTCGTTCGTTGATCCCTCGCTTATCACAACAAGAGATTAGCGAGATGCAATGTTCGAGTGAACGTCTTCCGCACGGAAATTGACTGAATGGCGTCGTGATCTAAACGAGGACCTTCTGCCAACGGAATCCTGTTCAGCTGTGAAAAGCATGAAGTCCATAAAAGCCAGTGAAATTACAAAGTAACGTAAAAATCGTTGACAACACCGAGTTAAAGTGCTCTTGACAAAATTTCTGACAAAATATGTCATTTTGTCAAAAATCGTCACGGATTTGCACAAAATGTCATAATTTGTCACGAATTTTCACTTTGCGTCAAAATTCGTGACAAATTTGTACAAAATGTAAAATTTTGTCACGATTTTTCGCATTTTGTCAAAATTTGTCACGAATTTTGACACTTTTTCGTGAATTTTGACCGTTTTTGGCACTTGTCTTCCGACATTTTTTGACTTCTCCCCAACTTATCGCAAAAGTATGCACGGGCGTAAAATTTTGTCAGGGATTTTTACAATTGCAATATTTTGTCACGAATTTTCACTCTGCGTCAAAAGTCGTCACGATTTTGTACAAAATGTAATATTTTTTGATCGACCCCTCTCCGAACCTGGTTGTCAACGATTTTTGCAATACTTTGTAATTTCACTGGCTTATAACAAACCAGCAATAAGCAGAACGAGCGGTACTTTCCTTGCTGCCGGAGACGACCACTCCGGTGCGTGGTTCTCGACACGAATGTTCGACGGGAGCGGGCGTGGCGAAACGTTCGGCGGCTTTCGTCACTCGCTGCTGGACGCGCAAGGGGCCGCCGATTTCGGTCAAGTTCTTGGGAAGCGGCGATGATGAACGGAGCGAACGATCCGGGCCCGTCCGCGGGGCCGCCGGGCGGCGACGGGATGCCCTTCTACCAACGACCGAGCGGCCACCGCTTCAAGCCGGGAGGACCGGTAAGTGGATTTGTTTCTTCCGATTTCTTCCTATCTTCGGGTTTTCTGCTTTGCTCTGAAATTTTGAGCAGTTGCTTTCAAGCTTCTTTCTTCTTTTGCGCGAACACTCGGCGTTTTCACGAGTTTTCGGTTCAGATGCCCCGGCCGGAGGAAATCCGCGACGGTCCGGGCCGCCGGCTGCGGAAGAACGTCGCGAACGTCCGCAAGCACATCGACTACGTGGCCAACTGCCTGCTGCATTCGGAGGTTCGACCTTTCTTTTCGTTATATTGATGCATTCGATCGTTTAGGCCCGCCTGATCCACTACGGCCGGAAGGACCGGCGGGCCGTGCAGCCGGACGTTTTGTATCAAACGTACGTCCTGCCGCCCGCCTCCACGCCGGACACGCCCGTCGACTGCGTCCTCTCGAAGTTCGTGCGGGCGGCCATGAACAAAGTGAAGTGCCCGATCTACTCGCTCTGTGTACGTCCTCCTTCCCTCGACAATCACCTTCTTGCGGGTTGCAGTGGACGGTGGAGGGCAAGCGGCTGATCACGGGCGCTTCGTCCGGCGAATTCACGCTCTGGAACGGGATGGCCTTCAACTTCGAGACCATCCTGCAGGCCCACGACGTGGCCATCCGCGCCCTCAAGTGGTCCTACAACGGGAACTGGCTGGCGTCCGGCGACGCGGACGGGTTCGTCAAGTACTGGCAGCCGAACATGAACAACGTCCACATGTTCCACGCGCACAAGGACGAGGCCGTCCGCTCCATCACGTTCGTCCCTCGATTGAAAGAACACTTCATCCCCTCGTTCCAGCTTTGCCCCGACGGACGCGAAGTTGGCGACCGGCTCGGACGACGGGACGGCGCGCGTGTGGGACTTCGCGCGGAGTGTTGAGGAGCAGGTGCTGAAGGGCCACGGGGCGGACGTCCGCTCGGTCGACTGGCATCCGAGCAAGGGCCTCCTGGCGAGCGGCTCGCGCGACTCCCAGCAGCCGGTCAAGCTGTGGGACCCGAAGACGGGCAAGTGCCTCGCCACCTTGTTCGTCCACTCCTTCCATTCGAATTCATCGTCTCGTGTTGCAGCCACGACCACAAGAACTCGGTGACGGCCGTCCAGTGGAATCGGAACGGGAACTGGCTGCTGAGCGCCTCGCGCGACCACATCATCAAGCTCTACGACATCCGAATGCTGCGCGAAGTGCAGTCCTTCCGCGGGCACAAGCGAGAGGTCACCTGTACGTCCTCTTCCTTCTTTCCCTTGCATTCCACTCGCTTGCAGCAATCGCCTGGCATCCCATCCACGAGGGGCTGTTCGCGTCGGGCGGCAACGACGGCTCGTTGGGCTACTGGCTGGTGAACAGCGAAAAGGAGATCGCGATGCTCGAGGGCGCCCACGACCAGGCGATTTGGGCCCTCGAATGGCACCCGCTGGGGCACGTGATCGCGTCGGGTTCCAACGACAACAACACCAAGTTCTGGGCGCGCAACCGGCCGGGCGACACGCACGAGGACATCTTCGGCCTGGTCGCCCCGTCCGCCATCTCCGCTTCCGGGGCGACGGCCGCGTCGGGTGCGGGCACGGGCGCCAATCAGGTGGCGATTGCGGGCGAAGAGGACGACGAGATGGCCGACGACGAGCCGCGCCCTCCGCTCATCCCCGGTGAGTTCCCAGCACTCGATCGTTCTTCCTCTTACCCGACTGTTTGCTTGCAGGAATGGGCTTGGACGAGAACATCTACGGCGAGATGAACCGCGATCTGCAGCTGGGCGGTGCCGCCGTCCTGCCGTACGATCCGTCCGTGGATGCGGACAACCAGCGAGGGGTGAGTGCGAGCAAGGAGAACGGAGTCCATCGGATTGCAGGGGTTCCACGGCCGCGGCCGCCCGCTCTTCAAACAGCCGCCGCCCAAACGCGCCCAGCGGCAGTTCGAGCGCATTTGGAACGTGGCGAAGCCGGGCACGGACGACGGGCAGTTCGAGCCGGGGGACTCGTTCGGCGACGACTACAAGTTCGGGCACGACGGGTGAGTTTCTCGTTTCCGTTGATTGCTTCGAACAGCAGGCTCTCTGTGAACGATCCCTTTCATTCCCTCAAGACTCTTCTGATTTCTTTGTTTCAGGGATCACCGTTCGGGGCACGACATGCCGCGCGGGCCCTCGCTGATGGGCAGCGGGCAGTGGCCGCGACCGGCCGCCGCCCCCTTCATGACGGGCGCCAACTCGGTGGCCATGAACTCCGGCCGGGGCGACGGGCCGCCCGGCAGGATGATGGGCGGCCCGCCGCCGCCTTCCGTCCGCCCGCCCTACCCGCCGAGGGGTCGCGGCGGCGGCTTCCGCGGCAACTACCCGGTTTGTCCTCCTTCCTTTCGATCCACTCACTTCTTTCCGTTCGCTTTCAGCCTCGTCGCTTCAATCGCGGCGGGCACTACGGCCAACCGCACCAGGGCGGTCCCGGGACGGGCGCAAATTCGTGGCGTTGATCACTTTCCCTCCATATTTTGTGCTTCTGCCTCGCTTGTGTGATTGGGATTCATCTTCACGTTTTCTTTTTTACTAATCGTTTTACTGGTTGTTTTGTTTTGTCTCATCGAATGAAAGGTAGCTGGAGTGGATGGTAGAGTTCGGTGTTAGGAGAAGAATACTCGCTTTATTCAAACAAACTGGATTCATTACACGTTCAATAAACAACTGCTGCTCGCCGCTCACTGGTCGCCGGCCCGTCCGAACTTCACGGGCACAATCCGGTCCTCGTCGTTGCCGACCACGCTCGAGCTGGCTTGTCTGAAGAAGAATAGAAGAATGAAGGCAACGGTGGCCGCTTACCCTTGGAATTTCGGACCTCGCCGCTGGGCGGCAGGGGGATCGGCACGGACTGGACGCCCTTGATGATGCGCCCCTGGGAGTCGACCAGGTTGGTCAGCAGCCCGGTGTTCACGCCGTAGTTCCCGCTGGGCGGCGGCGGGCCCTGCAATTCACGCATTCGATTAGTCCATGGGAGCTGATTAGAGAACATTTTATTGGCGATTAGAAATCGAAGTACAACCGAGGTGCTTGAAAGAGGTATGTTAAGAGAGAAGAGTGTTGAGTGCTTGGGGCAAAACGGTGGACAGTTCACTGAGATGCCCCCCGACTACTGCCTCCAGTGCCCCTCACGCCCGCCCTCCTCCTCGGCGGCCGTCCGCAGGCGGATGTTGAGGGCGGGCGTCACTTGGAGCGTCTTTTGTTGCCCCTTGGGTCCAATACGTACCGTAACGCGGGGCGTCTTGATCTCCGCACTCGTCGGCACGATCACCGCCTTCTTGACGGCCGTCCCGTTCGGCGTGCTCGTGGCCGCCTTGTTCGCGGCGGCGGGCTTCGACTTGGAGGATTTCGTGAACACGACCGGCTGCTTGAAGGCGTCTTTCTGCAAGAAGAGGAAGGAGGACGTGTACAATCGAAAGGAGCACTCACCTCTTCGTGCGTGTTCTCGTCGTCGTGCGAGGCGGCGGCCGCCGAGTTTTGCGCCGCGATCATCCGCGAGCGCAGCGACAAGTTGGGCGGCGTGCGGACGTTCGGCGGGGCCTGCGGGCTCTGAACACACCGAGAATCCAATGGATCCACAGGAGAGAACTCACATCGGCGGCGTGGGCCAACGGAACGACCTTCCGGTCGTCCTCCTCGCCGCCGACCGCCTTCGCGGGCCGCAAGCCGGGCGGCGGGTCGACGGCGTCAATCGCCACGAAGCACGCTGCCACGAGAACAAGGAGGGAGGTTCGGTTGATCATAGCGACCAGGAGACGAACGATTGAGGAGTAGGAGGAGGGAAGTGGGAGGAGGACCGAGAGCTCGGCGCCGCTTGCAGCCGCCCGTCTTAACAACGAAAGTGAAGACGGAAGCGCGAATCGAAAGCGAAATCAATCGCCGCCTTCACCAACCGGAGCTCTCGGCGATCGCCCGCCGCTTATCGACCGCCGGGATCGTCGCCGCCGGCCGCCCGCTCGGCGTTGTTTTAGCGGCGACATCTCGCGCGCGCGAAATGAGCGAAATTGAGAAAAACGAGCCCGTCGCGCGAAAGGAGGTCACTCGAAGCACGAAGGAACGAGAAAGCGATAAGTGCCGAAGTAGAAGGAGGATTGATGCCCGTAGATGATTGCTTGTAAACTAATTGATGTTCACATGAGTGTTGCCCCAATCTTCGACTCGTAAAGCAGAAGACCACTCGCCGTTGATCGAAGGCTGCACTCACCCGATATCCGGGCGAAGCGGTCGACAAATAGGCGAATGACGTCACTGAAAGGATTCGTTCAAAACAGTTTATCAAAAGCAACACAAAGCGGGAGTGACCGGCGGGCCGCCGGGGCAAAAACGAACGCAGCCGAGCGGCGCAATCAAAGCGGAAAACCGCTGGACCACGCGCCCACTGGCAACTTGCGCTTCCTTTCGCAACAGGAAGCGGGCGAGTCGATTGCGTAATCAAGAGTTCACACCGATCAAGTGAGGGCGCAAAAGGCAGCGGGCGGCAAGAAAGTGCGCGCGCCTGTAGCGACCCGCCCACGCCGGCGGCCCGTCGGTCACTCCGCTCTTGCGCCGGGGGAAGGGCGCGCACTCACCTGTGCTTTTTTAGCCATTCGTCGCGATGCACAAGCGCTTGAACGATAATCTCCCGCTCTGGCAAGCGGGCCGATGGATGATTAAAGAGCACATGAACGTGAGAGTGCGTGAGCGTGCAAGGGCAAGGAGAGCGGCCTACTGGCCGACTCGGCCTCGGTACAGAAGGCCGACTTTCCCGAACCCTTAATTTAAGAATGACATCGGTACGAGTGATCAATTTTTGGCGGTAAGATCTTGGGGCAACTCAAGGCACATAAACGGCCGAAGGAGACGAACGAATAAATTGGTTCGTTCCGAGTTTTGGCTTCAATTTCAATTGCTCACCGTTTTCTGGTGCTGGCCCACCATTCGGCCGTTCGATGGGCGACTAAATGGAAGGCAATCAATCAAGAATGCATGAAATCAAAGACGGTTGAATGGTCTTCTGCTTTCCGAGTCGACAATTTGGGGCAGTTTTTGGCGTTTAGATTACTGGATTCAAGATGGATAAAACCACGCAAAAAACAAGCTTCCATTTGAGGCAAAAATTAATGCGAAACGCGGAGCGAATGCGGCGAGCAGCCCGCCTGCCGAGCGGAGTGACCGGCGCACAGCGGAGAGAGTGGACATTCGAGCGGCAAAAGCGGGCAGCTGCCGCCCAGTGCGGGCAGCGGACCCCACACCGCCTTTCCGCTGGCTTTTTGGACGGACGGCCGCAAGGGTCGAAAGCAAGAGAAGCCTCGCTGAGAAGAGCTTTTAATCCTCTTCTGATTTGCTGTCTTCCATTATTCCTCAAATTCTCCTCGCTCGATCAACGATCCTTCGCGTGTAAAACGAGGTTTATTCCTGTTCGGAAGGAAAATGAGCAGAGGACAGGCAAGAACGAAAGAAGACTCGTTTTTAAGGAAAAGGCATTGCGGTCGGCAAGTGGGCGAGAGAAGACGGCCGGTCACTCGGCTTTCGGTTGGGCCGCGCGAATCCGCTCCACGAGGGCCGCCTTCTCGTTGTCCGGCAAGAAGCACGAGTGCGCGGCGTTCAGTTGGCACTGCCACAGCTGGAGGACCGTGAGGCCGATCTTGTCGACGGCCAGCGAGAGCTCCGACTCGGTCGAGTTGTCGAAGCAGGTGGGGTCGTCGGTGGAGAGCGAGAAGTTGACGCCGTCGTGCGCCCACTTGACCACCGGGTGCTTCGTCCAGTCCTCGTCCACGGCGCCCGTCATCATCGAGGAGAGCGGGCAGGCCTGAACGGAGGAGCGGTTGGCACAAGGAGGACTGCTGTCTCGTGAATACCTCCAGATGAATGCGCATGTCCTTGGCGTATTTTTGGTAGGCGGCCTCGTTGTCCGTGAGGTGGTAGCCGTGGCCGATCCGCTCCACCTTCATCTCCTCCACGCCGCGGACCACCGATTGGGCGCCGGCCGACTCACCCGCGTGCACCGTGCGGTGGATTCCGAGCTCCTGGGCGCGCAGGAAGGCGGCGACCACCGAGGGCTCGTACTTCTCGTCCGACCCGTGCGAGCAGCCCGCCGCGTCGATCGCCACCACGCCGTGGTCCTTGTGCTTCAGCGCTGAAATCGAACTATGGAGACCGCTGATTGTGAGTGGACAGCTTGATCAAAATAAACTAGCAATCGAGTAAAAGAACGAACCCAACTCGACGATCCCCTGGTTCCAGACGTCGTGGCCGCGGATGCAGCAAAGGATGGAGCGCGCCTTGATGTCGAAATCCCGCTCGCCGCGCTGGAAGCCCTTCCACACCGCCATCACGACGTCCGAGGGCGAGACCTGCAATCCAACCACTGGACAAGCAGAAGAGTGAACGGAACGAACCGAGAGGGTGGACAGGAGGTTCGGCGAGAAGCGCCCCTCGAAGTAGATGACGCCGTCGCGGGCCATGTCCTCGCACATCTCGTAGGCGATCCGTTCGATTGCGACCAGATCCCCGCTGAAATCCTCCGCAATCACTCGAATTCAATCAAAAGTGGAACGAACATGACGACCGGCAGGAAGATGTCGAAGGCGGCGAGCACTTCGGCCAGCGACGAGGGCTTCGTGGTCACCAGCAGTTTCTTCACGTCCTCCACCGTCGTCGCGCCGCGCAGGTCGATTTTCTTCGAGCTGAAACACGAACACAATGAAGGAAAGATGATGAAGGAGGGCTCACTTTGCCAATTCGAGGATCGTCTCGAAGCGCAGGCATCCGTCCAAGTGGCAGTGCAGTTGGACCTTCGGGAACGGGAACCGCGAGCCGGCGATCTTCGACGCTGGAAAAAGGTTGTGGGCATCTAGAAGATGGAAGAGGACGAACCCTTGGCCTCGCCGCCGCCTGTCGACCCGAACAGCGAGGAGGTCAATTGGCCCATGGCTGAAAGAAGGTGGATGGAGTGGACGGAAGTGAAGAGAATAAAATCGCAGAAAATACGCGATCTACATTTTCCGAAATAACGTTGAAAATTTGGCTCATGAACAGAGAAAAACTTCGTGGATTCCAATCCAGTCGAAAAATTCCATCACTTCTGGCATGTTCCTAACTTGATCGAGTAATCCAACGAGAAGAACCTGTCGGCAAAGGCAAAGCACGCCCGCCTGGAACGCGGAAGGTCCGATTCGCAACTTCGACCGCGCTGTCCCCTCCATTGATTTCTGATCATTGGGGCGGATCCCAACGGAACACACGGCTTATCGGTGAAAGAAGACAAGGGATTCTCGTGTTTCCACCCGCTTATCAGTTGAAACACGCCGCCCCATTTTGAAGACGCCCTTCTAAACGGAAGAATTTGCTAATTAAAACGAGAGTCGGGTGTTCGCAACATGACGGCCGCCGGATTCCTCGTCAATCGATCAGAAACGATGATTTACACTCGGGAATTCGGAGCAAGTGGACGATCAGGGCAAAGAAATGAAAGCGAGAGCGCGCGGAAAGCACGTGGACGGGCAGAAAAAAGAGCAAGCGGAAAGTCACGAGCGGAAAGCGAAAGCGGCCGCTGCTTCGATTTGCAGAAGTGGACGACGAGGCGGCAGATCGCGTGTGGAATTGTGTTTCGTTGGCGCATGGAGATCGTGAATTGCAGGGTTGCTTTCGGCTTGCAGTCAGTGTTGAGGTGGAAAGAGGAAGACGCCAACTGCTTATGGCGATAAACTAAACCAGACATTGCTTTCCACTCAGCGTCTCCTTGCCGTGAAGCGGCTGTTCATTCGGTAATTATGTGTGCATTCCATTATCTTGTTGCTTTCTTTCGAACGCAAACTGTTGACGACAAGTGGCCACCCGAACCGCACGTAAGCCC
This sequence comes from Aphelenchoides fujianensis, assembly GCA_024699865.1. NCBI lineage: Eukaryota > Metazoa > Nematoda > Chromadorea > Rhabditida > Aphelenchoididae > Aphelenchoides > Aphelenchoides fujianensis. The sequence goes on from JAMPIO010000109.1 coordinate 38,955, forward strand.
TGATGAAACCTGATTGTTTCGACTCACGATTTCATTAGAAGCAAGAGAAAACTCCGAGTCGATCACTTGCGTCAATTATTGATGCTCGTTTGGGCAGACAGCTTGTGGACAAAGGAGTGCGTAATTAAATCCCGATTGCGAGACATTTCGGTAATGAGATTTCGTGCACGGAGTCATTTCGGATGACCTTCTCCACCCGACATTTGAGCTGTCGCTTTCACTGACATCTGCAGCCTGTTCGTCGGGTGGCAGACCCATGAACTCGACACAAGCAAGACTGCTTGAGTGCAAGGAATCGAATTCGTGAAGGCGCAAAGAATTCCGGAAGCGATCTGCGATGCCGACGGCACGAAATCGGCACTTCTTTCGCATTCCTTCCGCCGTTTCGCAAATGAATTTCCGCCGCGAACCACCGGTGGAATTGGGCGGCGATGTTCGATGCGCACGAGCGTCCTTTCGGCCTACGGTCGCTTCCGCCGTCTGTTGATCAAAACACAAGCGGGAAGCCTGCAGGGCGAACTGTAGGGATTAATCGCCCGTCGATCAGCCGGAGTGAAGGCGGGAAGCCCGCCCGGTGGTTGAGGGCGTGCAGCCGACGAGGTGGGGGTCGAGGGTCCACTTTCCGATCGAATTCGCGGGCTTCCCTTCACTTTCGTCCCCCACCGTTCCCGGAACAGGCGAGTGGGTGCGGGATTAACGCCGAATGTACGTGAATTTCGACACAAGAGAAGCCAACGAACGATCTGGATGTCCTCCTCTTGCTTCGCATCATTTCCGTCCTTCTTTTGCATCGGCGTCTTCGACGGACGACGAGAAACATCCCTCGGATGCGCCCGTTGCCCACGGGCTTCCGCGTAGTCCCTCACTTCTTTTCTGTCGTTGACTCCAATCATCTCGACTTGTGACGTCCTCAAGCACGAACCATTCGAATAGAATGAAAACGCGTTGTCGTCCGCAGCGGCCGCTCGTTGATCGGCGGCCAAATTGGGCGTGTAATCGACGCGGAATTGCGGCCATGCGGTTGTTCGAACCAACGAGATGTTCTCTCGTACTTTCTGCCCGCCAACCTCTGACTCGTCCGGAAGGCGAACACGCGGAAGTGCGTAAAGGGCGCTCGGAACACCCGTTCGTCCGTCCAATGAATTACTCCTTTGTTTCGCGCGTGTTCGCCGCCGGCCGTGAATTTCGGAGCAGCCGGCGGAAACTCGACGCAATTCCGGTTCCTTCTGATCTCGACTGCTTCTTTGCGTCACGCGTCTACGGTAGACGGCCGGCCGTCCGTCGTGCACTTTCCGTCGAGACCGCGAAGGATCGTTTGTGTTGAGTGCCGGCAGACATGCACACAGCATTTCTTTCTTTCGAAACAAGCGGCCTTCGAGTGGCCGACGGCCATCAAACTGCCGTGACGCACGGGCCGGTTTCTGTAAAGGACGGCGACTAAACGCTAGAGATCACGCCATGCGGCAATCAACCGCTGGGATTCTTGCATTTCAAAGGCTGTTCTCTGCAACGCCCCTTGGATTACCGTACGGAATGAATGGCAGCCAGTGATAATCCCGCCATTTCTCCTGGACTTCTCGTTTTCGTGGTGAACGCGAAGGTCAATCCGAACGATCATCTCTCCTTTCGTTCAGCCGCTGCATTCCTCGAACTAATTACTCGCCTTCAACGGGAAGAGACAACCGAGTAGAATTCCGAGAAGAAATTCCAAGAGTGAGCAAAGCCCTTCGATCCTCATTGTTCTTGCTGCAGTGGAGTCCGAGGTTTGTCGCTGAAGGCGTGTTTTGAACGGAGAATCGTCGGCATTCCGAAGCACCTGAACTCATTGGTGATTCCCATCGACCGCAACATGCCGCCGAACAGAAGTGACGAGTGGCGGCGGACGGACCACACAGTTCGTGTTGGACTCGCGGATCAACGGAAACGGCGGCCGGCCGGTGGATTCGAGCGGAAGGGCGGAAGTGATGCGGAAATTCGAGAGGTTTTGCAGCCGACCACGAGGCTCGGAGTGGTTTTTTGCGTTCGCTTGATTGCAGCCGAGTGCTCCCGCTCGAGGATTCGTGGCTTTCGGTCGGTTGAGCGGAAATCCGCTACCGGCTCGCTCGATTCTTGACTTTCGGCCGTTTCGCTTCGAGTTGAAGGGCAAGGGTTCATCGGAAAGAGGATGCAGCGCCACACAGAAGTTTACTGTCGTTCGCTTCTTTGCAACGAATTCAGTCGAAAGAGCTGCAAACTGCGTTGATTAATTTAATAATCATGCGCATTGAATGGCCGTCCACTCGAGCGTTCTGTTTGCGCAAAGCGGTCTGCACGTCCCCCACCCTCGCCTTTCGACGAACGGACTCGAATGCTCGGCGGAGCGTTGCGGACGGCGGGCGGACGGCTGATGAGCGGCGGCCCCCCGAATCAACCCGAACGTCATCGGCGGCCTTTGAGCGTTGATGACCGTAACGTTCAGTGGTTTGCGGATAATCGAGTGTCGCCCCCAACCGAATTCATGAGATGCGGAGGGTTGTTTTGGAGCGAACGGCGCTGGACTCTTGCGAAGCGAATGACGGCATTCGACCTCGCCCCGCGGTTTCGTTGCTCTGCGTGGGTTTCATGCATAAACCGGCCGGCAGAAACACCAAAACAGCAAGCGGTCGTTAGTCATGAGTTCGTGGGTGAAGCCGGCAATCCGAAAGGTCGACCGGCCGCCTGTTTCGTATTTAGAAATTCGTTCCTTCGACTCCGATTCGGAACTTCCCGCCAGCCGGCCGGACGGCCCACGCATTTTGTATTTTTAATCAGATCTCATGTTTGTTTGGGCGTCGAACGGTAATGAACGACTGGCCGTGAGTGGGCTGGAGCCTCCAATCGAAACAGCCGGCGCTTCCGCGCTCCAAATCGGCGAGGACTCCAATTTCGCAAGTGATCTTTTCGACTATGAGTCCGCTGCTTACTTATGTGTCCTTTTATTCCTCCCGTCCGTGCATTCGAAACAAAGACATCACAATAGAACAATAAGAGTAACCCCTAAATTGTTTAGCAAATTTTGTTCCAAAAACCGCTGGTAAAAGCAGACTTGTGAAAGCAGCACAATAAAGAAAGTACCGTAGCTGGCGACCGGTCCTCCACTTTTTATGCCCCCGATTTGCGAAACGAAGCGAACGGCCGGCTGTTTTTGCAAAACAGAAGAGTTTTTTGCGGTTCGATTCGCCCGACCGTCGCCATGACCCCCGCATTCGGCCGATTGGGGCGGCAAACTTTCCTCTTTGCCCTCTCCTTCCGGCCGCTATTTCGGGCACTCGCTTGGCAGCCGTTCATTTTTTATTGCGGCATTCGAATCCCCGTCCATTTGGCGCCTTCTACTCCTTCCGTTCGCTTCGTCGAATATTGAAAGCGGAGGGTGGAAGTCGAAATGAAGTCTGCAAAGCGGCGCCAAGCGCGAATCTAAGCGCATTTCAATTCGTTCTATTCCCGTCCGACGAGACCACCGGCAATGTCGCCGTCCCACTCGTTTCCGGCCATTGATTATTGCAAACCGGGGCGGATTCAAATGCCAACTACCGTAGCGGCGGCTTTCATCTCATCATGCCGTTCGAGGAAGAGCGGAGTGTAGCCCGATGAACCCGTGGATTCCTCGGGGAGGCAGTCGAAAGAGGACGGAGTAACCGGAAGCGAGAAATCCAAATATCGGCCGTTAATTGAAAAAAAGCGAGCTGAACGGTGGTCTGCACGCGGCCACGGGTTCGATTTACGTCATCCGTTGCCCCTTTGGGCTCTTCCTCGTTCGAAATTCCGCTCATTTCAATTGAATTACGGCCAGCCGGAGCGTTCTGCTCCGTCCACAGCGTGTTTGTTTTAAGCCACGAGATATTCGATAAGAAAAACGGTGGCCTCCTGACATCACTCGACGTCTACCGTAAATATACGCTTATCTCCTTGCAAACTGCGCACATCAACGGTCGCAACAAGCGAGAGGATCGTTTTAGTCATCACACGTCATTCCAACTCAGCTCTAAAGCAGTTATTAGTTTTTCCGTTCGTTTTCTCTTCCCCGAATGCAAGCGAGTGCCATTCGATGCAATCCCACGAACACCTCTTGTACGTGCCTTTCGTTTGCTGCCAACCACAAGAAGCGTAATGAGATCAACGGAATCGGCCGCAAGTCAGCTGCAGAGTTCTCGTAGAACGTGATCCGTTTGTTGACGGGAATCGAATTTGTGACGTTCGCGGAAGCCGGCCGAAAACAAGAGAAAAAGCGGCTTGGGGATCGAATCATGAGTTGACTCACGGCTTTCTTCCGGCTGCCCCCGAATGACGTTAGCTGCAATCAGGCATTTGTCGAATGCACTTACGCTTCGCGCTTCCGAGAAGCGGCAATGATCACGGCGGACCGCGACTTCCGCCTTTCGCTACCGTAAAGACCACAATCAATAATTAACGGATCGTATTTCTCGTCTGCTTCCTCGACTGAATCGGAAATGTGGGCCCGTGACCTACAAATGCCTACCGTTCCGCCCGGCGGATGGAACGGACTCTTTCGAAAGAGTTGGATTGAACCCCCAATTCATTCCATTGAAGTGAACGAAGGCGTTTGCAGAAGATTAGAAGCTTAAGACTTCTTACTTATGCTTGTGCATTGAGCGGATGTTCTTGCTTGAGCGTTCGCACACTCGCATCATCGGAAATTGCGGATTGGAGCTGATGAAACGAATCGGCGAGCAAAGTTTTCGGCTCCAGGCGGCCGCCTGTCGAAAGCGAGCGTTCGCCCGGGGCGGAAGCGAAGAGTACAAGCGTTGACTAGACGACCGCTTTGTCCGCAAATGCCACAAATCGGCAGCTGATTCGAGTGGATGCACGAGCTCCGATTGAACTCTTGGATTCGGGTGAAATCCGCCGAGTTCTCGCATTTTCGGTACAAATCCACGTTCACGCGAACGGGCGCCAGTCATCCGGCCGCCCCCTGATTTGCACACTTCACCTGCTCGCCGCGACTTCCGCTTCGAGGCGGCGAGCAAAAGCGGCACGTGACCTTCCGTTCGCTTTCACAATCAGACGAGCAGATGTCTTCGGTGTGTTGGACTCATTGCTGATTGCTTGAAGTCTGAGACTGCTTGTTTCATTCAATGGTGCCTTTTGTTTCTCGTTTTGATCCGAAGTCCAACTGCCCACTTTCGCGTTGTGTTCATTGCATTACAACCAGGAATAAATAAGACAGACGGGAGATCAGTTTCGACTAAAACTGAGGCAACGGAGAACAAGTGGATGGGTGGAGCGGGATCTACGCGTGAACTATCGACATTAAACGCTGATGCAAGCAGCACCACCGGCTTTACCAAAAACAAACGGGGATTGGAGAAGGTGATCGACGGAGCTACGAAGTCAACCCTCACGAGTGGTGATTGAACAGGGAGACGGTGGAATGAATGACCAGAGCATGCGAGAACGGTGGACCCAACGGATTAGTTGACGAGACGGGCGAGCACACAAGCCAAGCATCAAGCGGGAGTGTACCGGGAATCAAACGGGAGAAGGATAGGGGATTGCACAAACAACTGAAGAGTGATGTGTGCAGGGTAAATGCCGGGGTATCGATTAGGAGAGACGACCAGAACTGCAGACTCAAAACTTTATGAATCACGCGGCTAATTGCTGCGCTCCACGACATCCGTCCGCTTGGATGTCCGAGCAAAGCCGCCTGATCCCACCGGATGTTTTGACGTCTGCCCACGAGAAAGAAGACGAGTCGGGCGCGCATTAGAAACACTTAGATAAAAACCAATACTTACAGACAATGCTGGTGGAATAATTTAGTGAGAGCGGAAGGGAGGGGGCCTTACGAATGCGACGAAACCAATCGGGAACAAGGAACAAGAATGACCCGCACATTTGATTTGTTTCAATTGGCATGACGACGTCGGGGTTACAGAACGGGGAGTGGAGAGAGTTGAACAGACTAATGGATTGCGAAAGCTGGTGATTTGCGAACAAGCTGGACATCCCGTTGCTTAATGCCGGCGGAGAACGTGTCGGAGAGAGCGGGTGGGCGAGAACAAGTGGAGGCACTTCTTGAAGTGCGACGATCGGAAGCATCCGGATCTGCAATGAGACGAATGAGTGATCGTTCTCTTGTGTGATGCAATCGACAGTAGGCAAGACTGCTGCCTGCCCGGTTGCCCTCTACTCACCTGCATTGGTTCATCATGTTCGGGTTCGAGTGCGAGTACATGTCGTGGCACAGCTCGCAGACCTTGTCCATGATCGAGAAGAGGGCCGCGTTCTTCTCCTCGATCGGGCAGTCCTTCTCCAGCTTCTCCAGCTTGTCCTCCTCCTCGAACTCCTTGTAGCTCATCGCCTGGGCCGGCGGAGCGATGGACAAGAGGCAGAAGAGGACGACGATGCAGACGAGCATCAGGCGAGCGGAGAACAGTCGGTTCAGGGGCATGGTCAGAGCGAACATCTTGATTGTTTTGGAGTGAGTGAGCGACGGAGTAGTGAGTGAGGGAGCGGACGCTTACGTCAACGACTTCTGAAAGCAATCGAATACCGTAAGATGTTGAGAGCAAACACTCGAAATGACATCGCGGACCGGAAATCCCCAGTCGGGATTTGAACACGCGCGTCCCACGTCCCTGCCCCAACTGACTGCCGCCCGTTCCATTTAAATGGAGGAACCAAACGGCCGACGAAGTGGGCGGTCCGTCCGCCCAACCGAATTACTCCGCAAAGTAAGCGCCGCCCGGCGGAGTGGAGCGCAAAGCAAACAGTCGGGCGAAACGCCCCAATTTATGAGCGGAATGATTGCGTTCAGCAGGAGGACTGCGGGGGCAGGAGGCGCGGAAATGCGGCCGGAAATTGGGCGGCAGGCGGAACGCTTGCCGGGGGCACGGTAATCCAATCAACGACCCCCGAGTTTCGGCGGAAGGCGGAAGCGCCCCGCAGGTGTGGGGGCGACCCAAGGGCGGGGCGGGTGACGCACCGGAAGCCATCAGCTTTGGATGGTGGACCCCAAGCAAGAAGAAGCCCTGCTTACAGTAACCGAGAGTGGGGAGGAGAGCCGAAAGAATCCAAACGGCCGACCGGGCGGATCGTTCGGCCGCGTGAAGCGACGGTGGCCGTTTGGAGTCGGCGGACGGCGGAATTGCAAATACAAACTGCGAGGCGGGCACCGTAGTGACGGGCGGCCGCTGACGCAAACGCCCGATTGGACTCCCCGCAACCCAAGGCGGGAGGGAGTGGAGGTGTTCGACCCCCAGGCCTTGCAAGCAGCCGCGCGGCAACGCCGACCGCGCTCTCGACTGAGAACCCGGCCCCCGATGCAGGGCTTTTATAGGCGGGGCGGGGCAAAAGGGGGCGGGCGGAACGTTGGGATTGCGGGCGACGCGCGTGTTTCGCATTCCTCCGCTCGCCGATTGGGATCGCCGCTATCGAGGGCGGGGGTTTGCGCGAGCCGAAAGTCGAGCGGCCGCTCGCCCCGCCGCCCGCCATGCGGAATGAACGGACGGGGCGGCCGCCCGGCGGGGTCGAGAGCGCAGCCCGTTGTTCGCGTGAAATTCGCCGCCAGGCCCCGCCTCCTTTTCTTCGGCTCCGCGGACGCGCCCATTTTGGAAGACGGCGGCTGCAGACAGCAGGGCGAAGTTTCGCCGCACACACACGCCGAGCCTCCGCCTCCCCGTCGGCCCCGCCCTCCGGCCGTCCCCATGGGCGGTCTGTTCGACTGTGTGGCGAGATGAGTACCGTAGACCGCATCCGAACAGAAGCCCTGTGGATTTCATAAGCGGCGATAATCCGCACTGCGAAATGCGGCCGTCGGATGAGAGCGGACGGATTTCGGTGCGGAATCTCGTAAACGGCGGCCGATATCCGCGGATTGCACACGACGCGGAGAAGGGGGCTCGATTGCAAAGAAGCACGCGACCTGCCGCTTCGAACGGCATCATTTCCGAGCCGGCCGGCCGTCCGCCGCACAGACGGCCGGCGGATTTGTGCCCCCAATTAGCGGCCGGCCGTCTCGCTCCGCCGCTCTGAAATCCCGAACTCACGCGGCCCTCAAAATGATCGCGATAATCCGCGAACAGACCGCAAAGAAGTCTGCTCGCCCGCTCACTCACGAGACCTCCGAGGCGACAAACACAAAAGGCGTCAAGCGGCCGAGGAGGAAGTGGATTTGGCCTCTTGCTCGCAATCAACCGGCCGACGACTCCGCTACAAAATGAGAGAAGCGCCGCCGACTGTAGAGCTTCGAAGGCAAACATTTCTTTGAAAAAAGGTACGTCGAATTCAGAAGCGAACGGTCGAATGTTTAACTCGAATTGCGCCCGTTAAGCCGGTGGTTCGCGGGCGGTTTGCGTCATGACTCTTCACATTAACGTGCAACGCTCGCCTGCTTCCTTTCAGCGAGGACGTCAAACCGAAAACAGAGGGAGGAGAGGAAAAGGGATGAGGAACGAGTGTCTGGAGATGGCGCCCATTTTGGCCCATCGTTGGGGGATGAATCAAAGCGGAAACATGTGATGAAATGCGACGAGAGAAGACGGTGGACGGCCGGCTGCAAGAAGGGTTTCTCTTACGCACGAAAGCGAAAGGTTTCCTCCGGCCACCACTCACCACCAACCCACTCATCTCGCCGCCCGTTCGGGCGCGTGAATCTGCAGAATTTGCGGCCATTCGTTCGGCAAATGAATTAGAGGCCGAGCGGCAATCAAGCGGCCGATTCATCAACTCCTCACCGCCCGCTCTCGTCCGTCTTTCCGGTTGCACTTGGCTTCTGCTCCGGCCGTGCGTACCGTAGCGAGACGGAAATAGCCGGCAGGCAGCAAGAGTTCGAATGCAGGGGTTTGGCACGAGCGAGACGAACTCGTTAGAAGTGGGACGATTGCATGCGGCCGCCTAATGAGCGCCATTCAACCGCCGAACGGACGGCCGGTAGAAACGGCGGATTCATCACGCAGCCCGCCCAACTTCGAGCTCGGAGTTGAGACCGCCGGTGTTCCGTGTGATGGAAGGCGAACAAAAGCAGCAATCGGCCATTGAAAGAAGCCTCCGCACACTCGTGATTTCAAACTTCCAGCCAGTTTTTCATCGTTTAATTAAGCGGCCACTTCAGATTTTCCATTCGTCTCTTCGGATCTCATGGGAAGCGAAGTGAACGAGAGGGAAATCGATGACTGCGTGTGTGCAGCAAACCCAATTGTCTTGTGGAGTGATGTCGACAGAGCGGCTTCGGTTTGATGACTTCACACTTGAAAACAAAATTCGAAATCCGCTCGCCTGGAAGCGAATCGAATTCGAAGCCGCCGATCGGATTAAACCGACCGCCGTGACGTCCGTCCTCCACTTTTGATCTTTCGGCTGCGCACGCCGACGACCGGCCGACCGACCGAATCGAATTGCCGATCGCCGACACGTCCAGTCGGTTATCGTAACCCGATTACTCCGCACCCCGTCGAACAACAAGACGACGAGAAGCGGCCGACCGAGCGGCCAAAAGCGTCGCCGACGACGTTTAACCTTATCAACGGGGGAACGCGAACAAAACAACTTCGGGCACACTTCTTTCTGCCACCGACTTGCACCGACAAAAACCGAAATAGCCGCACACAAGTCGACTAACAAGCACGAAGTCAACGGAAATGTTTCGAAATTTGCAGCCCGTACAAAAGCGGAAGGGGCGGTGGGCGAATCCACGGCCTTTCGGGCGGATAAACGGAGGAATTTAGTGCATTAGACCCACTTCTTTCGGACGTGAACGTCGCGCGGGTGTCGACCGCCCGTCTTCTTCGTGCCAAAAGTTCAATTTGGAGCGACATTCGAGTTGGCGGCCCGAAACGTTCGGCCGGGCGGTCCGTCGACCCGAATGTCCTCTTCGCTTCGAAGCGAGTGATGCCACTCGACCGTTGGCCGTCAATCTTCGCTTTGATTCCACCGGGTGGCATCACTTCGACCCCCCGCCATTGACTTCTGCTCATCGGTGTTTACGGCCGCTTGCCTTTAATTTACGCATCTAATCAACGGAAATTGCGAGAGGCGGAGGCGCGAAAAGACGAACGGACCACCGGCCACGATTCCCGCGGGGAATCGTCGCGGAAAGAAGTGACGAATCGGGTCGACGGCCGAGCGCGCGGCCGGCGGGTGCCGAAAGGAACAACTCAAACGTTCTCGCTTCTGTCGGGTTGGACGTGCGGAACAAAGCGGGCGGGTCGGCGGATGACGCGGTGCCCGATGATCCGAAACGGCCGGAAGAGCGGAAGGGCGGCCGGCCCAACAAAAGGACGACATTTGCCCCACCCGCGACGAGAACCCAAATTTGCACTCGAACGGGAACGTTTTGAAGCGAACCGCACCCGAAACGGGTCCAAATTCTCCGAAAACACATCCGTCTTTCGGGAACGCGCGCTTCAAATGCCATCGAACTCGTTCAGGCGGTCAGCGCACCGGAAATCGGTAGGTGGGTGGACGAGGAAGGAACAAACGAGTGAGATCACCCCTCTCCGTTCTCCTTCTCCTCGCTCCCATCACCGTTCTTTAAGCCGAACTCCTGCAGCTGCAAACAAAGCGAAGGCTCGCACGTTTACAGCCACTTGCTTTGGACCTTTGTGATCGTAAAGACGGCCGAACAAGAGGCGTTTGCACTTTTAGCGACTCAAGACCGCCCTGCGGCGCGTGAATTGGCATCAATGCTGAGAGGAGTCCAGAATTTACGACCGTCGATTGCAAACGGAAGCACGGATGCTCGCCTTCGTTGGCAGTCGAGATTTCTTTCGTTCGACCATGGACAAGCGGTCAGGAGTTTGCGGAAGTGTTGGAATCCAAATGCAATTATGCAGTCGACATTTCGCTTCCATTTCGGGTCCAAATCGCGAACAGGCAAACAGACCGGCGGTAAGCGCCCAATCGAATCAACGAAGACGTCGGCCGGTCCAACGGAACCGTCGGCTGTTTACGGCGGCCGACTGATTCGTTTTGCTCGTTTCGAAGTTCCGCTTTCGGTCGGCCGCCGAAAGAAGACGCTCCGGATGACGAGCCGGCGGGTATTTCGGGGATGGCCGTTCAAAACAAAGCAGAACGATTAGCCGCGAGATGAACCTGATGCGAACTGACGAGAAAATTGAGTTTTGGCCCAAACGGGAGCAGCGGGCATTCATCCCGCGAATTATGCGCTCTCCGGTCGATTGGAACGACGGGCGGCAGCAAACGGCGGATTCTTTTGCAGGATCCCCGTCGAGTACGAATTCCTGCAGCCGCGTTTGCCGAACGAAGTGAACAGTCGCCGAAAATAACCGCTGGTCGCGTAGAACGAGGCGGATAATCGGCGGAGCGCATCGTTCCGGTTTCAAGTGGACACGCGGCCGCTAATCGAATTTTCGCCGAGCACGGCGGCGGTCCACAGCGAGCGCGTTCATCCACGAACTACAGGCATCTCCGTCGTCCATTCGTTTGCATTCGAGAAGGGCGGAAGATTCCCGCGAATTGCGTAGACGGTCGAGTGCAGGAGAACTTCCGCGACCAGTGATCACCGGAAAGTTGCGTAGAACAGGGCGAAGCGGAGATTACGTGGAAATTCCTCCGAAGAATGCCGTCGGCCGCAATTATGCGCCCACCTCGTGTGTTGTTCGATCCCCCGGCCGGCCGCCCCGTCGGATTCCCGCAAATCGCTGCTTCCGCTCGCCGCCGCCGCCTTCCGGCCGCCGCGAATCGGACGTCCGCGTCCATTCACGCGCCCCCCGACTACGATCCCCGCCGTTCGTGACGCAAATTCGACGTCGGCAGTTTGCAGAAGCGGCTACGCAACGAGGCCGCTTTGGATGAGTGAGGAGGCGACCGGACAACTCAATTCGGCCGACCACAAAGGCGGCGGTCGAAAGCGACACGGCCGTCGATTGAAGCCGCTTGTTCGCCGTGAACTTCGCTCTCGACGGCCAGAACGACGCAACGAATCCAGACTTCATGCGTAGAGTTACCGCCGAACACAAAGGAGCGACAGGAAGCGCGGGGGACGTCCGGCCATTCACGCGAACACTGTGGTCCGTCCCGAAATACCCGCCAGGGGAACGAAGGGCACTCAAGGAACCTCCGTGAACCTTTGGCCAAGCAATCATGGTTAGAGAAACGCTCTCCTTCTCTCTCGTTTACGATCTCCGATATTTCGAGCATCAACGGAAAGATTTCATCAGGCGGTCGAACGAAACGGAGAACGCTGATTCACGGCCATTCGCGACGGTTTTCGGTCAGAAACGCTGCTTGACGGACGTTTTCTAAACTTTTGGCACCCGGACGGGCGTTGAATCGACCGAAGTGATGCACGGCGGTTGCAAAAGGCCGCTTGATGTCACGCCGCAACAAAGAAGACGCCGGATGAAAGAAGGAACTCGTTTCCGAATGGCCGTGGAATTCCGAGAAGACAAAAGGCGGGAATTGCGCAGAAATGGGCGCCTCCTTTTGCACAATTTCCGCTTCTGTCGACCTCCGCGTTACAGCGAGCGGTCGGCGGGCTCGTGACCCGCTTTGTCCGCTTCTGCACATCAAGAATTCGCGAGGAACACGCGACGTCCGCCGGCCGGCTGCTAATTTCTTTTTGCGGCGATCACGGAGCACCCGCAGGTCGTCGAGAGGGGCGCGGTTGTTCGGAACACACAAAGCGCCCGCCGATGTTCTTTTGACTTCCGCCCTCGTCGCTCGTTCAAAACAAAACCGAGAGGCCCGTTGGCGATTTCGATTTGATTCCTGCTTGCGCGCTTCCGCCCGCTTTGTGGAGGGCAAAACAAACAACGCCGCACAAAGAACCGCGCAGAGAGCGACGCGACCGAATTCGCGGAACAAACAACGGCGACCGAACGAACGCGAAGAAGAGCGAACGAAACATCGCCGCGTTCCCGCGTGCAGAAGCCGACCGCAGACAAAGCCGGCGATTGGAGGTCGCGCAAACGGAACGCGCGGCTTGATTAGCGCAAAACAAAAAGATTCGCGCGCGCCGTCTCGCCCGCGTGGCCTCCAAGCGCAGACGAAAGTGGAACGAACTTCGGCGAGCGCGGCGTGCAGACCGCGGCCGCCCGGGCCGTTTCCAGCGAATGTTTTGCACGAGCAGCATCTCGACGTTGGATGACGCACGAGAACGTGAAAGAAAACCCATCAGCGCGCCCATTCCAACCGGAAAGATCGCCGGCGTTGCGAAACTGGACGGTGAGCGGGCGGAAGTGTTCATTCGATCGCTCGAGCAGTGTGTGTTTTGTAGCCCGCAGCGAACGTTTCGAAATCGCCGCTTGCAAAAAACGGTGACGTTCGCGCGGCGATCGAAAACTTGCGAAAGGCCGTGCGCTCTCGAGCTCTCGACTGTGGTTCGTGATTCGGCGAACAAAAAGCGTGTTTCGTTGTTCGTTCGCAGCGCGCGCGGGATGAATCACTCGCGCACTCGTCTTCCGTTCGATTCGTCATCCAACGAAAACAAAAGACCGGCGAGAGGCCGCTGTTCAAGAAAACGAGCAAACGAGAAGCCTCAACCGATCGCCTCCATTTTGTTGCAAACACTTTTGATGGACTCCGGCGACGTCGATCGCTTTGCAGAACGCCAGCCGCATTCTCGCGGAGATTTTCGATCGCTCGACGTTTGCACGAACGAAAGCGCGCGCCGATCGTAAACGCCGCCGCCTTCGTTCATTCGGGTTTCGTTTGCAGCGACGACCGCTGGAGTTCACGAGGAAGCGAAGAGTTCGAGAACATTCGGTCAAGCCGCCTGGAGCAGCGGCGGAAAGCAGCCCGCGATCCGGAGCTGCATTCCCGCGTGTTTTCGAAACCTCCCGCCGATCTCGGCGTTCGATGACGCGCCCCGCGCGCCCTCTTCGTTGTTGACGATCGCCGTCGATCGACGTCAATGCGGTCGTCGAACCGGAAGTGGGTTCTCCGCCACGTTCGACTCAAAAGTGCACGGAAGATCGACGTGCGTTCGCGGCTGATCGGAGAGCATAATCGCGCGTTCGTCGACCCGAGACGTCCACGCGGAAATGCGCGCCGTCCGCTCGCCAACTTCGCCGCGGATTAGGCGGCTGGAACGAAGCGAGAAGCCGCCGCTTATCACACGTTTCGTCGCGAATTGTGCGCAAATTCCGCCGGGAAGACGCAAATCGCCGAAGTTTTGTCCGTTTTGAGCGGCTTTCCGCCCGCATTTCTCAAACTTTCCGAACAAAGCGGCCTCCAAACGAGCGGCTTTCGTTCGAACTTTACCGGCGGAATATTCACAACGCTTCCCCGAATTCAACGAAACGCGGCCGTGCGGTCGGGCGGTCGGTAGCCAGGGGAGAAGGCGGATTTCGCGAACGGCTGACGTCCGTCCGAATGACCACCGCGATCGTCTGCAGCGCGCGCGGTTCGCCGAATTCGAGGCGGCGATGAAGAATGCCAATGGATTCCAAACAAGCGCTGCCGTTCGTTTGAGTATTGAGTAAAGCAGTTCCAAGACAACGATTTATGCTTGTCTATTGTCAGTAAATCCGAGCAATAGGCATTGGTCTTTGTTTCACCCCATTTTACCTGCAGCTTTTCGGTGCTCCACAGTCATTTCGTCGGAGTAGGCGAACAGTCGCCACCCGAAAGCCGTCGGTCGTCGAAGGGCGACAGGCGACGAATTCGCCGGGATTTGCATTTGAACGAACGAGTTTGCATTCGCGATTCTGACGTTCGCGTGGTCGCCGGGCGAATGCCGGCCGACCGCCGCGATTCGAAGCGAGGCGGATTGACGCGATGGCCACGTTTCCGAATGCAGAATTTCGAAGTGGACGGCCGTCGGCCGGATTGCGGGGGATAGCGAGCGTTCGAGGGGCTACGGTCGGTCGAACCACTCGCAACGGAATGCCGGCCGAAACATCACTCGTCGCCGTCGTCTGAACACTCGTGTGTCCCCATGGACATGAAATTTGAATTCGAAATCCAACGAAAGGGCGTTCTGCTGCTCGTAGTTCGAAAGGGATCGATCCCGTTGGATCCAACGCCCGTTCGCCCGCGGATGGCATCACTTCGCACTTTTGCCCTCTTCGCTTTAATCCAATGCCGCCCGTCTTTGTGCGCATTGTCCCCGCTGGACGCCGAAAGTCGCGCGGTCGCCGGAAACAAACGAAATGCAACATTCGGGGGATGACGAGTGAATAAGAACGAAGGGCGTTCATTAGTCCAATGAACCGACTTGGCACCGGCTTGCACCGCCCGCCCGCGCGGCAGATCGAACAGCAGCGAGTACGTGAGGCTTGCAAGAACGAGGTCCAAATTCTCCCACCCATCCGGGGGACTACTGTACCTGCTCTCGAACAATCGAACGCACAAACACCGGCGAGATCCTCCAAACAATCGCGATTTCCGGCCGGAAAGCGAGTGACAACATTCCGGCCATCGCTTGCCGCTAATCGCTCGATTGTTCGAAAGGATGGTGGGCGATTACCCGACCAGCGATCCAATTAGTTGGCATCACTCCGCGCTGCATTCGGCCCGACTTTTGTGCTTCGCCCTCCGCACACTCCGATCTTCCGGTCCGCAAGGGATTAAAACGACCGCTCAACGGTTGATCGGCGAAGGGCGCGTACCGCGAACGACCCCCGCATTTTGCACAACGAACGTCACTTAACGAAGGTAAAAATACTCGCCGATTAGGAGTGCAATTAGCGATCGAAAGGGAGGTCCTGCACTCGCGAACAATGCGGACAATCGGGCGAACACTCTTCCTTTCTTCTCCTTTGTGTTCCTATCGAAAGCGCACAATTGAGTGCGGTCACGAGACGTCGCGCGCGCCGTTCGCCGCCGGTGGTCCAAAAAAGCGGGCGCTTCGCGGAGTCGTCGGGTCTCAAACGAACACGCGGAGTCATGAACTCGCCGTGAACCCGACCGTAGTGAGTTGAATCGTCCATTCTGCTGTGGAAGCACGGAAGAATTCAATCGGTTGGGTTCAACCGGAATCCGAGAAAGAACGAGCCCACCAGCACAACCAGCTTACTCACAGAGAAGCCCTGTAAGCAAGCAGAACTGTCCAGAAAATGATCGAGAAGACCAACGAAGTCCAACGTAAGCGAACGACTAACCTTTGGATGGTCAAGTTTACACAAACATTCTCCGCGGATTCGTTCGTAATCCCCTTGACGTCAATTCACTCACAAACAAGCCGCTCGAATCAAATGCCGGCCCAACTGACACGGCGGATTACCGTAGACGGCGGCCGGATGGTGGGCAGAAAAGTAATCAAAAATTCCAAATCGTCAATCGTCGGCGAAAATCCGCGAGGATTTGCGGTCGGCCGGCCGCGAAATCCGGCCGCGGCCAATCGCGAAGCCAAAAGAAGCCCTCGGACGCGCAAACAAAAAGAGATGAGTCGCGGCGATCTGCAGCCGTCGTTCGCGGATTTGCACGCCCGTCTTCGTGCAACCGACCGACGGCATTCGACCCGAGTGGTTTGACATTTGGAGCGCGCACGTACGGCCGGCGGTTTGTTTGTTTGTGCAGCCGAAAGAAAGAAAGGAGATCCGCTGAACAGTTGGGCGGATAAGCCGAAACGATGAGGTCAACCGGCGTCTCCTTTCTTCGAAGCGTCGGGATCATGAGACAACGAAGACAACGAGATTATTACCGTAGACTGCAGCCTGCACTCGTCACTCGGCTGATTAAACCACGAGCTTCGGTTTCGTCGCCGGCCGGCCGTTTGCACGCGGAACAATGAGCTGCCGGTTCTCGTGCCGAACGGCCCAAAGGACGGCCGAAAGGCCAGGCTGCGCGTCAGCCCCGAACCGAAAGCACGAGGCGAGGATCCGAGCGGAAATCGGAAGCGAGAAGAAGAGGAGAGGAAATTGACGTGAGCTGAACACGCACCCTCCTCTTCTTCCGCCCGTCTTCTCGAACTTGTCGACCGTCGACCGAAAGCGAAAGGTTGTCGCTGCGGAGAGATCGCCGGCATTTCCTCGCCGTTAATCCGGCTCCGTCGAGTTCCAACTCTCGCATTCCCGCTTGTTTGTTGCGAGTCCCGAGAAGCATGACGGCAGCCGAATGCCCGATGAACTCGGCGGTCAATCCGCTCGAAGATTCACTTCCACAATCTTCGACCTCCAGCTTCCATCCTCGACTACCATCTACGAGTTTTCTTTCGCTGAAAAGTTCCCGACTTCTAATTTGAGGACAAAGGGAGCAGTCGCGTGTCCTCCATTTGCTCCCGCTTACTCACCCTCTTCTTCTCGCACTTCCGGAAGCCAAACGGACAACAAATCGGGGCGGATTTCCGGTTTCCATTAGGGACGGACCGCCCGATTAGCCGCCTTCCCCCTCGTCTACGGTACGCGTGATCCGCAGACACAAAGAAATTGCGGAGGACGTGCGGGTGTCAATTTGAGACGAAGCAATCCGCGGAATTGTGTACGTTCCCCTCCACCTTCGAGGGCTTCTCGTGCTCATCCCCGCACAAAGAAATGGGGGCGTCGTCTCACCCATCCGTCCGTCTTTTCTTAGACAACAAAATTAAAATCGAGGGATTAGCGGACGGCGAGGATCACGAGAACGCGCGGCCGTCCGGCAAAACAGATTCCAATTGGCCGACGGACGTCAATCGACCCCCGCCCTTCTGCCCGCCTTCCACTCCGCGTGCAGCAATCGGCGGTTTGAAGTGGCCGCTTATTTCGGGCTCGCTAATCTCCGAAATTGCACGGGATCCTCGGGAATGTGAGCGGAAGGAGGGCGCGTGATCGCCGGCGGATTTGGAGCGACGGAACGCTGCCGAGCGTAAACATTGCGCTAATCCAATGAGTACCGCGCGCTCCCCAACGATCTCGCCGAAATCCACGAATTCGGCGGATTTTCGATCGCTCCCGATTATCCAGCAAGAACGTCAAGCACTCAGTAATAACAGGAGAATCAATTTGAACACGACAGCTGCCTGTTTCAACCTTCTTTCTGCTCTGTACGGTGTCACTTCTGTTTTGAACTCCTCCGCTTTCCATCTTCTTTTCAACCGCCCGCCCGCTCAACCGGCGGCAAACACACGTGCGGCGAGTACGGTGGCTCGCCAGGGATCGTTCGGTCGGATGACAAATGCGGGCGTTTAATCGGAGCAAACCGATTTGCCAAATTGGGGCCATTCACGGGGATTTTCGAAGACTGCCGGCCGTCGATTAGCCGCCGCTTGTTCGACCGAAAACGGTGGGCGTGAATCACAAACACCTCTCGGTTGTTTGCGAGCTTTGAGCACGAGCTGCTCGTCGATTGGATCGAGCAGGCGAGTTTGCAGCCAAAGGACCGAAATACCCCCGGATTTCGCTGCCTGATGGCCGCTAATTGGCACGAATTTCCGCCTGCTGGAACGAAAACAGCCGCCGGCCGGAAGTTCTCGAACCGGCGGCCACGAACGCGCGTGAATGAGCACAAATTAATCCGCGAGCAGCCGGAGATTAACGAGTGTGCAAACGAGTGTGAACGGGGGATCGAACGAGCGGACAATCCGGTTGTTTACCACCAGTTTCACGGGACAAAGACGATGATGAAGAAGCCGTTTGCTCGATTGAACCCTGCAGTCAAGTGGTCACCTTCTCTTCCAAAAGAATCCTCTCCACTCACTAAATTCAACCTGCGAGAAGCGTGACGTCCGGCTGGGAGCTGCGTGACCGAAAGTGCAAAAACGGACACGCGACGACAAAACGGGCGAAACACAAAGGAAAAAGCGGAAATCGATTGAATTCGCCCGCTTGTTCGTTCGTTTAGAGCCCCCGGCCGTCCGTGCGGGCTACCATAGCCGCGTGCAGTGAACACACAACACAGACGGGCGGTTCACGTGTTCGGCCGTCAACTCGGCCCTCAATTAGGGCGAACTACGGGAATTCGGCCCTTCGATTGTACCGAACGTCGGCGATTCGCGGAACGCGGGCAGCGAATCCCCCGACTACGAAGCGAAAGGCCGCACTAAAACGGCGATCAGCATTGCGATCTCAACGGTCCGGCGGCGACAAGCACAACCTTTTAGAAGAAGGAAGAAGCGATCTCCCGGTTGAAAGTAAGCAAACATCTTCTTTTGGTTGTTGTTCTCGTCATTCGTTCGTTCGGCGGCGGAGGTTCGAAACAACACCCGATCCCTCCCGAGCGGCTCTTCTTTGTTTCCAATCGGATGCCCGCCGTCTCTTTTCGTCCTCGAGGAAGCGGATGACGGGCGCGAATCAAACAGCGGCCGTTGCGTCGACGGAAACAAACGAAAACAAACTTCCGCCCACTCGGCCGAAAAAGAAGCCAGCGGCCGGTCGTGACGTCGCCCAAATCGTCTGGCCGTCGACATTTTGACTCGAAATGAGCGCAAAGTTTAAAATAAACCGCCCAGCCTTCTCGTTTCCTCGGAGAACTCCGCCGCAAGGTCGAAGCGGAAATTGAAGGCGACCGAACGACCACGTGCGTGGCGGCCGGCCGCCTGTCGAACTCCGACGGAATTCGCGCTCCCGGCCGGTCGATTGATGAGCGCCCGGCCGTCTGCTTGCTGCTGCTTGTGGAATGAATTCGGGAGTGACACGAGAACGACTTCCTTTCTCTTCTTTCGGTTGCGCAACGGAAGGAATTCGCTGGAAGTGGAGCGAGTGACGAGCCGGCGGCAAGAACTCAAGTTCCCAGCCAACGGAATCTCGGCGTGTATTTCGATCCAAAGTGCTTTCGAAGAACGCGGAGAGGATCGGGAGAATGCGGGGATTAGTCGCCGGGCATTCCTTGCAAGCGAGCAGGTTCCGCGTGCAACCGAGCGGCCGGTCCGGAGGCCGAAGGTCGAAGAATTCCCAGCCAAATCCCCCGGCCGCCTTGAGCGGAGTTCTCATCACTCCAAATCGAAATGCCGTCTGCACTCGGGGCAAACATCAAAAATCTCCAACAGAACGCATTAGACGGACGGCAGCGGGTGGAAGTTGCAAAGCCGATTGCCCGTCCATCCTGACGAATTCGCAGACTACTCGCCCGAATGAGTCCCCTGGCTGCACACTGGGCTTTGCGTAAGCCCGGCCGAGAAATCAATCAGCAGCATTGGGCGCGAGGACGAACAAAGAACACGAGAGAACGCTGGTCTTTGTTCGGAGTTCGGAACGAGGAAATCCGCCAGAATTCGAGTGTTTTGATTGCGAATGCGCGAAAACAAAAACACGGGATTGGCGGCGGCGAGTTCGCGGAAAACGAACGGGAGAACGGAGTCCGAATCCGAAGATTCTGCCCGACAGTACGGGCAGCGTACTCGGCCGAAGAACTCGAGCCGAACGGGTCCAAAGAAACGTTCTGACGTAAGAGGAACGCAGCTCTCAATAGAACAAAGAGAGCGCCATGGCCGATGCTCAAATTTCCCCTCACAACAGCGGGCCGGACCGTCTGCTCCAATCCGAGGGGCACGTCCTTCTGTACGCGTTTCGTACACGATGACCGCTGGTCGCTAATCTCCGGCACGGCCTCGACGGATCGTGCAAAAGTCCGCTTTTTTGTGCAAAACTCCCGGCCGACTGAATGGCGCCCGAATTGCACACGGGCGCCCACCCCGACCGTCCCGAAATAGCCGCACGAAGGTCGACGGGATTAATTTGCAGGAATGTAGTCAATCGAGGGCAGGATGGATGGGCGAGTGGAACAATCCGCCCGCGTCCGTCATCCCTGCGGCTTCTTTGCAGGCTGCAGTTCTCTTCTCGTTACTTTGAGGCGTTCATTAGCCCAATCTGCTCTACAGTACCCACTTCTCTTCACGGGGCACGTCCTTCCGCGACGAGCGAACGGGCGGAAGGAGTGGGCGGCCGACGGTCGGATCGGAAACTTCGATTCTTCTCCTCATTCTAATGGCCGCCTAATTGGAGACGGCGGGCGGAGGACAAAGTTTGGGGCTTCATTTGATGGCCGCCATTCAAACGAGACAAAGGCGTCTGGCCGTGAGTGTCCGCTCGAGGAGTTCGGAACCTCTTCGTTTCGTTCCGATGATCCCGCTCGGCCACCCACAAGGACGACGGGATTCGTCATGCGCGGAAGAATTTGCAACCAAAAGAGGCATTGATTGTGGTAAACTGCACTGAGAACAAGTAAACTTGAATTAATTGCACATCCCTTGACCTCGCTACTCTGTTCAAGCCGTCAAGCAACAAACAATGCGATTCCTGAATTGCGAGGAAGAAGAGGAGTAGGCAGCCGGTTCTCGCCGCGATTGTGCACGTCGGGCATTCCGCTCGAGCCGGCCGAGTTGCCTGCTTTCCGTTGTTTTCGACGTGTTCCAACCGTTGGATCGAATGAAAACCTCGAAGCTCATCAATTGAAGAGAGCGATGGAGTGCGTCTACGAGCGGATCAACGAGCGGGAGTTCTGCGAGCGGACGCAGCTGATCGAATGGAAGGCGGCCGCCTTGCTGGAGCGCGGCAAGTTCCTGCCGCTGCTCTACAACTGGACCACCAAGAAGTTCGTCTGCACGGCCAACTTTGCGGTCTCCTCGTGAGTTCCCTCTTCACAAAGATGTCGTTGATTGTTGTGCAGGAAGTCCAACTCGATCGCGTGCTTGTCGCCGGACGGCGAGCTCAACATCATGCAGATGGCGAACAACAAAATGGTTCTCAAGTCCCAAGTGCGAGGTTCGTTCCTTCTTCCCTCTCCCTTCATTCGAGCTCTCCATTTAGTTCTGCTCGATCCCTACCCCGAGTTCCGCCTGATCGAGTGGAATCAATCCGAAACGCTGCTGTTGGCCACGCGGAGCACCGCCGTCGTCGACGTCTTCGAGGCCCAGGGCATGTTTTTGTACAAAATCCCGATGGTTCGTCCCCCTTACAGCGTTCTTTCACTCTTCTGTGTGTTGCAGAAGGAGGAATCGCAGGGCTCGTCGCAGATCGTGAGCCAAATCCGCCTGCACGCGCTGGAGAACGACGAGAACTTCTCCGACGACGTGTACACGCTGCAGATCGACGGCACGCTGTCCGCCTTTCGAGTCGGGTACTCCTCTGCATTCATTAGATCACAGCGGATCGCTGCTCGTTGCAGGAAGAGCGCGTACCACCGACTGTTCACGACGACGCTCTCCACGCCGCCGCTCTGCAGCTTGGCGTTCGTCCCGAAGTTCGGCATCCTGATCACCTCGGGCGAGTTCCAGCGGCAGAACCACTCGACTGTGAGCGTGATTGCAATGGAATTCAAGCTCATTTGTGTTCAGGAAACGATGGACTCGGCGAACTTCGGCCTCAGTGTGTACCGCCGGATGGACGCCGCGCCCTTCGTCGAGTGCATCAAGGAGACGAACACAAAGGTGCGCTCTTTCTTCCTCTCATTCACTCGATCTCTGGAGTTCAGAAAGCCTGGCACGAGCGGATCCCCTTTCTTTCGGACAAGCGGGCGGTCATCACCGACCTCGCGGTCTCGCCCGAACAGAAGTCGCTGATGGCCGTCACGAGCAACGGCGACCTTCTTTGGCTTGCCCTTCCGTCGCTCCGCTTGATGCAGTCAACGTCCTCACTGGACGACAAGTTCGTCCCCACTCAGGTCTCGTGGGTCTCCGAGGAGGTGGGTGCATTCGAATGAACGGACAGCAGTGGATTGTTTGCAGTCGTTCGTGGTCCTCCACTCGAACGGGCAAATCAGCCGGGCGAATCCCGACGACTACTTCCGCGGCGAGTACGAGGACCGCCGTCTGAACTTGCTGGAGAACTGCAAGCGGATCTGCACGGTCGACGACTCCACCGCCTTCGCGATGACCGAAGTTCGTTCCGTCTACTCAATCCTTAACCCTCTTCCCCTGCTTTCAGGTCCGTCTGGACAACATCGTGGCGCCGGAGGAGAACAAGCAGCGGGTCGGGGCCGAGTTGTCGCTCTTCGTCATCTTCCACCTCTCTTTCTTCATGAAACTCCTGAAGGCCTTCTTTTCGTTCTTCTTCGGCGGCGACGCGACGGCCGACTTGAGCGAAAAGCTCGGCGTCGAGCAGTCGGCCCACCTGACGCTCTACACCACCCGCACGCTGTCCTTGGCCCAGTACATCGAGAAATGCGTGAGTTCTCCCATCTCCCCATTCGATCTTCTCCTCTGGCTTGCAGCTGAACGATCGGAACTACGAGCTGGCGATCACGTTGGCCGACTCCGTGCCGGACGCCTACGATCTGGATCTTGTGTACAAACGGCAGTGGGCCGGCCTGAAGGCCGAGAAGGGGATCAGCGAAGAGCACGTGGAAGTTCTGGTCCGTTCATTCACTTCGACTCCAATCTTCCTACTTGTTGCAGCGTTGCGTGCACGACGGGCAGTGGGTGCTGGAGGAGTGCCTCCGCCTGGACGTCCACGACCTCAAGCTGCACGGCCGCGTGCTCTCGCTGGCCCAAGTGGTGGTCGAGGGCGTGCAGAACGAGCGACTCGCCCAACGCGTTCAGAACGCGATCAAAATCATGAACATCGTGCGGCGGGCGATCCCGCGCGACGAGGAGGCCTGCGAGATGTATTTGCGCAATCGACACTCGACGCTCTTGGATTTCGCTTTTGCGATCGCTGAGGTCCGTTGCCCTCTTCCTTTCGCTCATTCCTGGATTGCAGGACGCGCAGTTCGTCGTGCTGGCCACGCTGCTGGAAGTGCACGCGGAAGAACTCCGCAACTACCTGCTGGTCGTTCTGGCGGCCATCCCGGAGAACGCACAGCCCAAGGGCTACGCCCACCTGCTGCCCTACTGGTCTGTTCTTCCCCTTTGGGTTCACTCCTGCCCGCCTTCAGCCAACACGCGAACATCCCCGACGGCTTGGCGTTTGTGTTGAACCGCGGCGGCCAAAAATTCCGACCGGCGAGCATCGCGTTGATTCCGCAGCGACACTCGGCGGCCACCGAGTTCATGTGAGTTCTTCGAGGAATCCTTTGATCGTTCGAGCGTCTCATTCAGCCTTGGCCTTCTCGACTCGAACGAAGAGGAGCTGTTCGAGCGGTGGTGCGCGCAGCGGGCTGAACTGATCGACGCGATCAGCGGCATCAACGAGGACTGCGTGGGCTTCCTGGACGCCGCCATCGAGCACGGATGCGAGGTTCGTCTCCTTCATTCTATTGATGGAAGCTCTCGCATGTTTGCAGGGGTTGAAAGAACTGAAACGAAAGTACGAGCTGTACGGGACGTTCGTGCGGTTCGGCGGGTCGATCAACCTCTCCTTCAAGCAGTTCCTCCAATCCGACGCCCCGTTCGTCCAGTCCACCCTGTCCAAACACGTGAGTCCACCCACTGCTCGCTCCTCATGCCCTCGTGCTTGCAGATGAGCCGGAAGATGATCGTGGAGAACTTCAAGGAAGTCATCCAGCTGATCGAATTTGCGGACGGCGACCGGGGGAAAGCCGCCGAGCAAATCCTGCAGCTCGTGCGGGAGCAGTCGGCTCGCAGCTTTGACGTTCGTCCCTCTCTTTCATTCTCGCACTCACTCGATCGACTTCAGGTGCTGAACGCGTTGAAGGCGGCCCGGCCGGAACTCCTGACCGCCGACACCCTCACTCAATGTTTCCTCGGCTTCGAGTTGAACGGCGAGGCGCTGATTGCCGCCATGCGCGAGTTCGGCGTCCAGCAGGAGCTCGTCGTCGTGGTCGAGTTGTGCTCCCAGCTGCCCCGCCTCAAGGACCACACGTTCGCCGATTTCCACGCGGCCACCGCCGACCCGCAGAAGGCGCGCGCGTTGATCCGCGAGTTCGTGAGCGGCAGCTGCGCGGCCGTCAAGAAGCCGCCGCCCACGGACGAGTGGTGGCGCGAGCTTCTGGCTCGCGCCCGCCAACTCCGCCGTTCCGCCTTCGAGGCGGCGGTCGGCGACGAGGAGGTTCTGCGGTTCGTGTGCGGCGAGATGCTGGAGTCCGTCTGTCGGCACTCGAGCGACGACCTGCCGGCCTCCCGCCAAGCGCCCTTCCACCTCGTGGTCGACCTGTCGGGCACCGCGGCTTCCGCGAAGATCCCGCTGTTGAAGCAGAGGTGAGTGGACATTCCGGTCATTCCATTCGCTCGCTTTCCAGTGCATTCGAAGAGCTGATCGTCGAGAAGTCGCAGCAATTCCTCGACTCCGCGATGGCCGACTTGGCGGACGCCAATTTGCGGCGCGCGGCCCACGTGCTCGACGCCGTGCGGACAGGAACGCGGGCGCCCCGTTCGATCGCCGCCCAACGCCGCGCGATCGACGTCGTGCGGGCGAGTTTGGAGTTGGGATCCCGCCGCATCCCCGCCACCTTTGCCCACTGCTCCAAGGAGATGCTGCTGAGCGAGGTTGTGGGGACGAAGAACAATTACAAGAATGTGCGTCCTCTCCGCCGCTTCCCTCTCAATCGAAGTGTTCAGGTGAAAGCGTGCGCCGACTTGGCCAAACTGCTGGAGTTGAGCACGCCGTCCGCGCGGGCACTCGCCGGCTGCGCGTCGTGCGCGTTGGAGCGAAACGACACCCCGACGCTCAAGAATTACGTCCGGCAGTTGGCCAAAAGCGCGCGCGACTTCGCCGTCGTCTACGAGATGGCCAAGGCGATCCTCGAGCGGCAGCTGGACGACGAGGACGTGAGTTCCCTTGAGAAGACGGTCACGACTCGTGTGCTTCCAGCTGCAAGACGACGCCCTCGCCTGCTTGCTGCACAACTGCCCCGAGGACGACCTGAACGTGGTCTTCGAGCTGCTCGCCGCCTACCGCTCCCGCAAGGCCCAACACAAAGCCGAGGCGGCCGAAGGGAACGCGCGCGAGGCGGCGGACGTCCAGTCGTTCCCCGACCCCAACTACACGCCCATCCAAGAACTCTATCGCTACGACTTTTCGGACAGCAAGCAGCCCGTCCTGCCCGTCCACACCCACCAGACGGACGTCATCCTCGCCGTGGAGGGCGATCTGGAGGCCATCGAGCGGGTGCACGCGAACCCCGACCTCTACGAGCCGTTCGCCGCCCTCAAGCACCTTCAAGAGGTGGGCGTCCACCCGTTCGTGCTGGAGAACCTCCAAGAGCGTCACTTCCGCCAGCTGGCCGCCCGCTCCTCCAGCGACCTCAAGCCGCCGAAGACCGAAAAAGATTCCTTCGATTGGGGTGACTTTTGACCGTCGGCTGAACTTTGTGCTGTACATTTCTTCTCTTTGCCCTCAATTACGTGTCTATTCGAATGAACGAGCAGTCTGGACATTCCAGTTAGAGCTTTGGCTGAATAAACCGCTCGCTGCTGCAGCTGCAGGAGGATCGCGTGCAGACCGCCGAAAGTGGCCGCCGATTCAATGGGCGTCCAATTAGTCGCTCGCTTAATCCAAACCGTTTTATTCCACCGTATTTCTCGCGTCCAGCTCTGCACAAAGCAGAACGTTCGGTTTGGTCGCGTGAATCGGAGGGTTGATTGGCGACCGGCGAGGACGCGCGTCACAGTGCACTTTGCGAATGGCGAGCAGAAACATTCGGGATGTTCGAGTGGAAAAACCGCGAGTAAAATAACGGTAGATTGGACGGACGGAAAGAATCGAAAGTAATGAGCCAGAAGTTCCGAACGAGCATCGAAGAGTGCACGAGAAAGAAGGATGCACGTACAGCAAGCTACAAACCGGCTACGGTAGGCGGCGATCGGGTGAGCAATCCCGAGAACGAAGCAGAAGGTCAACGACCGCCCGCCGACGTCATCGCGTCCACCCGCCGGGGGGATCGGCGGGGGAATTCGCGGAATTCCGCCGCTCGTCCGACTGACCGCCGGCCGGCGAGCCGACGGACGATCGGCGACGGCGGCGGTTGACGAGCGCGAAGTGACTCATCGCCCTGCAAACCGCCGATCGTCCACCTGCAGAAGAGCGGGCTGATTTGCACGGACGCGCGGAAGGTCGCGCGACGTCCGCCGGACGCGACGAGCGCGACGTTCCGCGGATGCCTCGAATTCCGCCACCGATCGACCGCAAACTCGCGCGGAGAACAAATTGGCGTGGAATTCGCGCCCCAATCGGCCGCCCGTCTCGATCGTCGCCGCGAATTCCGCGAATGCCGCAGCCGGCTGCGATTTACGACTGCCGCCGGCTGCACGGCAATTAGACCCGTTTGGATCGACGGTTGGTCATTCGGCTCGAAATAGAATCAAGTGGGTGGAATGCGCGGAATTCGGAGCAGCGAGACGGGTTCTTTGGGCAACAAACAAAACCATTGAACAAAGACCAACGTCGACTGCAGAGTAATGCTGAACGACAGAATGCAGTCCCACTTCTTCAAGCCCTAACTCTTCCCCCGTGCAACTCCAAGTTCACAAGAGCGCAAAGCAACTACAGTAGCTGCCGTTCGCTTGTCTGACAGCTCTGAAGTTCATTCGGATTATCTCGCTTCAACATCCTCGTTGTCTACCGGCTCGTGTGTCAGTGGAGGGTGGATTGAAGCGAAACGGGCGGATTGGACGAAATCGAAAACATTTCCTCTCGATCCACTCCTTTCTTCACGTCTTTCGTTGTCGATTAAACCGTCCGCCAGGGGATTTAACGACCGGCCGGCCGAAGTGTTTCGTTTGGCCCGACGGATGAAAACATCTCGCGCCAATCGGAACTCGCTGCCGCTAATCCCGGCCGACCGATGGGAGTGCAAAACAAACGGCTCTCGCTGCGAGACGAACACTTCCGCACCACTTGGGGGATTTGCGTTCGATCCCGAAGATGACAAATAAGTGGAAGGATTTCGCTGGCGTTAATCCGTCGACATGCGAGTGGACTTCGCCCCCCAGCCAAAGGTGAAAGTTCAAGTGTTGATCAGAATGAAGAAAGAAGACTGTTGTTTTGGCTGTCAATGGTCATCCATCTTACGAGTGAAACGGAGA
Source organism: Aphelenchoides fujianensis (assembly GCA_024699865.1). Taxonomy (NCBI): domain Eukaryota; kingdom Metazoa; phylum Nematoda; class Chromadorea; order Rhabditida; family Aphelenchoididae; genus Aphelenchoides; species Aphelenchoides fujianensis. The sequence goes on from JAMPIO010000109.1 coordinate 66,670, forward strand.
TGATTCAAAGGCTCAACCTCCAGCAGCTCGAATGCGATCTTTGTTTCGTAGTTCTTCGGTCTCCTCGATCGTCTTCCGTGGTGGTTGTTCGATTGCCCTCGATGACCGCTAGGAATCAACCGGAAACATGGCTGTAATTCGACAAGTGAGTGTGCACCATGAAAACGTCATCTGCTCAAAACGAGTCCGCTTATCTCCGCCGAGTTCGCTCGTCTTCTTGGCCCGAACGACCGGAAGAGAGCGCGCAGGGCAAAAAGCAGGCGCGTGATTCACGCACTCGTTTCTTCGGCCGGCCGGTCGATCAATAGGCGTTTCGACGAAACTGGGCAGTCGGCGAGGAGCATCATTCGGGAGGAGTGGCGAGTCACTTGCGAGTCGCTTTGTTCCGAGCGAGTGAATCGATTTCTTCCTCGTGTTCCGATTCATCTGCTGCAAGCCAGCAGAATTCCGTTGTTTCACGTTCAGTTGGCTGAATGATTGCCCACCGTGTGCAGTCTGCATCGACCTGCCTTTGCACAGGGTGTCTGATCGAAGAGATTACCGGAAAGTCAAACCGATTGCAAGCGAGTTGCGTTTCCGAGTTCTCAGTCGACGTTTGTTCATGTTCGTGAAATTTTCCATCGCCTTGCTTTCTTTCGAGTAGTGCTCGAGAAAAAAAACCGACAATCAGGCCCTTCGGCTGCTCGTTCGCTGCCCAACGCGATGTAAACAGAATCGAGGCATGATAACACGACTGTTCGCCTTGAAGGGCCGTGTTTTTGAGTGCTTGCGGCTTCTTATAGGTGGACGGAGAGCCGCGGAATTGCGAAAGCCGTCGGTCGTTCGCCTCTTCCCCACCAATCAGTGAAGAATGAAGCGCCTCGGCCGCCCATCTCTCTGCTTATCGGCGTCGACGAATGGAACGATCGTTTGGGTCCTCTTTCATTCGTCCCTCCTCCGGCCTCCGGCCTCCTCGACCATCATCTGTCTCTTTATCACTCGTTTCCTCTTCGATTCTGCCTGTTTGCTTCGCTTTCGACGCGCCTTCCCGCTGTTTTGTCCCGCACTCGATCGGAGAGCCCCGAGCGTGTCGGGGGGCAATAAAAAGCCGGCCGAACGCCCCGAAACGGCAGTTTTCGAAATGCGAGTCCGAGCGGAGAGGTTCGTCTTCCAATTGTCGTTGCGGAAAGAAGGGGTCTTGCACGTGAAACTTTACGCGACGAGCCACCACCGTCTATCTCGCTGAAATGACCACTGCCTTTCTTTCAGCCAAGCAATCAATTCGCGAGCACAATGGACTTTGAGTTCGACGACGAGCTATCGCTGGATCGCTTCTTTGTGGACGTGAGTTGAATTGTGTTTCCCTCCTTCTTCATTGCCGTTCGTTCAGGACGTGATAAGGAACTACTGGGCGCATCCGAACCCCTTCGCCGTCGCTTCGTCCCACGGAGGCGGCGAGGAGTGTTCGGTTGTGCCCGAGATGCAGCAGCCGAACGAATCGCTCGCTTACGACGAGCCGCTTGAAAAGGACCTCGTCCTCTACGATCTGGACAACTGCCGCGTGCAGCCGCTGGAAGAATGTGTTCCGTTCGATCACGCGCAGGAAGTGGCGGAGCACCGAGTGCCCACCTTCGAGATGCCCTTCGCTCCGCCGTTTGAGCCCGCCGACCACTTCGATTTCGTCCCCGCTGATCCCCAACCCTCGACCTCAAAGGCAGCCATTGGTGGGCCGAGCGGAACCGCGGCAAAATCGAGGTGATTTGGACGGAATGGTGCAAACAACTGGCCTTTTGACCTTACAGCAAGCCCGAAACGAAGAAGAGCCGACCGCGTGTCGCGCGGAAGCGAGGCGTTCGGCAGCAGAACACCGATGATCATCGCGACGGAAAGCGGTTGTACGTCTTCACGCATCGCCTGCTGTCCGATCCGAACTTCGAGCACGTGGTTCGATGGCTGGATCCCCTCAACGGTTCGTTCTACCTTCCCTATAACTCACTCAAATCCTTGCTATTAGGCGTGTGGCAGGTGGTGAACAGCAAGGAGTATGCGAGACTCTGGGGCGTGCACAAGAACAACCCAGACATGACTTACCCGATCTTGGGACGTGCTCTGCGGTACTTGAAGGCGTGGAAGATTCTTGAGAAACACGGACGGCGGAAACTTGTCTTCCAATTCACCCCCACCTACCGCTGCTTGACGCCGCTCCAACCGTGACTGCGGAGAGGACGAGCGGGCATCTGAGGGCCATCAACACGAGTCGTCGCCTCGATTACTCCGTTCTGGCCAACTTCCCGACTTTTGCATTCTATCGCTTTGTAGCTAGCTGCTTGTGTCGTCTCACAATACTCGGTAACCGATTATAATCACCTTGTACTCACATTCCACTTACACGTGCAATAAACAGTTTGATCAACAGTCATGACGACGTTCGGTTCACGCAAACTCCCCTGCTTCGAAATGATTCGAAGCCTGCCGGTTCCGCTCGTTTTCAAATTCGTTCGCTCGACCGGCAGCTCTCCTCTTCTACCCGCGAACACAAGAAAGTAGGTTCTTTCGGAGCGATAACGAAAAGCCGCCCCTCTTTCTTGCAGATGAGCCGTCAGGAGCCAACCGCGCCGCCCGCGTCCACCGGTTCGCTCACTCCTTCAACGCACCCCCGCCTTCTGGTTGCAGAGCACCCGAGTCCGCCGCCGCCGGCTCCGGTGCCGCCGCCGCAAGGGACCGCCGCCGCCCTACGAGTCGCAGGCGGACAACCCGCGGCTTCTCACCAATCGGGTCCGCAACGCGATGGACGGCCGCGCTGCTTACCGTTCGTTTTCTTTTCGTTCCTAGCGATTGAACGGCCAACTCCCGCCTCTCCATCCTCTCCCCTCACGAGCCTCCTCGATTGCTGCTCGCGAACCCATCGACGTCACGTGCCCGCACTGCAACTCGCAGGTTCTCCACCCATCTTTTCCACCACTCAATCGACCATCTTGCAGGTGTGTTCGAAGATCAAATACGAGCGGGGAACGATGGTGCTGGTCGTCTTCCTCGGCCTTTTGTTCGTCGCGTGAGTTCTCGCCCTCGATCAAGCGGCTAACCTCTATGCTTTCAGGTTCTTCCTTTGTTCGTTTCGTTACCCTCTTCGTTTGCTCACTCTTTTGCAGTCCTCCCGCTCTTCTGTTGCATCTGCTTGTTCCCGTTCTGCTGGATGGACTTTTACGTGATTGGCAATGGGGATACTCCTTCTCTTAACCATTCCCCTTCACTTCTCACTCGTTCCAGGACGTCCACCACCTCTGCCCGAACTGCAACGGGCTGATTGGGGTCTCGCGCCCGCTGTGAGCAGCCCGTCTGCTCCTCTTCGTGCTCGAACGTGAACACGCACGGTTCTTTCCTTCTGTCTGGTTGTTGTGAATAAACCAGCTCGTTTGTTTGCGGTGGTAGTTGGATCGAATTCAAAACAAACGGCCGCCGCTGATCGTCCGGACGCTAAGGCGATCGATTGCACGGAGAAGATTATGAATTACTGGAGTGAGCGGATTACTTGCAAGCGATCACTTCCGCTTCGAATCGACGAGCGACCACGTTCTGGATGAAGATGTGCGGGAATGCTTTTGTGCTTTTAGCTGCGACGTTGCTCTTTCGTCTAACGATCAGTTCAACAATCAAACCCTCTCCTCAGTCTTCCAGTCGATCGTCAATAACCACTGCAATTTGTTTGCGATGCGGAGGTCAAGCAGACGCTAATCGGCGCTCGTTAGAAGCGCGAACAACAAGCGAGTGGCCGCTCCCTCCTTCGATTCGGCCGCCCACCTCGCGGCGCAATCGGATTTTGAGTTCGCGCTTTCGTCACCCGCCGCCCACCATCCCGCGATTAATGAGCGCGATGAGCAGTCGGGCGGTCGGAAGGGCGCACGCTCGATCGAACAACTTGCGGCCACGAGGCGAACAGTCGGTGAGTGCGCTCATCAAAGTGCGGCGAGCAGGAGTGGACATCGGGCGGCCGCTAATCAACGCTTGCGGGCGGCCGGATGGACAAGCGGGCCGCAGAAAAAATTAATGCGCCTGTCCCGAACAAACGAAGCGGCCGGCGGGCGGGCGGGAAGCGTCGTTCTGAAGTGCGGTTTTCTTGTCGATCGGCGGGCGCGCGGTAGAACGAAGCGACGAATCTCGAGCACAACTTCCGAACACCCGAAACAAAAGTGGACGACCGGGAAGGCGGAGAACTTTCCGCTCGACTGTGCGCACGCCTCCTTTCGATCCACCTGCCCAATCGATCGTCGAGAAGACAACGGAGAGCAGCGTGAGTGTGCGCCTTCTGCTCGTGGATCCTAGGCCGCGTGCAGCTCCTGCAATCTTTCCCGTTCAAACCGGCTTTACGTGTCCACTCGCCCACGTTCGCCTGCCTGCGCTCACGTCGACGTTCCGAGCAACAAACGAGCCGCTTCGTTGTCGCTGGTCACTCTCTCGCTGAGTCTTCCGACTGCGTTCTGCTGCTCTTGAAACCCTCGAACTCTATTTATTGAGTTCCCACTTACTACCCGCTACGGTGCGGATGGCGTTTGGATTGTCGCTAAGAACTCCATTCGGACCCACGAGCACGCACAAGTGAACACACGAGCCGCTTCGTCCGTTGTGCCGGCTGGTGATCGCAAGGAAGATGCGTGTGTCTGCGATCGTTATTTATTCTTTTCTTTTGCTTTATTTGGTTAATTGTGAGTTCTTTCAAAGCGTTTTTTGATTTCCTTTTCCTTCTGCAGCGAAAGTGATTCCCGAACCGTCGGCCACAACCTCCCCACCGCCCATCGATGTCGAGGGCGGCAGTGAGGTGGAGGGCGAAGAAGCGGCAAAGGCGAGCGGCGAGTCGAAGCCCCCGCGCTATTGGCAGGCGATCCTCGGCGACATCTGCCAGCTGCCCGGCTTCCCGCGCGCCACCGGGGACCCCAAGCGCTACCTAGAGGTGGGTCGCAAGTCGTCGTGCACTTCTCTGTTTTGAACAAACCCTTCTATTAATTCCACCGAACTGTCAACCACGTTAATTTTTTTCTTGCAGTGCGTTCGACAGAATCTTGCCGAGGATCGGTGAGTTCTGCGACTTCTTCTTCCTGCTTCAGCCGTCCATGTTTGCAGGAAAGACCTCGGCGTGTGGACGCTGCGCGAGTGCGTCGAGGGCTTCCAGTTCGTGGCGGCCGCCCGGCGGTGCAAAAACGTTCGCTCGATCCGCCGGCAAGAAGCGATCTGCGCGGGCTCAATGTCAACTGAGTATGATTTCTGCCCCGCCGAGTCCGCCGACGAGGTGCGTTCTTTTTGATCGATCTGTTGATCGTTTCCGATCGATCCGCTCCTACTTCACATTTTCGTTTGTTGCAGTTCGAGATCCACGAGACGCGGGCGGCACCTCGTCGTTGCGCGTGCCCGGACGGCCAGGTGGATTGTTTGTGCGCGCGGCCGGAGGTCCTCGAGCCCGTGAAGATCGCGCGACGCACCCGGACGACCCAGCCGGCCGTCCTCTTCGCCGACCAGCAGCAGGCGGAAGAAGCGGAAGGGCAGGAGGAAGATGGAAGCCAGGGGATGACACCCGCACTCCGCTTTCAATCGTTCCAAACGAACGGCGGGCCCAGCCGCTGCCAACAGCGCTGCGGGAGCGGCGGGACGACGACGAGCGCCTGCACGTGTCCGACGACCATTCGCGTGAGTGAACGGAGGTTTCTTTTGATTGCTCTCGCTTCATCCCGCATCCCCCGCTTCTCCTCCGATCTCTCGCTTCCTTTCGTTCAGATCACAACTCGCTACCAAACGGCCCCGTTCACCCAACGGCCGCCTCCCCAGCGACCGCCGTCCGCTCCGAACAACCCGCCGCCGATGCAATCCTTCCAGCAGCAGCCCCCGAACGCGCAGGACGAGTTCAACCGAGGCCAACGACCGCCGAACCAAGGCGGCTTCAACGGGCAGCCGGCGAACGGATTCAACCGTCCAAACGGGCCCGGCAATCAACAACCGAACGGCCAAGGGAACGCGCAGATCAACGGGCCGCCGAATAACCCGCCCAATGGTCCTGCCGGTGGTCAGGCGAACGGCCCATCGAGTTTCCAGTCGAATGCCGGACCGAACGACTTCAACGCGCAGTTCAACGGCGCGCCGAATTCGAACGGCTTCAACGGCAACGGATTCCAAGGAGGCGGGCCTCCCAGCAACCTGAACGGACCGTCGAGCAACTCGCCCAACGATTTCACTTCAAATCGACCGCCGCCCAACGGATTTGAGGGAAATCGTGCGGTGTTCAACGGAAATCAGTTCCCGTCGCATCGAAGCGAGGAGCCGCCCTACGGACAGCAGCAATCGAACGGACCGCCGCCCTGGGATGCGCCCAATTGGAGTGGAGCGTCCGCCCAGCAGTCCGGAGGACCGCCGAGAAGCGACACCAATTGGCAGCCGAACAACTCGCCCAACAGTTCGCCGAGTGGCTGGTCGAACGGCCCGCCCAACAGTCAACAGCATCCGCCCAATCAGCTGTTCAACGGAAATCAACAGCAACAGCAGGGTCCTCCGTTCCAACAGCAAGGACCTCGCGATCAGCAGGACCAACAGCCGCCCTTCGACCCGAACTGCCGAGACCAATGGAACGACCGCCAGCCCCAGCAGCAGCCGTGGAACAACAACCGGAACGACGGCTTCAACGGAGGACCGAGCGGAGAGCGGAGTTGGGGCCCGAACGGCGACGATCGGAACTTCGGGCCGAATTCGAACGGGAACTTGCAGCCGGGATTCTCGCCCAACACTCCGCCCAGCTCCAACTGGCCGCCTCCGAACTCCAACGATCGGCGGCCGAACGGCCCGCAGCGACAAAGCGGGCGGGAATTCGGTGATCCGAACTGCGATCCCCCGTTCCGCAACGAGAACTTCCGACCGGCAGCGTTCGACGGACAGCAGCGAGGACTTCCGAACAACCCGAACGGCAACTGGAACGAGCCGCCGTCCGATCAGCAACGAGGTCCACTGACCGGTGGTACCAACGGAAACCGACCAAATGGCGGCGGCGGCAACTTCGATTCGAATCGTTTCCCGCCTGAAGGAAGCAGACCGCTTTCGATCGACTGGAACGAGCGGAGAGGCGGACCACCGAACACCAACGATCGACCGGATTGGCGGCCGAACGAGCGACCGGGCGGCCAGTGGGGAGCCGACCGCCAACCGAACGACCGCCCGTTCGACGATCGAAGAGGAGACGGCCGCCCACCTCCGGACCGCGGCTATTCCAACGGCTGGAACGACCGGCCGAACCAACCGCCGCCGAGGGACCAATGGCCGCCCAACTCCCGAGAGAACGGCGACCGCTTCCCCTCGAATCAACGGCCGCTTTTCCCGAACGACTCGCCGCCCCCCGGCGGTCAGCAGCCGCCCGGCCGACCGCCTGCGAACTTCGGAGATTCGCGGAGCAACGGACCGCCGCCCTCTCGCCCGTTCGAACCGCAAAACTCGCCTCCGTTGGGCTCGGCCCTCGACTCCATCGGCGAGAAGATGCGGCAGATGGAGAGCGTCCTCGACCGCCAGAACCAGCAGCTCGATCGGCAGCAGGCGCTCATCCAAGAGCAGCGGCAAGTGCTCCAGGAGGAGCGGGGGGCGAACGGCGGCCTCCCGATGCCCAAACCGATCCCACTCGGCGGTCCCGAAGCCCCGCCCGCCTCGTCGAATCAAGCGGTAAAGACGCGTTGAAGAGTGATTTGAACGATCGGTGGCAGTCGAATGGATTGGTGGACGTGTGGTGAGTGCGCGAGGAAAACGGAACGCGGAAGAAAAGAGGTGCTGTTCATACACGGGTGCTTTCTGTTCGATTAGACTTACACGTGTGTTCCACTAACCTTTTGCTGCTTGCTCTTGGCTAGTTCTAATCTCCCACCAGATTCTTTACCTCATTCATCCGCTTCTCGTTTAGCAATGCCAGATGACGACCACTCAGCAGCAGTATTGCCCACGTCGTGATCAGCAGGCCGTCATTCAGCCGCAGCCGTGTGCTTTGGGTTTGTTCTTTCATTTGTTGCTCTACTATTGCTTTTGTTCAGTGAAAGGAAGTGCGCAGAACGCGCGCTACCAGGGCATCTGCTCGTGGATGCTGGACCCGTTGGCTTGCGATCCCGACTCCCGCTGCCACTTCCTCCAGTGCCAGCCGGCGGCCAACAACCTCTTCTGCGGGCGGTGGCAGCGGATGCCCTGCGCGCCGGCCACGATCTTCGATCCGGTCGCCCAGGTCTGCGTTTGGGACAACGGTGAGCCCCTCCGTCTTTTCGTTCGTTCATGAGTGGGTGGATTGCAGCCGCCACTCCCGCCCCGCTCCCGCTGCCGACCCCCGCGCCGCCCTCCGGCACCCCGCAGTCGCCGCCGGGCGTCCAGTTCGGCAACCCGCCGGCCGTGATCCCGACGCTCTCGGCGGCGGTCGGCCGGCCGTTCGGGCAGAACGGTGGCTTCAACGCGAACGGGGCGTCGGCGACCTCCTTCGGCGACGCCCAGTCCGCCTTCAACAACCACAACAATTTCCTGGGAGGCGGCGGAGCCTTCGGGCAGCAATCGAACGGATTCGCCGGCTTCTCGTCCGATTCGAATCAAAACGGAGGCGGCTTCTCGCAGTCCACGAGTTTCTTCCCGTCGGCAGCCGGCGGCTTCAACGGAAACTCCCTCTACGGTCCCAGCGGGACGAGCGGCGGGATGTTCGAGAACCAGTTCGGAGGCAACGGAGCGTTCGGAGGCGCCTCCGGTCCCTGCTGCTCCACCACGCAGCCGCAGCAGAACTTGTGCCGCGGCGGCGTCCAAATCGGCTCCTGCAGCTCCACGTTCCAGTGCCCCGGCCAATCCGTCTGCCAAATCGGGCAGTTCTCCAATTCGAGGGTGAGTGCACGGCGATCTTCGCTGTAATTCGACGCTTCTTGCAGCCGTGCTTCGTCTGCTGCCACTACAAGAACATGCTGATGGATTGATCGAGGCCACGCGTGTACATCCTTTTCTTCATCCGTTGGTCATCTCATTCTTCTTGTTTCGTTCGGAATAAACTTTTACTCTCGAATGGACAGGCTTTTCAATTGATGGACGGCAAGCTCACTGCTGCGTCGTTTAATTCAGTACACCACGAGCGATGCTCTCAGCTCGGCACGAAAGGTGACGAATCGTCCGCGAGCACTTCGATCGGCCGCCTTCTTTTGATCGAGAACGTTCTTCCGTTGCGAATGTGCACATCGGCCGGTTGGTGGCCGCCGGAAGCGATTTTATCGCCGCAATCTTCCGCTCCTTCCGCCGTTCGATCTCGCGATCCGCCGGCCGTCGTTTTGATAAGCGGGCGGCAGGAGCGGAGCGGTTTCGAATTTCGTTCCAGTTCGTTCGATCGTTGCGGGAAGGCGGACGATTCGATTCGGCCACTCGCTCGTGATCCAAACACTCGCTTCGTTCGATTCGCCCGCTGATTAGTCACCGGTTGAAGTGCAAAAAAGGAGAGACCCCCGCTTCGTTTTGATGAACCGCCTGCCGTTCCCGCTCGTCCTCTCCGCGTGAATCATTCCTTCGTCCCCTTTCGATCATTAACAATCAGGACGCTCGCGGCCGTTCGGGTGTTGGCGGCTACCCTAAACTACGCGAGTAAACAGCCGAAGGGGCTTGTCGCTTCCATTTATTGCCGTGAACTCGCTTGCTGCAGTGGACATCCGTCTTCCCGATCAGTCCGTCGTTTCAGAGGAAGCAGAACGATGAACGCCGGAAAGGAGTGGTGTCTTTGCGGTCTCTCCATTCACGTGAGTCTTGCTTTGCGGGGAAGAACTAACTGATGTCTTGGGAGATGGCACGAATGATTCTGCCACGAATGTCAGAAATGTGCAGCAAAATACCCGCAATCTCGTTGTTAATCTTCGCTTCTTCTGCTCATCTTTTTTTGCAGATCGTCGCGCTCATCCTGAGCTGCCTAACCGTCGCGGGCAAGACCGTCGGCCTCTTCGCCGTCTACGTGCTCCTGCACTTGGGAGCCTGGGCGCCGTCTACTGACATGGTGGTCAAACTGGTCGGAGTTTACGCGTTCTGCATTGCGCCGGACGTCCTCCTCTTTATCGGGGTGGTGCGGCGTAGCGGTTGGATGTACTTCCCGGCCATCTTCGTGCAGGTACGCGAGAGAAACGGCCTGTCAGTGATTGACGAGACAAAACAGAAGAGACCGCCTTTTATAGAATAACCACTTGCTTTCAGTTCCTGGCGGCAGTCGGTTCGTTGATCGTGGCCATTCTGTACACAAACCTCTACGTCGTGCTCGTCGCCGTCTTCTCCGCGTACGCGTTTACCGTCTTCGTCCGCTCCTACGAGCACACCTGCCGCCAGAACGTGGAGGGCCGTTTCTACCAGAAGGCGCGCGCGGACGCCGAGCTGGGCACCGGCGTCGCGAATCCGATGTTCGCGGAGGACGGAGAAGCGAAGCATTGAACGCAAGAGCGATCAACGAATGCTCATGATTGCTTGCTGTTTGTCCGCTCGTTCCAGGGCATCCCTCCACTAATCCAGTGCTCCCATTTGTGAGATTCCCGCAGTTTCGTGAATAAATCGCTTTAATGATGGTCGAAAGAGACCGAAGGTTTGATCGAAAGCCGGCGGAAATTTGCGTGTTGGCGGTCGGCCGGCCGGTCGATTGGCGTCGTTTATCGCCGCCGCCGATCTCGCGGCCGGCGGCCTTCGGCGATCGGCGCCGTCGAGAGTGGACGCCGCGGAAACCGTTGAGCTCGGCGGGCGGGCGGGTGGGCAGACGGACGGGCGGATTTCTTCGTTCTCGATCGCCCGAACAAGCGGGCGGACGAGCGGGCGGACGAGCGAGTGGGCGGTTCGTGTTTTTCGTCGAGAATTCGGATTCTTTTCAAGGACAAAATTCGTGCAACTTTCGGTTTCTTTCGTTCATCACAAGGAACTTGCCGTTGAGCGGCTTTGGTTTGGTAGGGCAATCGACGAGAATCTTAATAAGCGACTCTTTTCATTGGTGTGCTTGAACCGAGGCTGAAAGTTCTATCCCCGATCCACGCGTTCTCGTTCTTCTCGCATGTCCTTCAATCATCGCTCGCTTGAACTCACTTTGAAGGTTGAAGGTCAAAAACGAGCCGCTCGCCGGCCGAGGACACTCGGCGTTCACTACACGCGCGCTATGAGCGGCAGAAATTAGTGGAAGCTCCACGGGCGAGGAGCGGCAGTCGGATGCCCGTAATTAGCGGGCGGCCGCGTGGGCGGCGTGAATGCGGGGCGTTGCCGCTTGTTTCGATCTGCAAACTCAAACAATCCCGCAGTCCGTCGAGACCATCGGCAGGACGAGATCGAAGCGGAACGGGGTTTTTATGACTCGGAGCTCTCGTTTACGGCCGCGTTTACGAACCTCGCAGTTCGAACAGGAGCGGGCGATCATTTCGGGTTGGGATGTCAGTGAGCCGAAGTCGAGTCGCGTGTTTGCTTTTTGTGAGGCATTATCGCCCTCTTCGCGATTTATTGAGTGCGGAGAAACTGCTAATCCGCATTCCGTTCAATTTCAGATATCGTCTCGTCTACCCACGCTTCTCTGTCTTCCGTCATCTTCCTGCAGTCGCTAAATGGTTGCGGCTCGTGTGGAAGCGAACGAACAACGAAAGAATCCCGTGAGTCCCTCGAATGCATCTTCAAAGATACGAATCGATTGTTTCAGTCCGCCCCTAACAAACAAGAGCCGAAGCGTCGCTCGACCGACTCGTCGTCCCCACCGCCGCCCCTTCCGACCTCCTCGCCGCCGCCGCTCTTCGGCGCGGACGCCGCCGATCGGCCAGCCCCCACGAAGCCGACGCCTCAGCCGCGACGATCCAAGCAGCCGCCCGTGAAGCAGGCGGAAGAAGTGGAATACGAACAGAAAGTTGTAAGTGCGCTGAAGGCGCTGGATGCAGTGGTGGGATTTGAACTGGAGAAAAGCATTAAAGGGTGTGAAAGAAGCTGCGAATCGACTTTTGGTTTGTTTGCCGTTTGTACCGCTTGGTTTGAACTTTTGCGGCGAGTTGCGCCTTCGCTCGTCTGCCGTGATTCCAGATCGGCGCCCGAAGGTTCGCGACGATCCGCACCGCCGCCCGCCTGCCCGCCCGCCGGCAACAGTCGGCAGTCGGCGGTGGGGGCGGCGTGATAAAAGACGGAGCGCGGATTGCGGTCGCTCTTCTTCGCATCAGTTCGTGACCTCGCCGTCTTCTTCTGCCCGCCGCCGGTGATTCTGGGCGGTCGACGGCGAAATTCTGTGCGCATCTTCCCGCTTTTGTTTCCGCAAGAGTAGTGGGCTGGTCGATTGCTTGGTTTGCGCGTTGTTGTTCTCTGAAAGCGGCAAGAAAGCGGGCAAGAAAGCGTGCTGTGCAATCCATGTCCGACGCGCCGCTGTCGTTAACGATGCTCTTTCCCTTCGCTGTGTTGTGTTCTCTAAAGTTTCTTCTCGCCCTTGTCTACTCTGCGCAAAAACGAGCAACTGCGCGTTCCTCCGTTGCGAAATCCGTGGATTGCAATTGGCGAACCGCCGCGAGTTGCCGCTCGAAAGCGCCGATCTGCGCGCCGTTTTATCACCAGTCGGTCGGTCGGGCGGTGGATTGATTCGCGGAGATCGCCGCCGTTTGTGCAATCAGCCGACGGGAGCCGCCGATCGAGCGGCGCGGGCATTCGGTCGATCGAGCGGCTGGAAATTGGGTTGCCGGCTGATTGCGGGCGCTCGGCGACGCCCGTCGGCTGCCGGGGGTCAGTCGCCGGCCGGTTCGTGATCTAAATTGTTCGTGGAATTCGCCGATTACTCGCTCGCTTTCGTAATCGCCGGATTGGGTGGGCATTTCCGTGCGTTTGTCGCGAATGCGTAGGGGAGCTGGAAGGAGTTGCCGGCTGCTTCCCTTGGTTTTGGCTCTGCTGCTCGTGGCCATTGTGAATCATTGTGTTTGTCCATCTCCAACCGTTCTGCCCGCTACATTCCTCCACCTGGCGTTCACTTTTACCTTCGACTTCTCCCCGTTCATCCACTGGGTGTTTGCAGACGCCGCCGCAAACTCCTGGAGCGGAGGCCGTCGACCAGAACGGGAACCAACTGCTGGACGCGATCGTGTCGTCGAAGATCGCAGTCGAGCCGAAAGAAGAGGTCGACCGAACGCCGCTGCCCACTCGTTTCGGTCGTTTCCTCCGCCAACACCTGAGTTCTCTGCGGCGTTCCCGGCGGCAGTCCTACGAGCTGAGCAAAGCGGCCGCCCGCACGGAGAACACCCCCTTGGAGCAGGAGGACGAGCCCAACGAGAAGCCGAGCCGCGCGGACTGCCGACTGAGCGAGTGGTTCCGCCGGAAGCAGCGCGCTCTCCAGATCGCCGCCGAAAAGACGGGCGATGACGGCCGCGTCTTCCACGCACGCGATGAAGCGGCAGCGGGTCTACCAGTTCGTGACCGGCTTGCAGATCGCGTTTAGGTGCGGCCAGAGGGTTGTGCAGGACTGTCCACTCATCTGTGTTGTTGCAGCGCCCTCTCGCTGGTCATCATCTGCCTCACGCTGCCCGTCATGTACAACAACGTGCAGAACACCATCGACTACGTGGAGAACGAGATGCGGTTTTGTGAGGTGAGCCCACGAGTTCTCTTCCGACCGCTCCACTTCCTTCAATCCTTTCTTAACCGCATCTTGTTGTAGCGCTCCAATCGGGAGGCGCTGGTGGAGGTGGAGCTGGGCCGCGCGACGATGCGCAACGGAACACGGACGAAACGCGCGAACTACGGCGGCTACGCGGCCCAGGGCACGAATCCCTCGTACGCGGCCGAAACGGAGGGCGAAAGCGGCGGCGGCGGCGGGACCGGCGGCTACGGCAACGACGTGAACATCATCCCGACCTCCGACTCGACCGGCACGCCCATCGAGTCCGAATGCCCCGGCTGCTGCATCCCCGGCCCGCCCGGACCTCGAGGTGAGCGGCTGGACTATGGAGAAAGAGTTGCTTTTCGTTAGAAGCAGGCTCTTTCCACACCCATTAAACGTCACTAATCACCACTCGTTTAGGACCGTCTGGAACGCCCGGTAAGAAACGAGTGGGGAGCGGGAGTAATCGACGCGCTTTGAAGGAAAACCCGGAACGCCGGGCGCCGCAGGTGAGTGCACGAGAGAGACGGGATTAGGAATGAGTGGGGGTAAACGACCGTCGAAACACAACGAGAAAAGGGAAAAGTGTTGAGAGTTCTGTTCGCCGTTCACTAATCCAGCAGAACCAAACCAAAAACACAAGCCTTGAGCAAACAGCCCTACAGTACACTCGTTCTGCAGGAAAGCCGGGCATTCCTGGCATCAGCCCGAATCAAACCTGCCCGATTCAAACGCAACGCGAGCCGCCGGCTTGTCGTCCGGTAACTTCCACGAGCCAACCGTCTAATCAACATTCTTCCTTCTAGTGCCCGAAAGGACCGCCCGGTGTTCAGGTGAGTTGGCAGCAAAGAATAGACAGCAAAGAGCTGCAAGACGGTGTTGTCGATTCGCCACTCGGAGAACACCCATTCTATTCACTGATCTCCTCGTTTGCAGGGCTGGCCAGGTTTCCCCGGGGACGTCGGGCCGTCGGGGCCGCCGGGCGAAAAAGGCCGCGATGGGGAGGACGGAGCACCCGGTAAGCAGTAGGGAAATGAATGGACGAGAGCTGAGAGCATTCAATCGACCATTCCCTCTTTTTGTTCACGAGTAACGAGCGTCTTGTAGGCGAGGCGGGGCCACAGGGGCCGCCAGGATTCCGAGGTGAGTGGAGAGCGGTGGTAAGGGCAGCGTTAATGCGTGTGGATTGAAGGAAGCCCAGGCGCGCCGGGCGATAAAGGGATTACTCCTTCCGGCGAGGTGAGTCGTTCGAAAGAAGCAGTAGAAGAGAGAGTTGATGGCTGGAAGCTGTCCTTGAGTTCCTGCTGACATCTTGATCATTTTCACTCGTCTACAACGACCACGACCGTTTAGGTGCGCGAAGGGCCGCCTGGGGATCCGGGCCCAATCGGGCCGGTCGGTGCGCCGGGAGTGAGTGGTTTTCGACCTCGGACAGTCTCTAGAATGCGGTGCTTAGGTGCCTGGATTGCCTGGCCGCAATGGATTGACCGGACCGCAAGGTTTGTGTCCCTCAAGAGCTCTCTTCATCTCCTGCTCGTGTTTAGGCGAGCGCGGATGGCCGGGGCCGTCGGGCGAAAGTGGAGAGCCGGGTGCTTCATTCCGTTGATTTTAACTGGAGTAATTTCTTCTCTGTAGGCTATCCGGGCAGCGAAGGAATGCCGGGAGCTGTGGGGTGAGTTCCGAGAAGTGTGGAGATCTCTCATCCATCCGTTCGCTCGTTGCAGGCCGCCCGGCGAGCCCGGAACGTGCGTCTGCCAGAACGTCGACTCGGTCATCCTCGTGGGGCCGTCGGCCGCCCAACCGCGCGTGCCCGAAGCTCAGGAGGTTCCCTACTCCTCCGTCATGTCCGCCGCGGGCGCCGGCGGCTACGGCCGTTGAGCACGGCCTTAATCCTCCGTTCCTTCCACTCTTCTATCCATTTCCTCTTCTCCGTCCATTCCACAAGCCATCCAAAGCATCGTATTCATTCCACTTCTTTGTAATCGATTTCTTCTCGCTCTGCTCGATGAATAAACGTTGACCAACGTGTGTCGGTTGAACAACGAAATCAAGAAGCCGCTCTTCCTCTTTTGCTAACGGCGGAGCAGGAACGAGGCGCCATCTGGCGGTCCCGCCACGCTTCCTTTACAACCCGCCAGCTTGGCGTAACGCAACTCGCTCGCTGTTTCCTCGCATTTTCCTCGGATTCCTCGTCGTTCTTCCCACCAACCAATTTCTCGACCACTCCTGCCGCGAGGATGCCGAAACCGCTGGGCTGCGAGTCGTTCCTCGCGCTGCGGAAGCCGAACCAAATCCTCGAGTGTCTGGACGCCGCCGTCGTTCTGCAGACGGCCAACCGGATGGTGCGGGCGGAGTACCGAAAGGAGCCGCTAGACGACGAGCACTACGAGCCCCGCGAGCTGCTCGGCATGTTCTACTCACTGATCTTTCGCGGCTCCGAAGTGAGTCTTCCCTTCGAATCGTTCATTCCTCTCCATCTGTTTAGTTGAGTTGCAAGCGGTTCGTGGACGCGAACGGCCTCTACTTCCTGCTGCTCGCGTTGAGTCTGGACGACGAGGAGCTGCGGGCGATCGCGTACGTGTGCCTCCAGCGGTACACGCTGCTCGCCAAGGAGCTGAACATCGAGGACTTCGCGGCCAAGCCGTTGATCACCTACTTCCTGCAGTTGGTGAAGAACGGGATGGAGCGGCCGAATCAACGCCTTCCGTCGCGTAAGTCCTCCGTTCTCTCCACTCGACCACGCGCTCGTTGCAGCGGTCACTCGGTTCCTCGCAGAGTCCGTGAACGTGATGCAAACGCCCGCGTACGCGATGTTCCGCCCGCTGATGTCCAGCTTCGTGCAACGGCCGGCCCTCCAACTGGACTGCGTGTCCGAGTTCCAGAAGTTCTTCTTCTCCGAGTCGCTCGCCAACCACGACCGCGAGCGGCACTGGATCCTCGGCTGCGTGTGCGCGTCAATCAACCGCCCCGAAGACTACGAGGTTTTGGATCGATCGTGAGCGTCCTTCTTTCTTTCTTTCACTCATGAATTGCAGAGGGATCGTCGCCTCGTGCCTGGCCGCCTTCACGACCGACTTCTGCAACAACACGACCAAAATGCGGGTGGTGATCCTCCTCCGCAACTGCCTCCAACACCCCACTTGTGCGCGCAACCTGGTCGACAAGCACTCGCTCAACAATTGGCTCGTCTACGCCGTGAATGTGAGCTCTGATTTATCTCCTTCATTCGTTCTTCCTTCGACTTCAGCACCGAACGACGACGAGCGTTGAAGTCGGCTGTTTGGCGGAGATCTTCGCGCAACTCGTGCGCCAAACGGCCGAGTGGATCGCCAAGGAGGCCGTTCGGCTTCGGATATTCCGCTCCAACTACCAGGAGGTTCGGCCCCTTTAATCCTTCCTTTCTTTCTGACCGTTGCGTTCAGCTCCGAACAGCCGTGAAGGCCAAATGCCCGCAAACGGAGGTGAATCCGCTGAAGGGCGTCAAGAAGCGGCTGTTTCCGACGAAGGACGAGTGATTCCTTCGGTTGTTTTGCATCGTTCATCGTTCTTATTGCTGTTCATCGTTGTTATTTGTTGGTTGATTGTTCTTCAGGATTGTTACGGCTGTTGAGAATGCGGAATAAAAGAAACGCATTGTGAAGGAGAACGCTGGGCAGCGCGAGGTGTTTTGCGCGGTTGCGGTAAGCTCACTTGTTTGTGTTGGGAAGACAGTGGAATTCAATCTTCAATCGATTTACTGCTGTACGAACAACGACGAAGCCTAGAGATTAAATAGGAGTAATCAAAAGGGGATGATCTTTGGCACATTTGAGGTTTCTCTTCGTCGTCCACTCCATCATTCAATCAATAGTAGAGGGTGGTCCGACTGGACGACCGCCGCTGCTGGCCGCTCGCTTGCTGCAGCCGGGCGTCGTGGCCGACGATCGTCGGGTGGACGAGGTGGGCGGCGGGCGGATGGCCGTTCGGATTCCGCGATCGCTTGGGCGGCTGCAGTCGGACGTCGTCCGCCGAAGCGTGTTTGTGGCCGCCGGGAGGCGCCGCTCGTTGGACGCCGCCGAAGTGCTGAGGCGGAAGGGGGGCGGCTTGGCGAGACGTTCCCGCGGCCCCGACGCTCACGGTCGCCGCGGAGGAGGCGGCGGAGCCCGCGGACGAGGCCGACCGTTGGACGGCGCCCTCCTCGTCGCCCGAAACGGCGCCCCGCCGCCCACGCAGCGCCCCCGTCGCCCCCACGAAGCCGCTCAGCGGTCCCGCGCTCGAGGCGCCGAACGGCGACGGCGTCCCGCCCCGGAAGACCGCCGAGCGGTCGTCCTTCGCGGCTCTCGAGCGGATGAACGTCTGCAAGAACTGAATGGAAGGCTCCTTTTCAAGTGGGAACTCACGCAAGCACACCACAGGATGCAGATGACCGCGAGAGCGAACAGAACGGAGGCGACGAGCAGGACTGAAAGAAGACGTCAATCCTTCTCTATTTGTTCCTCTTCGTACTCCAAAACAAGCTGCCCGAAATGTTGGTCTTCATGTTCGTGTCCACTTGCTGCGAGAACCACGTGTTCGGCTCGGCCTGGTACTGCTCGTTCTCGTAGCGGAAGTGGAACTGCCCGTTCGTCACGGCCGTCGAGATGTTGTTGGCCTTCGGCAGGACGTCCGGGCCGACGAGCGAGAAGCGGACGGTGTTGTCGTCCTTCACGTACAGGTCGCGAACGTTCGCCTCGTCCAGCCCGAAGGTGGCCATCAGGTAGTCGCGGATGCGCTCCTTGAACTCGTCCGTGTGCTTGCCCCTTCGCAGGGGGCCGGTCAGCGTGAAGCCGAGGTGGTACATCTGCTGACTGGCGGCCGTCTGCTCGTTGAGAGGATCGTCCCCGCTCCAGACCGTCTCGCCCGCCCCCACGCCCACGCAGAACCGAGTGCAGGCGGTCTCCGTCTCGAAGTTGTTCGCATTTCCGCCTAAACGAACGAGCGAATGGTTGGATGCTCGCAAGGAACGAACCGCAGCCCGCGTACACAAACGGCAAACACGCCTGCGAGTCGGCGTCGTAGTGGAAGCGAGTTTGCGGTCGATTGCAGCCGCCCGTCTCGGCCTCCAGGTTGCACGCGAATCCTGCAGCCAAATGAAAGGACTAAACGAAGAGACCAATGGAGAACGAACGTTTGGTCGCGCAACACACGCCGTTCGTCTCGTCGGGGTTCGTGACGCAATAGTGGGTCGACGGGCAGGTGTTGGGGCCGAGTGAGGAGCAGACGACCGGCTGCTCGGCCGCCTGCTCGTCCTCCCGCGGGCGGGCGTACGGCGGGCCATGCGGGCAGTCGATCGGGCGGCTCGACCCGCCGGACGTCGGTGAGGAGCGCCCCAGACCGTTGGGAATCGCGAAGCGTCCGGCGGCCTCGTGGTCGTCGCCGACCGAGTGGTGAGTGGGCGCCGAGCTCAGCGGGCAGCACACTCCGATTTGTCGCTGGTCGAAGCCCGTGCACTCGTAGCCGCCCGGACACGGCCGCGTGGCGTTCGGCAGGCAGGCGAACTGCGAGAAGCCGCGCGCCTCCTGCGCGGGCCGCTCGTTCCGATCGCAGGGATTCCGCTCGCAGGCGGGCACCGGCAAGCACACGTCTTCCGCGCAATCCCGCGACCTTAAACCAGCGGAATGCGGGGTGTGGAGCGGAGAACGAACCTCAGCAGGCAGATCTCGTCGCCCGGGCAGTCCACCTGATCGCAGGGATTCCGGCAGCGGCATTGGGACGTCCGCGGGCAGCCCTGCGCGTCCAAATCCAAGCCGAACGGGCACGTGAGCGTCAACTCGTCGCTGCACTCTACTTGGCACTCGCGGTGTTTCGCTGAAAGCAATCGAAATGTACGAGCCGACAAATTCGATCGCTCGTTTCCACAGTTTCGAGTCTTTGATGTCAAATACCGCCCTCCTCCTTTTGTCGTACAAGCATCAAAGCAATCCCCAGAACACCTGTTGCCCTTCACCCACTTTCGCAAACGTCGAAGCGGGGCTGATCGTGCCGTGTTCCCACGACCTCCGCCCCGGTCGTCCGATCCACACACCAGCAGGCGCCGTCCTTGTCGCATTGAGTGGGCAGGTAGTTGCCTGCAACGAACAAGCAGATGAGGAAGATCGATGACCATTGGAACGAACCGAGCTGCGAGTCGCAAGAGGGATTCGGCAGACGAGTGGGGATCCCGTCGTTGTTCAGCTTCTCGACGGCGATCGTCATGTGCAGGCAGTCTGCAAGCAGTCAATTGAGTAAGAAAGGGAATGAAGAGAACGAACTGGTGGACGGCGCGGGCTTCTCGCAGCTCGACGAGCATCCGTAGACGCAACACTTCGACTCTTCGTTCTTGCAGTCCGAATCCGTCGTGCACTTCTTCAAGCAGGCTGCTGCAAGCAATCGGTGGAAAGATTTGTTGAATAGACCGGTGCTCTTACCTCCTTGAAGCGTGTCGACGGCCTTCAGCGGGCAGATGCCCAGCTTGAGCGGCCGAGTGGCGGTCTTCACGGCGTGGCCGAGGGAAGACCGCGGTTCTGAACGCTCCCAATCGATCCATCTGTTCGTTCTTTCGACCCACCATCCTCACAGCAAATCCCCACTTTGTGGCCGCTCTCGTCCCCGCTCGTCGCCAGTGCGCGGCACTCGGCCTGCGCTCCGCACTCGTCGTCCCGGCGGCAGGTCTCCGCCACGTTGTGCGAATTTCGGAGGGGATTCGTGCGGGGAGCGCACGGAGAAGGACGACCTGAACGAGAGAGGATTGATAGTCGATTGATGGGAAGGACGAACAGGTGGGCTGCTTCGGGCAGGGCGGCTGCGGGCACTGGACCGGCCGGAGGACGCAAATCTCGTCGTTGTTCGCGCACTGGAAGTCTTCGCACGGATTGCGGCACTCGCAGAGGCCGTTCGTCGGGCAGCCGTTCCGGTCGAGCCGAATTCCGTGCTCGCACTCCGCTTCTTCCTTTGCGCACTCGGTCGAGCATTTGCGCGGCGCTGAAAGAAGGCGGTGGATGAGTGAATGGCCGTTCTCTAATTAAGAGGGAGAAAGAAGAGACAAAGACCGTTGCCCCAAAGAACCCCAGGCAGCGGCAAACTCACACAAACAGTTGGGTTCGCCGCGGACGGCAATCGACGAGCGAGTGCCCGCGATCTCCCGTCCGTCCGCCGGATTCACGCACCAGCACTGGCTACAAACAAGCGAACGATTGACCGGATAGAGGGGTGGACGAACCCCGTCCGCTGGTTGCACTGCGTCCTTCGGTACATTCCGCTCGAAGCGCACTGGACGAGGGCGCTCAAATTGCCTCCAAGGCCTCCGTTGACTCCACCGCCGCCAATCGAGTCGCGGAAGACGACCGGCTGGTTTGGACGTCCTTGAGCGCCCAGCTTCTGCTGCTCTTCGGCCAAAACGGCCAGCCGGTGGACGCAGGGAGTGGCCACCGGCGGGTACAAACACTTCCGACCGCACCCGAACGAGCAACAGTGCTGGAAGTCGTCCGCGCAGTCGGTGTCCACTCGGCACTCAGTCCGGCAGCCGGGCGATTGGAAGCGGTTGGCCGGACAGGCGCCGTTCGCCGGATCGACCGCCGCGTTCATCGCGGTCGGCAGCTCGCCGATGATCGGCTGCAAACGAGGATGAACGGGCAGCGAAGGCATCAAGCGTACTTTAATGGGGTCCAATCCCTGCACCCCGCCATTCAGTTTGCTCAGCGACTGGTGGGCGATGACGGCGGCGGTGAGGTCGTTTGACTGCCGGCCGGACGGGCCGCTCGAGCGAACGCACGAGGTTCCGAGCCCGTCGAAACAGCAGAGGAGATCCTTGGACGGAGCGGACGCGTCCTCCTCCGCACAGTCCCGACTCAAACGACAGCCGACCTTCCGCTGCCGCCCGTTCGAAGCGGTCGTCAGAACGAGCGGCGTGGGCGGGCACTTGGTGGCCGACGGAAGGAGGTCCGATTCGGGCACTGCAATCCGTTCTGTCCTCATTCTCTTCTTTCTCTTCGCTTACCGACTCCCGCACAACAGTAGCCGCCGACTTCCAGACCGAAGCGTTGGCAGAACCACCCGGGCGGACAGCGCTGCCGTTTTTGGTCGTTGCACGTGACCAGAAGCGGGGAGTTCGGTCGAGTCAGCAGTTCTCCTCGCAAGCAGACGTTCAGCAGACCTGAAAAAACACTGGAGTGTTGAAGAGGAAGAGAAGGACGAACATTTGGGCACGGGATCGCAGACGCTGCCGCCGTCCTCCCGCTCGCATTCCGACGGCGAGACGGCGCGGCAGACGTGATCCAGCGGGCAGCTGACCCCGTGGCAAACGTCGCGGCAGGCGCACTGCTCGCAGCCGTCGGCGTTCAGTTCGTAGCTGAAGGAAGAACTGCGTTCTCTGCTGTCCAGAGACCTCCGCTCACCCGAATTCGCACTGCTGTCGGCAAGTGAGGGCGGGACACGCGCGGGGGTGCTCGCAGTTCGCGACGCTTGAATTCGTGCGCGTGCCGGGCACCTCCCGGCCGTTCCGTTCGTCTACGCACCACTCGAGGCCGGCGAACCGTTGGACGCGGGCGAACCGCCCGTCCGTCGTGCACATCGGCTGCAAGCGGTAGGGAATGAGCAGGACGAGAGCAGAGGAACGTGCCGAGAACATCGGCCGACCGCCCAGTTGGTTGAGCGCGTCGATGGCGGCGGCCGCGTGGACGCAGGCGGTCGCTCGAGCGGGCGCCAAACAGGAACGCGCGCAACCGTCGCTGCAACACCTCAACGAGCTTCCCTTCGAGCCGCCTTGACAGTCCGCATCTGAACGAGAAATTTCTTGCTTGTTTGGAAGACGGGCGACCCACCACTCTCGCACTGGTTGTCCCTCGCCTTCCCGCAGACTGCGTGGCCAAGATCGCGGGCGTTCGGGCACGTGGCCTCCCGCGTCGTCGAAGGCGGTCGGTGGGTGGCTGCAAGCAGGTGGTATGAACGTAGTTTGATCCGTAACGTTGTTTTCTTTTGCTTCCCCCGCCAACCCGACGACTCGTCTTTCCCGCACTCACCGGTCGAGTGCAAGCCGAAGGAACCGCCCGAATGGCCGCCGGGATGCCGACTGGAGGCGTTCGAGGGCAGCGAGTGCAAAGCGGAGTGACTGTTGGCGCCGCTCGGCATACACTCCATTCCGCAGCCGTTGAAGCAACAGCGCTCCGTCGACCGCGCGCAGTCGCCGTCCAACCGGCAGCGGATAGTGCACGGGACGCCGATCAGCGGGAATTCGGGTTGTTTCGGGCACTTGGCCGTTGCGGGCGATTGTTGGTGGTTGTCTTCAACAAACGCGAGATGAGGGAGAAGAATGGATGGACAGAACGCACCCACTCCCGCACAGCAGTAGCCTTCGTCCAATCCGAACAGACGGCAGTGATTCCCGTGCGGACAATCGCCGTCCGTTTCGCAGGTGATCACGGCGTTCAGCTGCCGCTTCACGAGCGGCCGGCCGGTGGGACAGACGTTCGGCACGCAGCGGGGGATCGGCGGGCAGCTCGGGGCTCCGGGCAGACACTCCACTTCATGCGGGACGCAAACAAAGTCGGCCGACGGGCAAGACAGGTCCTGAAAGGGTGGAATAAGCGGACGAGTGAAGGAAGAGGAACGAACGTCGCACGGGGTCGCGCACTCGCAGGTGTTGCAGCCGTTCGGATCTTTGCGGAAGCCGTGCGGGCAGACGACCCCCGAGCTGCACGACTGCTGCGCACAGACGCGGCGCATCCGGCAGTCCGGCGCGAGGTTGTTCGAAACACGCGTGCCCTCGATCTCCGCCCCCGTCCGCTCGGTGCACCAACAGAACTCGGCGTTGCATTGCGCAACTTCAAATTCCCCCGCCGACGTGCACTTCACGAACGTCCCTCGCCCGAACGGCTCCAGAGCGGCCTTCAAAAGCGAAAGGATGAGGAGAAGCTGACCGACCTCACCTTCAAGTGCAAGCACGGAGTAGTGCGGTGGGCGGCCATGCACCGCCTGAAACACCCATCCGAGCAACACATCTGAGCTCCTGGACACGCCGCATCGTTTTTACACTCGTCCAGCCCCGAGCGGCAGTCCGAACGGTCGATCCCGCGCAAGGAGCGGCACTCGCCCGCCTTCTCGCCCGGACGCGTCGGCTTCGTCGCCAGCGAGGATTTGTGGCCTGAAGTCAAGCGATCGTTTGAGAACTCGTGTGATGGAAGCGGCATGAGCGGCTCCAATCGAAGATGTAAACGAGCACTCTTCAATAGAAAGAGCCTCCCCACATTTTCGCAGTCGTCAATCCAAAAGAATGAACCCACCTCCGCCGACCGACACGCACGACGTTCCGCACGAATTAAAGCAGCACTTCTCGTCTTGATTCGCGCAGTCGGCGTCCGCTCTGCAATGGATAGGGCACGGGACGTCCGTCGAGAAGGCGGACAGCCGGATTTCCTTCGTCGGGCAGCTCCCCGAGTGGACGGTCGGCCGGACGCCGCCTTCAACCGAGTGAGTGAAGGGAAGAAAGGAAAGAGAAACGAACCGAGGCTGGAGATCCCCAACGGACAGCACAAACCGCCGCCGCCCGGCAGGCCGAACAGTTGGCAGTCGAAGCCGTGCGGGCAGCCGGTCGAGTTGTCCGCCGCGCACTGCTCCACGAGTCCATCCTCGTTCGTTGAAGGATTGCCTTTGCACACGTTCGGCACGCCTGAACACTCCAACATCACCGAATAGCTGGCAATCAAACGAACATCGCGGTTGTTGCGGACAGTCCACTCCTTCTTCGTCCTCGTCGCCTCCTTTGCACTCGACAGGCGTCATCGTGCACACGAAGCCGTCCGCGCATTCCACATCCAGACAAGGATTCTTGCACCCGCACGTGGGACAGCCGTTCTCGTCGAATTGCCGGCCGTGAGCGCAGCGGCGAGGGCAGCGAAGTGAGGGGCACTCGCCGTGCTGATCGTGGACGTGCGAGCAGGACGGCCGCCGCCCGCCGGTACCAAACTACCGGCGATCGGAGCGCCGCGTTTCGGTTCGGCGCAGTAGCCTGCAGAACAAGAAACGATGAGATACGCTCGAAATG
Organism: Aphelenchoides fujianensis; assembly: GCA_024699865.1. NCBI lineage: Eukaryota > Metazoa > Nematoda > Chromadorea > Rhabditida > Aphelenchoididae > Aphelenchoides > Aphelenchoides fujianensis. Next base: position 91,275 of record JAMPIO010000109.1, read on the forward strand.
GCGGTTCAAAGGTTGACGGACAGCACGAATACTCAAGAACCCCCTCACGCTCCACTCACATCGCTCGTGATCGCACTGGATCTCGTGGTACTCGCCGCGCGAGTTGCAGCGAGGCGCGAGTCGCCAACCGTTCAGGTCGCACGTGATCGCGTTGTGCAGGCAGGCTGCAATCCGAATAGAACGGGCGAGTGAGAGAGCGGGGATTACCGGTCGTTTTGATCGGATACGCGCAAACTCCAGCTCGCGACGAGCTCTTGCAGCAGCGCTGGAGGCCCGCGCACTCGTCGTCCCGCTCGCACTCCTTTTCGGAGGGCGACGAGCGCAAGCTGGACGGCTTCGGGCATTCGGCATTCAACGAGCGCAGCAGAGCTAAACGAGAAATTTAATAATGATTCATGCGTCTAGAGTGCACCCACCTTTGTTTTCGGCGAAGATCCCGCTGATCGGAATGCCGGCAGGCTTCGTTTTGCCCGAATTCCGTCCTCGCTGCTCCCCACTCGAGCCGAGGATCACTTTGCCCGCCATGCACTTGAGCGAGCAACCGGAAAAGCAACACTTGTGCTCGGCTTCGCAGTCTGGAAGGAGCAAGCTATGAGCAAGGCAATCCGCATAATAGGACATTATACCAGCGTCCACTTTGCACGTTGATTCGCAGTCGGCGGAGGCGGCTGCCTGGAGCTGTGGCGGGAGCGACGAGCCGACGGTCGTCGTCGGGCCGCGCGGCGCCCGGGCCTCGCAGGTGGCCGACTGCCGGACCGCCGCTTCGGGCTCCGCGCAGCAGAAGCCGAGGCCGTTGTAGCCGATCTAAAAGTAGTGAAGATTGGGCGTGCTCGTTCGCTCTTTCTCTTGCATCGGTCAGTTTGTTCTTGGCATCTCTCCGCCAATCAGTCTTTACTGTTTGTTCAGTCGACAAAACTTAAGTCGCCAGCTGCAAGCTGCTGAGGTAGCTGCTGCCAATTTCGGAAGTCGACTGCAGCTGCAATCAGGCGGCTGCATTCAGCCAACTGCACCGAACTGCAGTCGGATTTCGAACCACGCTACCCATGATTGCGCAAACATGTCGCCGTTTCCCACACCTGAAGCTCAAGTACTCGCGCTTCCGCTCCCGAGCAATACGTTCCTGTGGTCTAGTCGGTAACGACGCGGATTGCGGGGCGGTTGGGTCGCCGGTTCGAATCCGGTGGGTCGTCAAAGCTGACAAAGTTAATTTGGCATGTGTTTGGGGTTCACATCTTCTCGGGCAACCGGTACGTATCCCCGTCAGCTTAGCACTTAGCAGTATCAGATCGACTAAATAGCTTAATTACGCCTGGTCGGCTGCCTTGGCTAAGGCACTCTAAAGCTTCTTTTTGGTTCACGTTTGTTTTCCCGCTCGTCGAGAGGACGCGAACGGCGGGCTTTTTGAGTCGTCGGTCGTTGCGGTCGGTTCGGTAAGTCGCTGGATTTCTGTTTGTCGTGTTTGCTGCTTTCAGTCAGGAGCCTTTATCGCTTCGAGTTGGCATGGGCTGGACATCGAACATCGTCATTCAAGCAGTCAGTCGAATGCCGACCGGAATGCCCACAATCGCCGCTCTTCCTACTTCTTTTGTTCCATTTGCCCTCCATTTGCGCTCGTTATCCCGCCGGCTTCGATCGACAACAGAAAAAGGAGCGGAGATCGGGGCGGTCAAGCGTAAAGCGAACATTTCGGCATTTTGCTCGGAGTTTTGCTGACAAAATGGATATTCGGGTCGCAGTGGTGGTCGCATCCTTCGAGCTGTCTTTAGCTGTTTACGCTTTCTCCTCAATTTCAGGCGTTTTCTCGGCGTTTCCACGTGTTTTTCTCGTCCCCCTTTCTTTTTCAATCCAATCGAATCCAAAGCAATTTGTTCTCCCGATTTCCTTTTCGATCGGCGCCGCGAGCAAGCAGAGAAGGCGACGATGCGCAAAATTTTAATTGCGGGAGTTCGAGCGGCGCGAATTTCCACACAGACGACGAAAAAGCGAGTGGTCACGCGCTTGGATGAGTGATCAAGAAGCAAGTTCGACAGGAAGAAGACTAAGCATTCGCAATCAATAACCGATTAGCAAAAGCAAGCAGTCACTGCTCAAGAATTGCGCACCGATTACTCGCGCAATTCTCAGCTTTGGATTACGCGAATATCCGCCACGCGTTCTTCGTTCAACGGCTTTTCGGATTAGGGGCGCGTAAGCGCTCGTTTCGATTCTATAGTATGCTTGTCTTCTTCGTTGCGCACTCACCTGATGGCACCAGAAGCCGGAATAACAGGGATTGTTGTCGGTGCACAACGCGGTCACTCCGTTCGGCAGAGTGGCCGGCGGACCGCTGGGGCAGGGATTGATGATGCCTGAAAGAGGGAAAGATTAAAAAGAGGATGAGTGGAACGAACACTTGGGCATGGGCTGACAGGGCGGCTCCGCACAGTCGGGTTCGACCAGTTGGCACTCGTGGTACTTGTGGTCACAGCTGAAAGCTTTCGAATTGATCGACGAGTGTCAATTGTTTGTTGACGACTATCCGTTGTTCTCATCTCCCCTCTCATGAAACATCCTCCTGCATCTCCTAGCCCTGCTCACCTCACTCCCTCGCAGATGTTCCGGCATTCGCAGCTGCTGGTCGGACAGCCGTCTTCGTTCGTCTTGAAGCCGAACGGGCAGTGGCGTTTCCGTTGCAGACATTCGTGGGCGGTCAGCTCGCATTCCCTCGGTTCTTCAACGACGAAGGATTGATTGATCGACTGATATCATTCTGCTCACCCGCACAGTTCAACTCGGCCCGCTCGTCCACTCGCAGCTTCGTGCCGACGACCTCGTGGCCCGTCTCGATGTTTACGCACCAGCAGAAGGCCTGAACGCGGGGGATCAGCGGGGGATGATCGGGGTGCAAACAGAGCGAGCGGGGGGATGCCGACAGAAGCGAGTGTTTGTGCACGGATTTTGAGTCTCTTTTTGGCAAACATGCGGAAAGGCGGGGGCGATCGAAAGGTGGTTTTGCGGAGTCAACGGCAGAGAAGGGCCTGACGACAACGACTAGAACTCACCTGATCGCACTGAACGGGGCTGAAGGTTCCAGCAGCTAAACAAACGCGGATAGCATTAAAGTAGTGAGAAAGCAGCGCACCAGTGCAGGTCGGGACGTAACCGGCCGGTAGATGGCGTTCGGGTAGCCGCTGGACGGCCGACAGCAAGTGGACACACGCTTCAAACAAAGCAGGAATGAAAGGAGAACATCAGTAAATGATGCGAACCGCTGGCCCGTTGGGGCGGCGAGCACACGCGTCCGCAGGAGGACTGGCAACACTTGAGAGTGCCCGGGCAGTCGGCGTCTTGCGAGCAGTCGGCCCCGCAGCGGTGCAACAACGTGGGGGACGGGCATTGACCGCTTCGGATGACTAAACACAAGGGAATGCAAGAAAGTAAAGACTGCTGTGAGTACCCGTGTTCGTCGGCTGCCTGGTCACGGCCCCGCTGTTCACCGGCAAACTGGCGGCCGTTGAGGGCACTCGCGGTTGCGCGAACTGGGCGCCGCCTGAACGATCGATGGGATTAACGGGAGAGAGGATCGTTCTGCTATCATCCATTCGTTCCAAACAAGCCTCAAGTTCCCCCAGATTCAAGGAAACAAACCGATCGGTTGGATCGCAAGCGAGGACTTGATCGGGACGACGTTCACCGGCGGCACGCACTCCCAACCGCAACCGTTCGAACAACATTTCCGTTCGCCGTTGCAATCGCCGTCCGATCGGCACTGAGACGCGCACGAGCCGCCTACCAGCCGCGGGCACTCGCCGACGGTCGTCGAGGACGCGGAGGAGCGCGGAGAGGCGGGGGCGACCGAATGGAGCGTCGGGGCACTCGGCCGCACGATCGGCGGGTCCACGGCTGCAAGCACAAGAGAAACGAGCTAAATGAATCCATTTGCTGCGGAAAGAACGTACCCGATCGTGCGCAAACGGCGATCCCGCCCCGCACTTCGCAGATCTCGCCGAGCGGGCAGATTCGGCTCTGAACCAATGGAAGATGAACGATTCACCCAGCAGGCGACTCACCGTGCAGGGATTGCTCTGGCAGAAGCACAGGCACGAGGAGCCCAATCCCCACGCGAAGCCGTAGGCGCAGTTCAGGAAGCAGGCCGGCGGCCGACTCAAACACGGCCCCGAGCCGACGGCCGGGCTCGCGCCGAACAGCGGTTGGATTTGCGCCGCCGATCGTAGCGGCGAGTCGAAGAGAACGACGAGGAACAAAAGGAATAAGATGGGAGTTCGAAATGAAGGGCGTGAGATCGTTGGAGAAACGGAGAGGGGCATCGATGTGGCCGCTTTTCTTCTCCGCATTTTCGTCGGTGGACGGAGGGAGGTGATCACATGGAAAAGAAGGCTTGTTGACTTGTGTCCAGCGAATTCTAAATAGTTCAAGTGTGAACAGATAAGGCCAGTTCAAAGCACGAATGTCCCGACCACGAACAACAAAAAAGGCAAAACGGAGAATGAAAGGCGGCTGTTGGACGGAAATGCGAGCAAACGGCCATACTTGAACTAAGCGGCAGACGATACAACAGGCCGTGTCCAACGGAACACGCTTCAATTGAACGAACGTGCCGCTTCTTTCGTTCGACAGCTCGCGGGAGTTACGCGACGGGGACGAACGCGCGGCGACAAACCGCGAAGTTGGCGCCGAGTTTCGCGCGCTCGTTCGGGCGGCTTTTCGCGGATGTTCGGCGACGGCTCGCGGGGATCACGAAGCGGCTCGACCGGCAGTGCGGACGAGGGATGAAGCCGTCGGTGAGGGAAAAGCGGGGATCCGTCCACCGACGAGTCGAATAGGCGCTCGTTGTTGCCGGCGAGCGGCGGTCACTCGCGCGATCGCCGCCACAAAATAATAACCCCCACCCACCCACCCCCTCGTCCACCTTTCGCTCTCTCCTCCTCCGCCCCTCTCCGTTCACGCCTCTTTGCCGCCCGCCCGGTCGGTCGGTTGTTCGTCCGATCCATAAGTCAATTACGCGCGAGGGCCGGCGATCGCCGACGGAGAACTCGACCCCACTTCCCGCCCGCCGGCTTCTTCCCACGGCTAATCGACGCGTACAGGAGGCGAGGCGGCTGTCTGATGAGTCAATCCATTCATTCCATTGCGAAACGATCGAACAATTTGCCGGAGATTCACACGATGGTCGGGAACACGGGAAAGATCCGCGGAGATGAGAACCTCAAAGAGTAGACGTGAACGTCTGCTCCAACATTTCAACAAACGACTGGAATGCGCAACGCCGCCCGCTGGAGCGGATCGACCCGCAGGATCACGAACAGCCGGCTGGAGGCGGGCGGACCGAAGAACACCCAATCCGCCCGCCTGCCCGGCCGCTCGTCTAATCCCGCCGATCCGCGATGATCCCAAAGAACAAACGAGGAAGAAGAAGACACTCAATCGTTCCTTCAACACGCGAAGGAGCAAAGAAGTTGTCAAGCGAGAAAGGCCGAGTAAACAGCAGCCGACAAACAGACAAATTATCTTCGACTCTCGCTATCGATTCACTCACTCGCTCGCTCGCGTACTCGATGGCCTTCTTCGTCGTGCTGTTATCTGTTTCCCTCGTTCCACCCCGCCTTCCACCGATCACTTCCAGCTTGAGCGGAACTCCGCCTTCTTCCCGCAACAAGCACTCGATGTGCACGTTCGCTTGTTGCATCGTCGAGCTGTTGAAGAAGACAGGCGAAAGCTGTCGAGGATGTCAACGAGCAAGCGGAAAGAAACAGCAAAAAGAAGCTCTCCGCGCATTAAAGAGAACGGACGGACGGAATGACGAAAGGAGGGGCTTCCGACTCGATCGACCGGCCGGCCGGTTTCTCCCGTTTTGGTCGCGACGCCGCGCGCGTTCGGGCGACTCGTTTCGGTTTGATTTCGGACGTGAAGAAGCGGGCGCGCGGGCCCAAATCCGGCGGCCTTTCGCCCCGCCGCCGTTCGAAAGTCGAGTGGATTTCCGCCCGCGCGCCCGCCGATCGCCGCCGCCGTTTTGCTTTTCGAGTGGCCGCTCCCATTCGGCGGGCGATCGGCGGGTACCCCGCAAATATTCCGACAGCAAACGAAACTAAAGAAGGTGCAGATGAACCGATTGAGGGATTGAAGGTGGAGCAAAGGAATGGCCGCTTGCTCAAATTCACGTCCACATCGATCTGTCGATTCGATCGCCTCAATTTCGTTGTTTGTTCAATTAGCGAAACGCGACCTTCACGCACTACTGGCCGCTCCGCAATCCCCATTGTTTTAAGCGAGCGCGGGCGTTAATTCAGCGCCTAACGACCAATCGACCCGACGGTCATTGCCCCGCTTCCTTTGTTTTTAACGCTACAAACTACCGCATCTTCTTTCTTCCGTGTCATTGACTGCTCGGCACGGAATCTTTTCCATTAAAACAACTCAAGCTTCCTCCGCTTAACGCAACAACGTTAATTTATCCGCAACGGCAACAATCGCTCAACAAATCGAGAAACAACAATTGCGCTTACCGGCTTACGATACAAACAGAACGGAAATAAGGCGGTTATTAGATCGACAATCAACGCTTTGCGGCCACAAATGCCATTAGAAACCAGACAATCAAACAAGAGGCGCCTATTCGTCGGTGGTGTACAAGGAGGCGGCGAAGACGATGTCGCGCTTGATCAACGTGGACGCCTCCTCCATCTTCTCGTAGAGCGAGGGGTCGCCGATGATGCGGGCGGCGTTGCGGACGTCCTTGCAGACCTCGTCCAGCCGTTGAATGCAGCGGACGATCAGACCCTCCTGGCAGTCCGTCAGCAGCATGATGTCGTGGAAGGGCTGCAAGCAACGCGGGAAAGCCTTTAATAAAGAGAGGCATGTGGACTGACCGTTCCGCTCGCCCACTCGTAGACGACGTCCATCAGCCCAAAGCGGAGCTCGTCCATGATGAACGACGAGTGCACTCCGCACATCTGCTGCTGCACGTCGATCCGTTGGGCGACCGTCACGATGTCGTGGCGGAGCTGAACCGAACGCATGGGGCTAAAGGATCTCGCTGGAACTCACGAGGTCGTTGACCGGATGCTTGAACTCCATGTTCAGGTCGCGGTCCTTGGCGCCGGCGTACGTGAACTGGCAGGTGAGCGGCGAGAGCATGGCGGCCAGCTCGGCACACGACTTGCCGTCCAGCTTGTTCTCGAGGATGAGCTCCGTGATGAGGACCTCCAGGTGGGAGATTTCGCACGCGACCTTCCCCTTCAGACCGATGATGTTGTTCTTGTCCACGTAGTCCATGGCGCGGAGCACGTAAATCCGATTCTGATACTCTTCGGAGAGAAGGAGGGCGTTCGAGGAGGTCTGGAACTTCAGCGTCTGCAGCTTGTCGTTGAGGTCCTCTCGTTGGAGGAGGTCCATGAACTGAAAGCAGAGATGAATGAATAGAGTGGGTTGAAGGGACTCACGTGATTGTCGAAGAGACCGCACTGGCGGCACGGGTATTTGGACTTGTCGACGAGCTTGTCCTGCAGCTCCTTCAACCGGTTCAAGTGCTGGTGCATGCCGAGCTCCTTCGCCTTGATGTCGACGGCGAACAGCGAGATCGGGACGCCGCCGACCGCCCACTTCTCGCCCAGCGACTCCAACTCGACGAGCAGCCGGCTGACCGCGCGGTCGGGCGAGCGGGGCCTGAACGAACGATCGGTTGAGCGATTAGATTGACAAACGGTGCTCCTTCCACTCAATGACCGCAGAAAGGACTCACTTGAACGAGTTGTTCCGCCGCGCGTCCTCCTTCAGAACGGCGTCGACGTCCACGTTCTTCAGCGACTGCTTGCAGATGGCCACAATGTTCTTGAGCTCGAAATCGGGGATCACGCGGTAGGAGCGCATCCGGGGGTTGTTCACATGGAAGAGGCCGTTGCGGGCGAGTTGCGGGAGAAGGAGGGTGTTCGTCCGCAGCTGGCGGTCCTCCTCGTTCAGCGCACCCCACGCCTTCAGCTCGAGGTTCTCCTCCTCGCGCCGCGCCTCGTCGGCCGCAATGAAGAGGACGAGCTGGTCGCGGCCGTGCTCATCCCGTTTCATCTGCAAACGAGCAAGCGAATGGATTGATCGAAGAGAGGACTCACGTTCAAGACCACGCCGAGGCGGCCGACCAGCCCCAACGGCGGGTAGTTGACGAGCAGAATGCGGCCCTTGCTGAGCGTCTTGCCCAACGCGACGCTCTCGACGAGCAGCGGCCAGACGGCGCCCGCATCGGCCAGGTACGCCCGCAGGTCGTTCATGTACTCCTCGAGGGAGGGGAGCGGCGAGTCGCCGGCCGGCTCCAAGCAAAGCGGGCAGTTGGTGGACGGGAGGGCGCGGATTTGCTCGTCCAGCTCCGTGATCCGGTTCTTCCGCGTCGTGACCAGCCGCAACGACGAGCGTTCGATGTACGACCGCTGCAGGAGGTCCTCGATGCGGAACTGCTCCACGCGCAGCAGCTTCAGCAACATCGCGTACGTGACGCGGAAGCGAGACTCCAGACGGACGGCTTTTCCCTGAACAAACACACGAGTAAAAGACGGGATAGATGGGGGGAGCTCACAGTCAGCAGTTGGGAGTAGTGGGTGATCGGCGGGAGGTCGCGTTTGGCGAGGATGATCACGATGCCGGTGGCGTCCAGGCCGCGTCGTCCCGCTCGGCCCGCCATTTGCGTGTACTCTGCAACGAGTGGATTCATTCGGGGAAGAGGATTGGTTGGTCAAAATCCCGCAGTTTCCCCAAAAAGAAGTGGGAGCTCACCGGTGGGGTTCAGGTCGCGCTTCTGCGAGCCGTCGAACTTCTCGGTGGCGTCGAAGACGACCGACCGCGCGGGCATGTTCACGCCCATCGCGAAGGTCTCCGTTGCGAAGAGGATCTTGACGAGACCGCGCTGGAACAACAACTCGACGACCTCCTTGAGGATCGGCAAAATCCCCGAGTGGTGGACGGCGAACCCGCGCTCGCAGTAGTGCTTCATGCGAATCACCTGCAATCGACTGTTGCCCCATGAATCGATCGATGGACGCACTTGAGGGAGGATCTTGTCCGAGCCCTTCAGCCGGTCGATGCAGCGGTTGAAGAAGCGCGAGATCTCCGACTTCTCCTTGGCGGTCGTCAGGTCGGCGGAGTCCATCATATTGGCGTTATCGTCGCATCTTTTGCGAGAGAACACGAAGACGACGGAGGGCAAAAAGTCGCGTTGTTGGAGGAAGGCGGTCAGATTCGAGTACACGCTGCGGTCCTGCACGAAAGACGAGGATGAAGCGGGAGGAACGAAGGAGTGCACTCACCACCGCGTAGTTCGACCGCTTCGGTTGTTGGGCGTGGATCGACTGGTGGACGCGAACGGCCTGCTGCATCTGCTGGTGTTGGAAGCGGTTGCCCGCTCCGCGATGATTTCGCTGCTGCTGTTGGTTCTGATTGTTGGGACCGCGACCGCCGCCGCCCACTTGCGGCTGATTGAAGCGCGGGTCGGGCACGCGGACGAGCTTCGCCTTTGCCTGGACCGCCTTCTCGTAGCCCGTCTTCAGCAGCATGCCGTCCTTGTCCATGATCATGAACAGCTCGTCGCGCGACTTCCCGTTGTGGCCCGTGTAGAGGAAGTGCTCCAACGGGACCGGCCGCTTCAGCGTCTGGATCACCGTGATGTTCCGCTGCTTAATTCGGCTGAAGACAACGGAAAAGATGATGTAAAGACCGTCAGAATCGAGAAGAGAACTCACCCGACCCAGTCCGCGAACTCCACGCAGTTGGGGACGGTCGCACTGAGCATCACGATGGAGACGTGGGAGGGCAGCATGATCAAAACCTCCTCCCACACGTGGCCGCGCTCCTCGTCGTTGATGTAGTGCACCTCGTCGAAGATGACCCACTCGAGCTCGCGGATCACCTCCGAGCCGTTGTAGAGCATCGAACGGAGCACCTCGGTCGTCATAATCAAACAGAAGGCGTCCGTGTGCAGCTGGATGTCGCCCGTGATCAGGCCGACGTCTCCGAACTCCTGCTTGAACTCGCGGAACTTCTGGTTGGAGAGGGCCTTGATGGGCGACGTGTAGATCACTCTGAACACAAAGGAGATCAACAAAAGAAAGTGGAGAACGAACCGCGTCTTGTGGATGTGGCACAAGGCGATCGCGTACTCGGCCACGACCGTCTTGCCGGCGGACGTGTGGGCGGCGACGAAAACCGAGTCGCCGTTCTCCATCGAGACCACCGCCTGCTTCTGGAAGTTGTCCAGCTCGAACGGAAACTAAACAACGAAGGAATCAGATAAACGAATAGATGTGCAATGGGATAGTTGACTACAATCCCTCGAGTTAGAAGAGCAGACATCGACTCGCTCATCCCATCTCATCGATTTTAATCCCCATCCCCCCGCGAACTTGCCGTTTTGGCCATGATCGGGCGGATCTGATCGTAGCGCTTGCGCACTTTGTCGTCGGAGAGGAACTTGGCGTGCGTGAAGTCTTTGTCGGCATCGCGGGCCTCCGTTCCCAAGTCCTCCACCTCCTCGTTCTGCTCGTCGGCCGCCTGGTCGTCCGCTCCGTCGGCCTGAAGACGAGCGATCAAAGGAGTGATGAGTGGAGCGAACCTCGTTGCCGTCGTCCTTGATCACGACGTTCTTCACGCCGGCGGCCAGCTTCTCCAAATTCGCGCGGTTGGCGGCGGCCGAGAGGTTCGACGGGGCGAAGAGGTCGTCGTACGCGCTGGACTCGAACGGCAGCTCGACGCCCGGCGGGAACTCGAGCGGCTTCGGGGCGGCCGCCGCGTTCACGATCCTCTCGACGCGCTCGGGCAGCTCCAGCGGGGCGGCGTGGGCGGGCGGCTGGTTGAGGAGTTCTGAACGACAAGAACAATGGAAAGAATTCGAAGAAAAGAACTAACCGTTGAACTCCAGGTACGGACGTTCCTCTTCGTTGCACACGACGTCCGTCAGCTTCAGCATCGAGTCGACCTCGTCCTCGAAGCCGCCCGGCAGGAACGGCAGGTTGCCGCGCTTCCCCACCACCGAGGCGAAGGCCGCCGGGTCGGGCGCTCTGAAACGAACGGCAATCAGTGCGAACGAAAGAATTTTTTAAGTGAACTCCGTCTAGTCGGATCGCTTCCTCCCCACGGCCCCAAGAGAAAAAACGCACCGATTCAACGCCATCGAATGGGAGGCGTCGGCGCCGGTCTCCGCCTGAACGTTCCAGCGCTCCTCGTAGTCGAGGATCTCGCCCGTCTCCGCCGAGATCACCGGCTGCAGGAAGGTGGGCGCGATGCCCTCGACGCCCAGCTCCGCGGCGATCTCCAGCGGGTCCATTTCGTCCAGCTGCATCCTGCAAATACGAATCGAAGTAAAACGGAAGGAATCGGCGACTTCTGGGGGCATTCGGGAGCAGAAAGGGTGGAACAACAAAGGCTAATCGTTCAGAAAAGTTAAGACTCCATGTCGAACTCCTACGCTCGAAGAAATCCGAAAGGAAACTCACTGATAGGTGAAGCCCAAATCGAAGCGCTCGTCGTTCAGCGTGATCGCATCGACGGCCAGGTGTTTGAACACGCGGGCCGCCTCGGCCGCCACCTTGCGCTCCAACTCCTCCGCGTTCTCGCCGCTGTCCGCCATCTTCTGGAGGTCTCGAACGGGCGATCAGCAGGCAACAACAATCGAGGATGAGCGGCCGCGAATCAACGAACACCGATCACGTGCACGAAGTTTCCGCTTTGGATCGCTCGGTCGGCAACGGAATTTCCGCACTCGTTGGAGTTTTCGGGCAAACAGCCGGGCAGAGAGCTTCCCCCTCGTTCGATCTAATCGTCCTTTGATCATCGACGAGGAGACCGTCAACTAGCACTCAACGATTTATTTGGAACGAATTGCAGTAATCTCTTGGACGTGATTGAAGGACGGGGAGGACGAACGGGCGGCAAGGAGGTGGCAGGAAAATGGAAGAATTAAGCTTGTGTTTTGAGTGGAAGGTCGGAGTACCCAAGGATTCCCGATCCTTCCGTTCATTGTGTACAACAAGGTGATCGAATAGACGGCATTCGGTTAATGCTGCGGGTTGAGGCCGTTCCGCTCGCTGCTCTTCGCCTCGATGCCGAGCATCGCGTCCTCGTACTTCTCGGTCAGCCGCTGCACCTCGCGCTTCATGAGGCGGGCGAGGGCGGGGCTGAAGGCGTCCAGCTTGTGGAAGAGCTGGTGGGCTTCGAGCAGGAACGGCTCGACCGTTGGGGCTGGCTGGGGAGGACCGGGACGGGCGTTCGGCTGCGCGTCGACGGCCGGCGGGACTTCCGGTCGTTGGGCTTCTTGCGCTTGCTTCGGCTGTTCGTCGTGCTTCGCTTCGACCTCCTCCTCCTTCTCTACCGCTCGCTGGCGTTTGACGGCGGTCGAGCGATCGGACGACGAGGAGGACGAGGGGACGGACGACCGCTTGCGGGAGCAAAAGGAAGTCGGCGAGATCGACGGCGAGGCGGTCGGCTCCTCAGTCGGCTTGGCCCCGAAGACCGCGTGCAGGTTGAGCAGCGAGGCGAGGGCGGGATTCTGGACGATCAGCTGCTGCAGGTGCAGGAGGTGGGCGGGCGGGTCGAAGGCCGTCGGCTGCGGGGCGGGCGATCCGAAGCCGCCCGTCGAGAAGGACGAGAGGAGCGACTCCGCGACGTTTTTCGACGGCGACGAAGAGCCCGAAGACGGCGGCCGGTGGGCGGCGTTCCCGTCCGCTCCGATCGGCTCGTGGGCCAAACGGTCGGCGGCCAGCGGAGTGCTCAGGCTGCAAACAAAGGGCTGAATCGACAGAATGGTCGTTTGTTTGTGGTGATGCGAGCAAGCGGCGATCCAAGGCTTCCAACCGCTCCTACTCTTCCTCTTTTCGCCTCCAACTGACCTCTCGAATCCGGCACCGTCTTCGTTCGACTGTTGGGGGGTGTCCTCGGCGTCGCCGCCCAAGTAGGACATCTTTGCGATGTGGATGGGCCAGTTTGCGTTCAGCTCGCCGTTCGCTCCGGAATCCTCCGCTTTCGCGCCGCTCGGCCCACCTCGTCGTCCTTTGCGGTACCTGCGAGAAGATTCTTGAGATTGAACTCGTGAAACGACTGCTCACATGTGGAAGGTAGTCTTGAGGTTCTTCCACGATTCCTTGAGCGTCTCCACTGCAAACAGGCGATCGATGAGAGAGAAGGAGAGGAGGACTGACCGTCGAAGGGCTTCTCGAAGCGGGCGGCCAGTCGCTTCGAGAGGTCGGCGAAGGCGTCCGCTCGTGCCCGCCTCGATTTGTAGTCCGCGTGCTTTTGGTCCCAAACCTGAACGAGTGGAATGAAAAGAAGGATGAGTCATTGCAAAGAACCTCGGGGTAGACGCGCATCAACTCGACGAACATCAGCTTCTCCTCGGCCTCCAGTCGGGCGCACATTCCTGAAGCAAACAGCCGAAATGAGCGCAGAGGAAACACGTGGACGGGCGCAATGAGTGGCGGTCATCCGCGAAGACGAAACGAAGGCGGAGGAGCAGGAGAAGAAACACCCGCTCGCTCGCTCTGCTTTCCTTCCGCCGACATCTCCCGCCCGCCCGCCGCCGGCCGGCCGCTCCGCAAAGTCGGCGGATGTTTTCGAAGCGGACGGCGGCGGGCGTTTGCTCCAAAAACACACGAGAATTGCGCCCTTCCCGCCGGCCGCCTCGTTCGTTCGATTCGAGGCGGGCGGCTCGTCTTCGCCTTCGAATTTTGTTCGCCCAAACACCCGCCCGTCTCCGCCCGCCCCTTCGTCTCCTCCTCGTTCGTCCCCCGAACCAACTGCCCGCCCGCCCGCCCGCACTTCCTTCGGGTCGCAATCGGCGGGCAGTGCGGGCAAACGGACGGGCGAAACGAAGCGGACAGCGGCGAGTGGAGCAGAAAAAAGTGGACGTGGCGGCGGACACGAGCCGCCCGGAGGTCAGCCGACTTCTCCACTTCGCTCTCTTCATCGCCCCGCTTTTCTTCGGATTCGTGGATTCGCGGGTGTTCTCCTCCTCGCAGTCACCAACAATCCAGCGAACACAAACGAACGAATGCGAAGAAGAAGGATGTTTGCGGGGATCGCCGCTCTCCAATCGACAGCGAAGTGATTCGTTCGCAGGTCACATGTTGCTGCTCGCGGATGAAGCAAACAACAATGCAACCAAATGGCTATTAGAGTTGTTGTGCACTTTACACACAAGTATTAGAAAAAGGAATAACCGCTTGCCGTCATCTTTGTTCGCGGAAGAACAGTTGCAATGCGGAGGCTCCTAATTGTCTCGCTGTTCGCAAGGTTCCTTTTGATGTGTGCGTGCGCGATCACAAACGGTAGCGCATTTGCGATCGACTTCTGGAATGCCCCCTGCAAGCAGAAGTTCCAAAAACGAGCGCCCTTTCGGCCAATTAGCATCACCTCGTTCCGCTTCCCTCAGCATCCGAATTGGATCGATATTGGAATGACGTGTGTTTGCCGTCAATTTCGGAATATCCGACCGGCCGATCGCCTGTTTGATCACTCGGTCGGAACGTCCGTCTGACCACTTTGTTCACGCCGTTCGCCGCTCAATTCAAAGCTCCACGCCCGTCTTCTGTTGGCCCAGCCGGCCGATTCGGGCGGAACCCACGGCGGATTTTATTTTTGACTCGTCTGTCCTCTTTGATCGCTCGAAGTCCCCACGTCACTCCTCGAACAACTGCCGGTATAAAAGCGAGAAGTCGGACGAACAGCAGGCATCAATCCATTGGTTCTTCCACTCCACTCTCCCTTCTTCTGAAGATGAAGCTTGTGCTCCTCTCCGCCCTCCTCGTCCTCGCCTCGGCGGTGACCGCTCAAGACGACGAGAAGTGCGCGGGCAAGGCGGCGACCGCCTACACGCCCTTCCGTTCGAACGAGCACCGAATGACCGGCTACGTGATCACGGACGTCCAACTGGCCGCCGTCGTGACCCAACCGAACGTCCACGTCGCCCGCTCGAAGCGGGGCCGCAAGCACCACAAGAAGACCAAGAAGACGAAGAAGACGGACGAGTGGCTGGCCACGAACACCCCCCACTCGGACAACGTCGCCCTCCCGAACGCCCTGGCCGCCCGCCTGTTCGGCGACTTCGCCAACAACACGATCCGCGTGCCGTGCGATCAGACGGGCGCCCTCAAGTTCCAGCTGGGCGGCGAGTGGTGAGTTGATTGCGGGAAGAAGCATTGAATGATTGTTTGTCTGCAGGTTCGGCGTTCCGTTGGACTCGCTGATCGTGCGGGAGGACGCGGTGAACGGCGCGTGCAAGGCGAACATCTTCCCGTACGACGGCGAGTTCATTCTGATGGGCGCGCCGTTCGTCGACCGCCACTGCTTTTTCGACGACAAGCCGAACCAGCTGGGAGTCGCTGTTCGTGTTTGAAGTGGCCGCTCGCATTCAATTGTTGCTAGAAATAAACACAAGCATTCATTCCTTTCGGTTTGTGAAACTAGAGTGTTTGTCGGAATCCTCTTTTTCTGTTCTGCTCGTACGTTTGTCCAGTTGAACTCGCCGATTCACACGCACCGGCCGCTTTCGCAATCAATCGAAAAGCCGCGAGTTTGGGCGCCGTTTGTGCTCGCGGTCGTTTCCATAGCGTCCGATTGTTCGTTGCGTGTGCTCCGGGTGTAGCGAACAACCTTCGATCTGCGGGAGCACAAACAAGAGAAGGCCGAGCAGATGCGCGCTCTCCACTTCGAAGCAAACGAACCCCCGGACCGAAAGGGTGGCGGGAGGCGGGCAGGTGGGGGTCCCGCCAGTGCTCCGGCTTTCCCGTGCAAAATACAAACCACAACGGCGGCGGGGCTTCGCCTCTATTTTGCGTTTGCTCGGCGTATAAAAGCGGGCGGAAAAGCGGACCGAAAGGACTCAGTCGCCGGCTTCGTTTCGCGCCGATTGCCGCGGATTTCTCTCCTGCTTTCGTTCACTGCGTCTCGTTCGTTTAGCCCCGCAATGCCCACCTACAAGCTCCACTACTTCGAATCGCGCGGCCTGGCCGAGACCGCGCGGATGATCTTCGCCCATGCGGGCGTTGACTACGAGGACGTTCGCCACGAGCACGGCAACTTCAAGAAGGCCGGTGAGTATTGCGGGAAAGTGGGGAGTGGAGGCATGTTTCACGCTTGCGCAAATTCGATCGACTTGTTGACTCAGAAGCGATCATTCAACGACTTGCCGATCGAATCTTACAAACTTTTTGCAGACTTCCCGTTCGGCAAGCTGCCCGTCCTGGAGGTGGACGGGAAGAAGCTGCCCGAATCCATGGCCTTGACCCGCTACCTCGCCAAGCAGCACGGACTCGCCGGAAAGAACGATTGGGAGTCGGCGGAGATTGACGCGATCGTCTACTTGTGGCGTGATTTCTTCAACGACATGACCAAATACTTCCGCATCTCCACCGGGATGCTCGAGGGCGACAAGGTGCGTTCACTCCTCTCAATCAATCCAATCGATCGCCTTCTTTGCAGGACAAAGTGCGCAAGGAGGAGTTCGAACCGGCCCTCGAGCGGTACGTGCCGATCCTGGAGCGCGTGCTGAAGGAGAGCGGAAGCGGCTTCTTCCACAAGTCGGGCGTCACGTGGGCGGATCTCTGGGCAGCCAACTTCTTCTACAACGCCCGCAAGCACTTGGGCGAGGACTTCAACAAGTTCACGGCTCTCAGCGAGCACTGCGACCGCGTCCACTTGCTGCCGAAGATCAAGGAGTGGGTGGCCAAGCGTCCGGACACCAAGTTTTAATTGACGAACGCATCCGCTTGCTCTCTTTGCGTACTAATCACCAGCTTCTCTACTCCCAATCGAGCATCTCTTATAACTGAAGCATTCTTATGTTGAATAAACACTGATCGATGGTTTGAGGACTCAATGATTCGTTGGGGCTAACCGCAAGAAGTCAAGACCACTTTGTTATGACTCACGCCTTCTTGTTCGTGCCGGCGCTAAATGATCGAATCAAAGGAGATCGAATTAGACGGAATGCCGTCGGCGCCCAACGGAACGGGATTCTTTCGGCGCCTTCTTGCTGGTCGATTGGAAGTGATGGCAGGACTCAAACGGCATCCATTGGAAGTCAGAAGTGTGGACAGATTTGAGGACTTTCGAATGGCCGGTAACCGGGCGGTTCACTTCCTGCGCGCTCACCGGTCGCTTCATTCGAAACAAACCGCCTGCAGAATTGAAGGTCCGGGTCGACCGATCGGCGTGTGAATCGAAGGCGATCGAAAGCGACGGATTCGATTCCGGACGTCGGTGCAGAAGAACTGCAAAAGAGAGAAAGCAACGGGAACAACGGGAGAAATCCCAAAGAAAGCGGCTCGCGCAATCCCGCCGCCGTCTTATCACCCGCTTCTCTCGCGCGGACGCCCCAGGCGGCCGGCGGGCGCGAAATCCACGAGGCGGATCGCCGAAAGCCGGCTGCTTAAAAGCGGACGGGCGGCGTGGCGAACTCGCTAGTTGGATCTCGACGACAAACGGTTGGCGGTGAGTTCCGGGTTGCTTTCGACCAGGGGTTCGGATGGGCTAGAGATCGACGTTGAGAGTCTGTTATTGAAATTAAACTCGAATTCAAATTCGTCCGTTCGATGCAGCAATCCCGGCATCCATTGAAACTTCTCCCTGCTTGCAGCCAACGACCACCGCTCGAGATGGAGAGCACGTACAAGGGCGGCGAGTCGGAGGACCAGCGGCAGATGCGCCGTGCGGCCTTCGTCGCGATTGTGATCAGCACGGCGGCCGTGATCGCTTCGGCGGTCACCCTGCCGATGCTCTACTCCTACGTGCAGTCCTTCCAATCGCACCTGATCGTCGAGACCGAGTTCTGCAAACTGCGTGCCAAGGACATGTGGGTGGAGAAGGAGTAGAACGAATGACGTCGCTGGCTGCAGGTGGACCGAAATGCACACTCTGCAGTCCGCCTCGCTGCACGCCCGCCCCAAGCGGCAGTACGCGAACAACCCGACCGGACAGCCGGCCGGCTACGGGACGCCGGTGGTGGCGCCGGACGTCGGCTGCTGCTCCTGCCAACAGGGCCCGCCGGTGAGTCGCGAGTGAAGCAGGCGGTTGATCGCTTGGTTGAATTTCAGGGTCCGCCGGGGCCACAAGGTGAGTAGACGTTGAGCGGTTGGACGAGCGAGTGGACGAGTAGACGAGTACCCACTCACTCCCTCTTTCTTCCCGCTTCTTTTGATCAGCGGACGGCTTGCAGGAGACAACGGAGAGCCCGGAAAGGACGGCCGCGACGCGATGCCGGGCGTGCAGGGCAAAGAGGGCCAAGTGCTGCTGAGCGCGTTGCCGCCCAAGGAGCCGTGCGTGATTTGCCCACCGGGGCCGCCAGGTCACTTTTCTCGCCCGTTTAATGACCGCCTCTTTTGTTGCAGGGCCGCAGGGACAACCGGGTGAGTGATCGTGCTCGAAAGCGTTGCTCTCGGCGAGGAACGAACGCTGACTGATGGCTTCTTTCAGGATCCAAAGGGCCGGTCGGTTCGAAAGGCGAGTCCCTCCTCCTCGCTGCTCATTCAACTTCCGGATTGCAGGAAAGAAGGGTGAAGACGGGAAGGACGGCAATAAGGGGCAAGACGGCATGACGGGACCCCAAGGATTGGCCGGACCGTTGGGACCGCCGGGTAGGCGCTTGATCGCAGCGATCAGTCCACAATTCGACATTCTAGGCCCGCCGGGCGACCGAGGACTTCCGGGACGCGTCATCCAAGTGAACGGACCTGCCGGTAAGCGCGAGGTCGACCAGTTCGCAGCAATCGATCGTGTTTGCAGGGCCCGCGGGACCGAAGGGCAGCGAAGGACCTGTCGGAGCGGGTACGTTCTTCTTCGTTGGAAGAGATCGAGTGGAAGGCTTCTCGTTGATCGAAACACAAAAGAAGAGTTTCAAATGGACTCATCTCCGCTAAAAGTGACTTTGAACAAAACAACAGAACAGCCATCCAAGGATCTCGCGCCTAATCCACCCGTTTAGTCGGAAAGCCGGGCCGTGACGGCGGCGAGGGCCCGCAAGGAAGCGTTGGAGCTCCGGGAGACGTCGGCAAAGCGGGGTGAGCTTTTCCTTCTTCTTTGCCCACCTACCTCCTTCCTTGCAGACCCCAAGGGCAGCCCGGACCGAGTACGTGGCTTGAGCGACGGAGTTGGGAAATCGACGGCTAATCGCTTGCTTTCAGTTGGACCGCCCGGCGAGGCGGGAGAACGCGGTCCGGAGGGGCCTTGCGACTGCCCCAACGTCCGCACGCCGCCCGGCTACTGAGCGGAAGGAAAGAGGGGCAGCTCCTGATGCACTGGACTCCCTCCTCTCCTCTTCGATTGCGTTCACTCTTCTTCGTCTTCTCGTCCACTTCACTTCGCATCCATTCGTTCCTTCTCCCACTCCTCTCTTCTACTCACCTTGAAAGCAGCCCTCAATTCACGCACACACACGAACGGGCAACGGCGGACGGTCGGGGATCTTCGCAAAGCGGCGGCGGCAGTCGGCGGACGAGTCGGAAGGCGGGTGTTTGTTCGAGCAACGAGAAAATAAACGCAATCCACCCCACGGTAATCGGAATGAGTTTGTGACCCAGTGGTCAATGGGCTTGTGTTCTTTTCGCTCTGAGCCAACAAAGCAGCTTTTTGCTCGCATATGAAACCGGTCTTAAAACCATCAACTCAAATCTCACTCTTCAACCAAAGGTCCAAAAGCAACTGTTTCATTCGGAAATGGAGGCCGCAAGTGACGTCAAAACGACGGCGGTCACTCGCTTCGCTCTCCGCTCACCCTGCGGCTGTTTGTGGCCACGAAAGTTGCCTCTTTTCCCCGCTCGCTCGCTCGCTATGACGCACATTTGAGCCAGCCGAAAGCTCCTGGCTTTCTTCCGCTCGCTTTCAACCCGGCCGCCCGCATTCTGCGGCAAGAATGCGGCGAATTCGACGCTTTTTCTCTTCGCCTTCGAAACGAAAGTCCGAAACTCGGGAAATTCGTAAGACGACTGCCGAGGTAGGAAGATCAGGACATTAGTGTGTAGTTATTTGCTTGTTTCGCTGTTTAGGAATGTCAAGAACATTTCGACCGGCTGTTCGAAGCCGCCCGTTTGTCGCCGTGTTCGGCGGCAAAGCAGAAGTGATCGCCCGACAGCCACCGTACGACCGCCGTCGACCGAGTTTCCTCGTCGATTTGCCCGCCGAAATCCTCGAGATAATTCTGTAAGCACGAAACCGCAGTCTTGACGTGTTTTTGAGCAGAATGGCTGGCAGATTGCGGAAACGAAGTCCTTCTTTTTACTGCTCTTTGTTTAGGAAATACGCGGTGCTTCCCAAAGACCAACAGACGAACAAGCTGTTCATTCCTTCTTGCACGTACCGCGAACTTCAAGCTCTCTATCGACTGCGGGCGGTGAACCGCCGACTGAACGCGATGGTCGACTGTTGGGTGCGAAAAGCGGGCGGCGTCTTCGTTCCGGAAATCACATGGACGATCATGGGCGTAAGAATGAATTTGTTTCGATTTGTTGAAGATTGTTGCCCGTGTTTTAGATGAACCGCTACTCGTTCACCATGGGAAACACGAAGAACTCGTGTTATTACGCGACAGGCAAGCAGTTCGTGAACGGGGCGGCGATTCGCAAGTTGTTCGATTGGACGAACGCCAGCTGCATTCGCTTGGACTTTGCCCGATTCAACGGCTCGTCTTCTTCGTCTCATGTCGACAGCCCTCCTCTGCTGTACGTCCTGCTCCGCACTCTCGACATGACGCGCTGGATGATCGAAAAGGCCGTCTTGAGGCCGGTTCTCGGCGTGACGACCATCAAGCTGGAGTGCTACAAAAGTGTGTGGCTTGCAGCAGAATTCTCAGATTACTTCGAGTGTCTAGGCGATGTCGACGAAGATGTGCGGGTCGCCCGGCAGGAATTCGAGCGCTGGGTGCGGGAGCGTGAGATCGGCTTCGAAAGTCACGAGAAACCCGATCACTTGACTATACGCCTAGCTTGGAACGACGATTGGTGACTCAAAACGGCTGGAATACACAATACCTACCTCTTTTCGTTTACTCGGCATGTTTAAAGCAGTTAATTCTAAAAGCAAACACTAACCATTACTCGCGGAGAGCAGTAATAACGAGCAGAAGCAAGCCGATGCGGAGAACCGAGAGTCGGGCGTGTGCGTACGACCCGGCGGCGAGTGACCAGCAGACAACAGCGGTCACTCGCCTTGGCCCCCGCTCGCTTGTGGCCCCTCGGCCGCCTGCTTTTTATCCGCCGACCCGCTCGCAGGGGTCGGGCGCTTTTTCTTTCGCCTCGCATCCGCTTACCGAGTTCTCCGTTGTGAGGCCGATGGAGCGAATTCGGCGTTCGTTTTCTTTGCTTTCAACGCGCATCTCCAAATTCCGAAGGAAACCAGACGATCCCGCGCAAGAGGTGAGCGAAAAGAATTGTTTGGCCGCTGAACACACGAGCCGTCTTTGCAGGAATCTCGCAGTCAGGACGCGTTCGAGCTTTTCTACGAAGCGAGCCACAGGGGCTTTCTGGACGAGCGGTACTATGCGAGATGGGCAACGTTCGAGGCCTGTTCACCAATCTTTCGTCACAATGCGCCCTCGGCTCCACTCGAAACCATCTCCGAACTGTCCACCCAACCCTCGATTTCCGCCGAGCCTCCTGCTGGGCCGAGCCTAATGGATTTGCCGTCGGAAACGTTGGAATTGATCGTGTGAGTGCCGGTGGTGACGTTGACCGATCCATTCAATAAATTTTCAGACAACACCTGACCTACTCGGGTTTTCGTTATCGGCCCAACTCCTTTCCGTCATTCGCCGACTTGGATTGCGAAGATCTCCGCGTTTTGCTGCCGCTTCGACGAGTGAACAAACGGTTGAACGAACTGGTCAAAAGGATGATGTTGCGCGACAAACAAATCTACACGAAAGCGACAGTGATGAACGTGCAGATGATTTCGGTGAGTGGAGATTCGGGAGCTTTACGGTCGATATGGAATCCTCTTTATTTCCGCCTTTCATCATTCTATGATCCCTTTTACCTGTGCTAACAAGAGAGTGTTTTAGCGCAACAACTATCGCCTTCATCCCATTTCGATGTACGGACGAACGGACAGAGAACTGCGGTTGAATGAACGCGAACTGTTCGGCTTCACGCAATTCGTTCCGAAGTCCTCGGTTTTCCTCGAACTCGCGCCACCGCCCGTCGACCTCGTGGACATGCGACACCGATTCGACGGCAAGGAGTGGAAGCTTGCGCGGCTCATGGAATTCTTGGAGTTGATCGACTCGCCGAAATTCACCGCAAAATGCGTGTACCTCATAATACCCAACGGTACGCAGCAGTTTATTTCTATTGGAATCCCGTCGCCAAATATTTTCGCAAGTGCCCGTTTAACTTTGTCTCGTTTAGTTCATCGCGGCGAACGTCGGAAGTTGTTGCAAAAAGTGGATCAGTTCGACGCACGAGCGCTGAGGGCGCGGTCGCGGAAGTGGCACGTGATGAGGATCGAAGAACAATGGCCGGCTACTCTTCGAATCACCTTCTGGAATATCTATCGTATTGACGATTGGTTAGTTGAATGGTTCCTTCCTCTAATATCCCATTTGCAGCGTGGCATCGCGTGTCTAGCAACCGTGGACAAACTAAAGCGGAAGGTGCGACTTCGAAAGTCCGATTGCAACAAAAGCATCAGTTGACTAGCCATACCTTACTAGTTTTGTGTTTTAGAATCGATATAGTTCGAAAATAAACCGGCATAACGGAACACTCGTTTGAAACAACCGCCTTGACTAAAAGAGAACGAGCGAGAGTCGAGAGCAGGCCTGTGCGTACGCCCCGACGGCCCTGGGCGAGTGACCGCGGCAGTTGGCGGTCACTCGGCTTGGCCCTCCGCGCGTTCGTCTTTCTGCTTCCGCTAGTGGTCACTCGGCCGCCCGTCGGCTCTCGCTCTTTCTGAAAGCTCACAAGACACGAGATCTCGTCTTTGCTCACAACCCGCACTCCTCATTTTGCAGTGGCTGATGCGACGGATTAGACGCCTGCTTTCCTCGTTTTCAACCCGGATGTCGGAATCGCGTGGAAAGGAAAAGAAGAAGGTGAGGGTCACAAGCCAATTTCTTGTGGTTACGCGTTGATTTTCGGTTAAAAATCGCGAGATGTGTTTGCTTTCAGGAGTCTCAAGAACAATTCGATTGCTTGTTCGAACCGAGCGAGCGAGCCTTCTTGCCGTCGTCTTCATTGCGGGACGACAAACACCACAGCGATTCGTTGCGTGCTCAGCTCCGAATGAAACGCGAACCGCCCGCCACCTTTCCCGATACGTCCGCAACGAACTTGATGGATTTGCCGTCAGAAATGTTGGAGCTCATTGTGTGCGTTGTCTAATTGGCGGCTAGCCTATGTGAACGGATGTTCAGGTGCCACGTGGTGCATTTGCAGTTCCCTTACCGCAGCCAATTGCATCCGTCTTTTGCCGACTTCCATTCCGATAACCTCTGGATTCTGCTGCCGCTGCGACAAGTGAACAAGCGGATGAACCAACTGATCGATGGAATGGTGAAGCGTGAAGGACAAGTGTGGAAGCGAGATGCACGACTGCGTTTGCGGATGCAAGGCGTATGTTCGGCTTGAAGCCGCCACTCAACAGCCGCCTTTATTGTTTAGGCCGACGATTATCGCCTTGACTTCACTCCGCGACCCGGGGATAAACGAGAGATGCTGCGGTTGAATCGACGCGAGCTCTTCGGCTTCTTCCGCTTCGTTCCGATCACCTCCGTCACGATCCATCTCCACACGATTGGTTGGTTGGTTTATTCACGCTCGCAACAGGAACAAAGAAGAAGAACGGGGATGAGCCGTCCGACGTTGCGGTGAGATCAGTGGTGGGAGACGGTCGGCGCCGGCGGGAGATGCAGAGCGACCGTGTGTGCGCGCGTTCGGCCCTCTTCCATCGTTCGGCGCTCTGGGCGATTGGGATCCACGGGCGCTTGGGAGTCGCGTACTTGTAGCCGATGTACTTGCGAAGGTCGTCTTCCCAGCGGGTCGGCGGGGCGTCCGGATGGTCGGGGGCCGGTGGGCGTCCAGCGCGTGAGGCGAGCGGTCCGTCGGTCGTTGTCGTGGTTGGCGGCGTCGTCGTTCCCTCCGCTGATTTGTAGCAGGCGGCCGGGTGGCCATTCGGGGGCCCGCAACGGCTGGTCCCGAAGATTCCGGGGCGGGCGAGCGAGAGCGGCGGCGAGAGCGACCGACCGCTCGGCTCGGGGGGCGACCACCGGAATGTCTCCACACGAACGTTAACGAAATGTGGGCGCGCCGAGAAGTCATAGAAAACATGCCCCGCTTTCTCTCGTTGTTCGCCGACATGCTCGAATTGATCGAAGCCCCGGAATTCGACGCGGATTGGGTTGTCTTACAAGTGCCGTACGGTAAGAGGCGGCTTTTTTAACGGGTTTTGGGCTGTTCAAATATTAATTGGTTCTTTTACTCGGTTTGTTTCAGTCGTTGACCGCGCCGAACGTCAGAAGATGGAGCAGCAGTTAGGACGATTCCAAGCCCAAACGAAGAAGTGGGTGGCGGAGAAGGACGAAAGCGAGCCGCCATTCGATTTCTACGTTTCATTTCGCCGTCTGGATCGTTTCGAGCGCACAAGAAGTCGATTGTTGTCGATTTTCGCGAAATAAAAGTGTCTATCGCTATTGTTCGAATTCCCTTAAAAACGTGTTTCGTCTGCTTTATTCCTGCAACACGCACTCGACGGTTACACACACGGAAGAAGAATGCAATGGGTGATCGATTCGAACCGGCTATTTACAAAAAAAAGAAGATCCCCGCGCTCATTGAGCTTTCGGCTTGTCCGCGTAGTCTTTGGATGTGCGGTACTTCAAAAGCCCAGTGCCGCGGCCGAGCAGGTAGTCGAGCTTCACGTTCAGTCTGCAACGAACGCGCTCACTCTACCCATTGACACCTTCAGGCAAACCTCAAGAACTCGAAGAGGGTCGCGTAACACGGGCGCTGTTTGTAGGCTCCCGGGTAGGCGGAGAGGACCTCGCGCAATGCCTTCGTCGCTTCCGAGAGGTGGTAGTGGGGGATCTGCGAGTGGATGGAAGGAGGGATTAGTGGAAGGACACTCGACGCTCACCTTCGTGAAGAAAAAGTGGTGGGCAACGTGGCCGTCAGAGATGTGGTGAAGAGCTCGGTCAATGCCGAATCCGTAGTAGCGGTCGATTGTTTGCGACTGTCCTTTCACGAAGTTCCACGTGGACGGCTCGTAGACCTGTCGAAGAAACACTTCAATCATCCTTTCTTCCTCTCTCACCTCGATCTCCTCATCCTGATGCTGCAGGTAAGTGATCATCACCATCCAAAGGCCTTGGAACAGCAGCGGGACGTAGTAGTACTGAATTCTTCGATTAAGATGGCAATACAGCGATCCTTCTGCTTACCTTCACCCACGCGAGCACCGAGAAGTCACATAACGTGAGCGCGATCTGAACAGCGAGCGGATGAACGAACTGGAGGGGTGATTGAACGCACGTAAGCACAGAACGCGCAGGCCGCTCCCGACACGACGCACTGCAGTCGCTCTTTGTTGTTCGTGAACAGCGGCGAGAAGGGCCAGAAGTGGGAGCCGTCTGCAAGTGGGGGAAGTGAAGGAGAAGCGAGGCAGGGACTTGCCGGGCAGTCCGACGAAAGTGTAGATCGGATTCCATCTGCAAGCGAGAAGATCACTTTTGAGGGTTCCGTTTAGTTCTTTTAAAATTAGCGCGTGCGTGTTTCCCTCGACTTTCCTCTTTTCTTTCCACGTGTTCCTTCGCGTTCCCACCAAATGGCCTCATTCCCGCCGCTCGACGAGTCCCGGTGGCTCCATTGGGCGGGGCTTCCCGCCGGCTGTCCACGTGCAAACCCCGCCGTTCCGCCCGACCCATCGAGCGACGATAAGCAAGCAAGCGAGCGGGTGACGAGCGGAATCGAACGACCGCTCGTCCGTCCGTCGGTGGAGGAAGAACAAGTCCACCTTTGATTGCCCCCGTTTATCACGAACACCCGCACACGTCGGGCGACCCTCCCGCTGCTCGTTCGCGATTACACTCGCTTGCTTGATCGACCGCTCGGGCAATGGAAGTACCGTAGACTCCAGAAAGGTCAATCTTTTCAAACGAAGATTTTTCCCATTCGTTTGCAACGCCAAACCCACCGGAAAAGGCCGGAGATCGGCAGTTTGCAGAAGTTGCGAGAAAGCCAGTCTTTCTCCGCCCAGTCGGCTTCGGTGACCCACGGATGGCCTGAAGAGAGCACTCGCTACACCCCAGCCTCTTCGTCCACTCACCCTTGTCCTTCTCCAGATGGCCGGTGTAGGAGTGGTGCTCTAAACCAGCTCAATGAATGCTTTCTGTTTTGTCGAACACTCACGATGGTGGCTCTTCTTCCACGGCCAGTAAGGGGCCATGATGGGCGCGTGTGCAAGATGCCCACACAGATCATTTACCCACTCGTAGTTCGAGAAGGTCGTGTGCCTGCAATCGGAGTTGGCTAACTGCAAGAACCGACGTCCAATTACCCGCAATCATGTCCGATGATGAATAGCGAACTCATGAACATTCCCAGAACGTAGTACCTCCAAGAAGAGCCATTCGACACGCGATCACAAACGAGAGGACAAACCAGACGAGAAGGCCCGGCCAGCCGGCGTACTGCTCCACGTACGGGACCGCTACGTAGAGGAGTCCGATCACCGCGTAGTCCCACAGCAAGTAGGCGATTGACAGCGGGAGGTTCTTCTCGAAGCATTGGGCGGGGATGGCCGAGCGGATCTCCTCGTAGGTCGGCAATGTCCGCTTCTAAACCAACAAAATGAGCGAGGTGATTGAATTGTTTTAGATTTTGCTGAGATCGAACGTTCTGCGGTGCCGCCAAAGCAAACAGGAACAACGAGCAACCGTCTAATCGAATCAACGGCAGACGTCAAACCGAACACAAGAAATTCAATTTGCTCGCGCGGTTTTGTTCGAAAGACCGCGGTTCACCGTAAAGCAGCGCTTAATTCGATTTTCGGTTCAATTTTTGTCGTTAGCCTTTTGAGAACACAAACCGAATCCCCACAAAGCTTTGATCACTCACATTTTCGACGGCCGTCTTCTTCAAGTCGGCGTCGCTGGTCGAGTGGATCTCCTCGGTGAGGACGGCGGCGGCGACCATTTCGGCTTCTTCGTTCGTCCGCTCGACGCGTGCGCAGTTGAGCTCAAGTTTTGAGAAACTGAAAACACGTCGATAGTTAGGCACGGGCAACGCGGAGAGAAGAGCATCAACGTGAATAAAACGAAGCATTGTACGAGCGAATGGAAACTTTTGAGCGCAGGCATCTGCAACCACTACTACTCGACCCTCACCACCCCGTCCATCAGACCTCAACGTTCTCCTCCACAAGCGGCCCTAATGACCGCCGCTGCTCGAGTGGAATTTAACCCCAGCCCTTTAGCAGTGGACTGACGACAAACCCCGCCTCGTCGTTCGATGGGTGGAACGGCCGGTTGCTCGGGGTGACCGCCGGCTGCTCAAAGAGGAGGGCGGAGTTCAAAGCGGTGGACTCACGAACGATGTGGGAGTTTATTTTAGTTAACGAACGAAAGAGTTGATAAGAGAACGAAGGAGCGGACCGTAAGATGATGCAAAGGAAATCGTTGAGCAAGCGATCGAACGTCAACTTTCAATCGACTTGTGAAATCGAACAAGGAGCAAGGAAAGTACGGTAGATGATTGCAATCGCCGCACTCTTCCGCCTTTTTGTAATCGACTGCTTGGTTGTAATTTCTTCTGCTCCGCCGTTCTCGTTCTTTGCCCACTTTTTCGCGTGTTGTCTCGCGGGTTTGGTTCGTGCGATGACCACCCGATTTGCGTCTCGGCGGTGCCGCCCGCTCGTTCCGCTCGGGGCCCGCGAGGTGGCGTGATTTCCGCCCCGCCCTCCCCGCCGGCCGGCCGCCGGTCGTGCACAGCGGAACGACCACCAAAGTCGCTTTCGAAGCGACTGGAGCGGCAAGTAATAAGATACATCACCGTCCAATTGGTCGTTCAAAAGTGCAAGCGAGCTGGGTGGGGAGGAGATCGGGAGAAAATCTGCACAGTGGTCGTTGTTATCCTTTTTTTGTCTGTACTTGCAGTTCACTTTACTTGTGCTTGCAGAAGACCAGTAAGGCCTTCAACACATTGCAACAAGCACTTTTCCTCACAAAGCATCGTTTTCGAACTTCGCCCGCCGTCTGATCACTCCGCTCCGCTACGGACGGCGGCGAGCGCAAAGAACGTTCGATTTTGATCGAGTGGACGGAAAATTCCCGTCTCGAACGGGCGTTCGGCGGTCACAAATTCCGCCAGTCGCTCGCCTGAGGAAAGAAAGAAGCGATTAACCCTCGCCCGTTTGCTGAAAGGTTGTTTCCAAACTCTACGTTTTGATTCCTTTGACGAGCAAAACGATTTCCTGCTCAATCGAGAGCAAGAGAACAAAATTCTATGCGGAAGTCTGGAGTTCAGAACACAGCGGCAAACAAACCGCGTACCTTGCCCTTGTTACCCGCCGCTAATTCATAGCAGAGTGCGGGCGACAGAGAGATGGAGAACTTTGACACTCGCCGGAAAGCACAGGGGCAAAGTACGGACTTCTGCGGTCGTTCTCGTTCAACACGGACGAGCCGCGCTAATCTCCTCGACCAAATATACTTTGAACGGTTTCACTCGACGTCCGAAAGGTCGTGGCAATGCGTTGACCTCGAGTTCGCACTTTTCTTGCCCACCGGCCGCTTATCGCACATTCTCCGCTCTAAGCAGACGGCCACCCGCGTCGATCGAAGTGGAGGTGCAAGCGTTTGACCGTAAATTCGTGCAATAAAACGAGCATCCTCTTACAATGGCTGCCGTTCGATCACATGCGAATTGCTTTTCTTTGTTCACAAGGGGCAACGCTTCCGTTCCAGTAGAGGACGAAAGAAGGGCACACGTCGTCCCCGTTTCATTGACGACTCACCAGACCCCTGGATCAAACGATCCTCGTTCGATTCGTCCTTTCTCACTTCAAAACAAAGGGTTTATTCCGCACGGACAAACAGGAAACGAAAGACAGAGAGCAACAATCAACGTGGACGGGAACAATCGATCGCCCGCTTTTCATCCGCTCGAAGAGCCGACTCCTTCAGCGCCCTGGTTGTTGTTGTGGTGGTTGTTCTTGGTCGTCGTCTTGGTCGGCTTCTTCGTGCTGGTCGTTTTGGTGGAAATCGTCGGCTTCTTGGTGGTCGTGGTGGTTTTGGTGGTGGTCGTGGAGAAAGTGATGAGCACCGCGGCGGCCGTCGGAGCTTGGGGCGTGTCCGTGCACTCGGCGACCTCGTTCTTAGGAATGAGCGTGTTCTCCAGAAATCCCGGGCAGACGCTCTCATTCGACACCTTCAGCTGCAGCGTGCCGAGGTCGACGGTCGGCTTCTTCCACGCGTCCGGGTAGCGGGCCCCAAATTGGCAGTGGAGCTGCTCGGCCTTATCGCACTTGAACTGGCTGCAACGGAGGGCAGAAATGAAGGAGTGGTGGACGAACGGGCGGACTCACACAAAGTAGACGAACCATCCTTCTTCGCGCGTCGGCCGCTTCACCGAGATGTCGGCATTTCCGCCAATGTCGATCGTTTTGGAGCCGCAGAACTCCTGTTCGCTCGAGCTTTCACCATCGCGCCAATTGAGCAGAACGAACGTCTGAAACGAAAGCTCCGGTTAAACAGGGAAGCAATGGAAAAGCACTGACCGCATGCTCTAGATTCTCCTGATTGGGGCACTTGACGTTGATCGAGACGTTCACCTTCGCCTGCAGCGACGTCGCCGGCTTCGAAGTTTTTGCCAACAACACCGCGGCGAGCACGAGGAAGACGACCGGCAGGACGAGACGCTTCGAGACCATCGCGGATTCGGGGGTTCGAGGAGCGGGCAAAGAGCGGCCGACCGATCGGTTCGGAGGGGGAAAAAACGAGTGGCCGCCGCCGACCGCCCGCGAGTCGGCAGCCCGGGTGTTGCGTTCGAAAGAGCAGTCGGTTGGTGACTGCCGCTCGTCTCATTCGTTCGTTGCAGTCCACCGGCCGATCAACCACACTCTTTTATTCACGACAACAAGAAGCACAGAGGGATCCAATTAGCCGCAGCGCTTGAAGGTGCCCAGGCGCTCGTTGCACTGCGGGCAGGAGTGCTCGACGTCCTGGAAGGCGGCCGCTCACTCCCGCAGCTGCCGGGCGGACTCACCTGACACTCGTCGATGATGAACGGCACCCAGGCGAGGAAGAAGAGGCCGACTGCAAGCGGGAGTGAGCGGCAGGGCGGCGGCACTCACCGAAGCAGCAGCCCAACGCGACCACCCACGTGAGGCAGCCGATCTGGAAGCGCGTCCGCGTGCGCACGTCCGCGTGGCAGTGCGGACACTCGAGCCGCGTGGAGGCCGCGCCGAGGACGCCGGACGGGGCGGCGGCCTCCTCCTCGTGCTCCTGCAGGCGGGGAGGAGCGGTACGGGAGTGTGGAGACTCACCTTCAACACACTCGTCGACATCCTTCGGGGAGCAGAGGGGAGAGCGGGGGAGAGCGGAGAAGAACGGTGGGTGAACAACCGACCAGCCGAAAGGACGAGCTGCAAGTGAGCGGCGGTTCGTTTCGATCGACCGCTTCGTTTGCGCCGTCGAATCCCCATCCGCCCTTCCTTCTTGCCGGAACCCCACTCGTATCTCCTCGAACTAGTGATTTATTTGCGAGAAACACAAGAAAAAGTACAAGATGAAGAAGCAACCAGCCGTTCACAGCGAGCAGGCGGGTTCGAAGGCGCGCCAGGCGCGGTCGGCGGCGAGGAGTTTGGCCCAGATCTCGCGCGCGTAGTCCTTGCAGTTGAAGCGCAGCAGGCGGTACTCCTTGGCGGCGTGCGTGCTCGCGGCGTAGACGTCGGCGAGGGCGCGGAAGGGCAGCCGGAGGGCGGCGACGCGGCGGACGCGCGCCAACGAGCGGTGGCGCCCGGCCGTCATCGAGGTCCCGTCCTCGCAGAACTCCAGCGTCACGCCGAACTCGTGACCGCACTGCTCGCACCTGCAGAGGGGGTTTAGAGGGTGAACAGACGGCGAACTCACCGCAACTCGACGAGCACGTGCTCGTGGCTCACGAGGCCGCCGGCCACGCGGCGCACGAGGCGGTCGGCGGCCGGGCGCAGCAGCGTCGAGCTCTGCTTCAGCATCCGGTGCGCGATCCAGTGCTCGGCGGCGCACTCGCAGGCGCGCCACTCCTCGAAGTCGCCGCTCGCGTGCACGTCCGACGAGGGCAACACGGCGGACAGGCGGGCGCCCATCGCGGCAGAAAGCGGGCGGAAGGGGGCGAAAAGGAAGGAAAGAAGGGGAGTGAGCGGGCGAGCGGGGTGGCCGCCCGGCGGACGGGACAAGACGCCCGCGAGAGAGACGACTCAACGGTTTATTCGAGCGATCAAACGGCGGGGCGAAGGGCGCGCTCGAGGAAGCGGCCGTCGGCGCGGTTCGACGCGCCCAGGAACGAGAACGGCGGCACCGGCTCGTGCACGAAGCTCCAGGGCTGAAGGCGGCGAGGAGTGAGTGGTGGAGAGAGTTCTCGGGCGCTCACCCCTTCGCCCTCGGCGGCGGCGAACGTCGACGAGCAGCCGGGCGGCAGGCGGGCGCCCAGGTGGAGCAGCTCGCGCTCGGTGGGCTCGCCGGCGGCGCCGCGCAGCGTCCGCATGGCGGCGAGCATCACGGGCGCGTGGACGACGAGCAGCACGCGCCGCCCGTCCCTGCAGCGAGTGGATGAGTGGGTGGAGGACGGCCGCTCACCGCACGAGCGCCTCGACCGTCTTCTGGACGCGCGCGTGGAAGTCGGCGCGGCTCTCGACGCCCACCAGGGGGTCCAACTCCTCGACGGCCATCTGCGGCGCGTAGTCGACGGCCACCGGCAGCTGGGCGGCGCGCAGCGAGGCGAGTGGCAGGAACCTGCAGCGGAGGGATGAGTGGGCGGAAGAGGGCGGCGGACTCACGACGGCAGCCGCTCGTACCAGCCGCAGAAGTCGAAGAGCGCGGGCTCCACGCACAGGCGCACGCCGACGTCGCCCTTGCGGCCGGCCGCGCCCTCCACGATCCGCGCCGCGGTCTCCACGCAGCGGAGGGCCGGCGAGCAGAAGACCGCGTCCGGCGGCCACAGCCCGCCCACGCGCAGGTCCCGGCCGAGCAGCCGCGCGTTCGCCTGCAAGCGGGAAGGAGGTGAATGGAGGCAGCAAACGAAGGCGGGACTCACGGCGCCGACGGCGGTGAGCGGCGTGTCGTCCGCGAAGCCGGCGGGGCCCTCGGGTCGGCGCGGGACGGCGGGCGGCAGGTTGAGGTCGCGCGGTTGGTAGCGCCCCGCCTCGTCGAAGGCGCCCCGCAGCCACTCGGGGAACACGCGGTCCACCCGCTCCGCCGCCCGCACCAGCGTCACGCGGCGCGCCGCCCGCAGTCGCGCGAACGCCGCCTCGTCCACCGACGCTTCCGCCCACTCCGCTTTCGACATTGCGCGTTCGAGTGTGGAGCGGCCGGTTCGATCGACGGGTGAACTCAACTGAAAAGAGCGGAAGGGAGGCCTGTCGGTCGAGCAGGAGCGATGCAAATGTGTCTCGCTGCTGCGGGTGGAGCAGTGGGTCGAAAGCAGACGGCTTACAGGCATTCTAATCACTTTCTTGTGTTGCGTGTAAGTGGAGAGCAACTCCTTACGAAGCGAGAAACGGAGATACGGGGATAAAGAATAAAAGTAGCTCTTGTCCGGCATGCAGTTGAAGTGATGATTGAACGAATCGGCGTCCACTTTGAGTTTCTTTTGATCTCTCTTCGAAAACAACTGGAACTGAACGAGAACGACTGCCAATTCGCGCTCCGTTCACGTGTCGTCCGTGACTCACGGCTTCCTTCCACCCGTCCGGCGGCTGCGCAAACAGACGCGTCGTGGCGGAAGCCCGCAGAAGCCGCTCTCCAGTCCTTTTTCTGTTTTCTAACCGGATGCTCGTCTTTTTCATCAGTCCGCTCTTTCTGCTGCTCCATGCCGCGGCCGAGGCGCCGCCGTCGAACCTCACGCTGCGGCCGGCCGCGCGGCTGCAGTTCGTGCCGATCAGCCGGCAGGCCAACTTCAACCGCTGCAACGTGAACGGGGCGATCGTGGTCACCGTCCAAGGCGAGTCCTTCGTTTCCTTCAGCCGACTGCCGCCTTGCAGCCTGCGAGCAGATCGGCGGCGTGCGCGTGCAGGAGGGCGGCGTGCCGGCCACGTTCCAGCCGGCGGGCGGCGGCGCGTGTCCCTTCGGCTTCACGTCGCTCTTCGCCGCGTGCCGCTCGCCGGCGGACTGCGGCGGCGCGTTCGGTGCCCAGTGCATCGGCGGCTCATGCTGCGCGCTGCAGCAGACGGGCGGGCAGCTCGGCGGCTGTCCGAACGGCGCGCCGGCGAGCCCGTCGGTGAACGGCCGCTTCTGCAGCTTCCCGACCGACTGCTACGCGGGCTTCCAGTGCGTGGGCGGCACGTGCTGCTCCTCGGCCATCGGCCAGCCGGGCGGCCAGTGCGGCAACGGCGGCCAGCCGCTCGGACGGGGTTGCTCGACGGCCAACCAGTGCACGTACTCCACGCCGCAGGGCGTCGTCCTCGGCCAGTGCTGGGCGGGCGCCTGCTGCACGGTGCCCAACAACGGCCAGCTGCAGCAGTGCGCGAACGGCGGCGTGCCCCAAGGCCGCTCCTGCAACGTGCACGCGGACTGCTTCAGCGGCTACCAGTGCGCGGGCGGCCAGTGCTGCTCGGGGGGCGCGCCGCAGCCCGGCGGCCAGTGCGCGAACGGCGGCCAGCCGATGGGCCTCCCGTTCTGCGGCTCCGACTTCCAGTGCGTCGACTCCTTCACGGGCGTCCAGCGACAGGGCCGCTGTCTGCAGGGCGTGTGCTGCACTCAGAACTCACTCAGTAAGTCGAGCATTAGAAGTGAGGATCCCCCGTCTTCAGGCACGTGCCCCTTCGGGCAGCAGCCGCTCGGCCGCTCCTGCCAGTCGGACGCCACCTGCGGCTACGCGGACCCCGCAACGGGCGGCTTCGCGCAGGGCCAGTGCGTCCAGCAGACGTGCTGCTCGCGGTCCCAGACGGCCGGCCAGTGCGCGCAGCTCGGCCTGCAGCCACTCGGGCGGGCGTGCGGCTCGACGGGCGCCGCCGAGTGCACGTACTACGAGGGCGTCCAGTTCGTGAGTGGGCGGGCGTCTTCCACAACTGCCCTTCGGTTGCAGAGGAACGGCGTCTGCTTTCAAGGCCAATGCTGCCGGCAGGCGGGCGGGACGGGCGGCTGCTCGGGCGGGCGCGTGGACGTCGGCTTCTCCTGCACCCTCTCCCAAGAGTGCCAGACGTTCACCGACCGATCGGCCGTCTGCGAGAACGGCCGCTGCTGTCGGGACGCGAGCAGCGGCGGCTGTCTGGCGGGCGAACGGATCGTGACGGAGCGGAGCTGCGCCTTCGGACAGCCGCAGACCTGCTTCGCGCTCGGCGACACCTGCCGCAACGGCGTCTGCTGCACGCGGTGAGCACGAGGGAACTCTCCCACTCACCGACTGGCTGCAGGAACGCCCAGTCGGACACCTGCCCGCCGAACTCGCAGCCGTTGGGGCGCGCCTGCTCGGGCTTCGCGGCCGGCGAGTGCGCCTTCCAGCAGGCGAACGGCCTCGCCGCCCAGGGCGTGTGCGTGGGCGGCCGTTGCTGCACGGCGGGCTCCTCGGCGGGCGACTCGTGCGCGGCGTTCGGCCTCGTGCCCACCGGCGAGTTCTGCAGCGCCAACCTGCAGGCCTGCCGCTCCCCCACCGGCGCCAACGTGCAGTGCGTGGGCGGCCGCTGCTGCTCCGCCCAACTGCCGGGCGGCTCGGCGTCCGGCTTCTGCTACGACGGGCGCCCCGCCCAGCGCTCCTGCCGCCGCGCCGCCGACTGCCCTTCGGGCAACAGCTGCATGAACGGCCTCTGCTGCCCCACCACCGGCAACGAGTGGAAGTGTTCGTCTTTTGGTTTGCCCTCTAATCCATCTTTCTTGTTTAGTCGCGTGTGCTGGACTGTCGGCTGTCGCCTCCTGTTTTACCGACGGCACTTGCATCAGCCGAACGCACTGCACTCCTTCGAACTACTGTTGTGAATGCGAGTACGGACAGTCCAGTGGATTGTGCACTCACGTACGACTCCTCTGCAATCCCCTCTTAATCGAAGGGGCCTTTCAGGGGTGCCCGCCGAACTACCAGTGCGCGAACGGGTTCTGCTGCCCGCGATGTCCGAACGGGCAGCCGCCAGTCGGATCGTGTTACGAGGGGCGCTGCGGGACGGGAAGCCGGTGTGTGCCGGGAAACATTTGCTGCTCGCAGACCTTCGTCGGATAACCTGCTTTCATTTTTCTGCCATTATTAAACGAGTAAATAAAAAGTCCAGGGAATCACGAGGGGGTGGTCACAAGAGCACTTGTTTGTCTCGTGCTCGTCCCTGCAGAAAAGATGAATTGCGAGAGGGAACGAGCGGCCGCCTCGTGAGCAATCGGCGCCAACAACACGCCGCTCGCCCCCGCCGCCTCCCGATTTGGCGGGAGAACGCGGCCGCTGCAAAAACAACGCGGCGGTCGGCCGGCCGCTCGGCGTCGCGGTCGGCGGGCAGCGGGGGCGACGGGGCAAAAACACCTCTTTTGCTGCCGCTTTGCTTCGAAACGATTTGGTTTGATCGTCGTGCATTGCACGCGTTCCTGGCGGGTACTTGAGTCCATCCACTAATCGATCTCGTGTTCCAGGAGCGGCCACCGACGACCTGCGAGGCGATCGGCCGCCGAATCGCTCGGATTTCTCCCCGAGGCGCCGAATCGCCCGC
Source organism: Aphelenchoides fujianensis (assembly GCA_024699865.1). Lineage (NCBI taxonomy): Eukaryota > Metazoa > Nematoda > Chromadorea > Rhabditida > Aphelenchoididae > Aphelenchoides > Aphelenchoides fujianensis. The sequence continues at coordinate 127,104 of JAMPIO010000109.1, forward strand.
TTTCCGTCGATTCCAACCGGTTTGTTCATGCTTTCTCGATTCTATTTCGTTGTTCCATCTTGCAGGCAAATGTCGTCGTCCTTCTCATTCGACTCCTTCGGCCTGTTCTCGTCGTTCGGCGAGTTCTACGAGCGGAAGTTCGCGGAGACGCCCGCCTGCTCGTGCGCCGCCCGTCGGATCGTGGCGCTGCGGATGGAGCGCTTCGAGCTGACGATCTTCTTCGACGTCGACCACTCGGTGCTCGCCGTCCACTTCCAGTGTGCCGAGTGCTCGACGGAGTTCGTCCGCACGTTCGAGCTGTTCGATTCGGGCAGCAAAGTGCGAGACGGCGTGTACACGCGGCAGTGCGAGGGTCGTCAGGCGCTGGAGATCCGCCTCTCCGCCCTCCAAATCGACCGCATTTACGCTCAGCACCGCCGGACGGCCGCCGACTTCAACCCGGAGACGTACAACTCGCACCACTTCGTCGACGAAATGTGGAAGGCGATCGTCGAAGCGAACTCGCCGCCGCCCCCGCAGAAGCGAGCGGTCGCCCGGCCGCCGCCCGCCTTCCTCTTTGGCCTCGCCTCTGTCTGCTTCGTCCTGCTCCTCCGCTGGCTGTTCAACTAATCTTTCCGAATACTCGATGCCCGAATGTACAGCCCCTCTTATCCAATGTTCTCTAATGCTCGCAACACTTCCGTCCAGAATCTCCACTTCCGCCAGTTGTTGCTCGTTCCGATCTTCTCCCACTGTTCTCATCGCTACGTGTCCTCTTTCCAGTTGTTGTCGACGGCTCGCGAATGTAATCAAGTGATCCCAAATAAACTCGGCTGACCGCTAACTGCAGGCTGGAAGTTGATTGTGGAACAACAAATTGCCGACATTCCCTGCACGCTGCTGTCATTTGGAGTTGAAAAGGCGGTGCAAACACCCATCCTTCCGTTCTTTTGTTCATTCAAACAGGACGCAGCGGAAATCACGTACGCGTTCGTTGGCGTCACCGCTTTGTTGTGGATGGAGAAAGCCGGCGGTTGAAGGGATCAGTTTCTTCACGAAACTTTCGGCGTTGACGTTCGAACGCTGCGGGAGGTCCAAAAGCCGACTGCCGGTTTTGACTTCAATTCGAACGGACAAGAAAGGAAGGAGACCAATGGTCGACTGCGTTGTTTTGATCGGTGAGCGATCGCTATTGCGAACCTTTGATCCTGTTTGTTCGGTCGAGACCGCAGAGTTCGCAGATTATGAGCCGTCGGTTGACGTCCGGAGGTCATTGGATTGTTGCTTGACCTTCCGCCTTCCTCGAGGACTGTCAGACGGCATCATTTCTTGCGGGTTTTCCGCAGAGTGCAAAGTTCGTGAACACTCTGAGGTCGTCGAACCGAAGTTAAAAGACGCTCCGATGTCTGGAAAGTCAAACGTTCCCACCAATCGCCGCTCTTGGCGCCCGTTCCTCCCTCATAGGTTCGTGTAGGATGTGAGAAGAATGGCTTACTCCTGCTGTCATCCAATGTTTCTTAATTTGGAGCCGACTGCACGCGAATTAATCTTCTTTACGAGCATCTCCGTTGCAGAAGAAGGCGGGAAATGTCCGCAAAATGCGAGTGAGAAGCGGCCATTCACTCCTTCCCGTGTGTTTTATCCTCGCTTCGGCTATTCCAACACTTTTCTCGAGAATATTCAGTCCTTTTCTCCGCCTTTCGTTCGGAAATCGAAGAAGCAGAAGCGGCGAACAGAAGTGGCCGCCGCGAAGTTCCACTCGGCCGCCAGGGGGCGCGGAGTCCCCGAAAAGAAAGAAGAACAAACAAAAAGATGGCCGTCGGGGCGCGTGGACCCCCCAACGTGCCGAAAGTGAATCCTTTTTCGGCCATTCGTTCTGGATTTCGGGCCGCTGGGGACGTGAATGGCGGTCGTTTGCGCTAATCGTCCACTTATGGAACAATTCCAGTAATTTTTTGCAGTCGATTACCTGCAAATGACATCGAGTTTCTTTTGCTTCAACGTTCCGTCCTCAAATGTTTCAAGCTTCCTTTTTGTGTTCGTTCGTTCCGCTTCTTTGGCGCCTTCCGAATGGCCACGTGGAGCGGCGGGGCGGCAAAACGGGCGTCGGCGAGGGCGGCGAAGTTTTCCAATATTTCCGCCGACTGCGCGCTTTCGGCCGGTGGCAAGGGCGGAGGTCGTCGCGGGAGATGAGATGGCTGAGTGTCGAAAAATACGGAAAAGATTTACTCAGTATTTATTTGCACCTTTCTGTCGATTGCGATGGATCCGCGTGTGCTTGTTGGGTGATGGAGCTGCACTGCTGCCTTTGTTTCACGCCATTTCGGGCGTTCGCTTTTCCTGCTTTTGATAGCGAATGACGTCCTTGTTTTTGAACTCACGCCTTCTGCAACTCCCGCATTCACGCCGTTCTTTACGCAAGCGGATGAGTCACCCCATCGATTACGAAGGGCGCGGAACAATTGCAGAGTTCGTCCCCGCTTCCTTTGATCAAACACCTGAAGTGCTCACTTCATTCGCTCTTATCACTCCTGCACGTGGATTTCAACCGCCGCCTGCTGCTGACGTTAATCGAAGAGCAAACAGGCGGACGGAAGGAATAAAAGACAACGGAAATGATGCCAACGGCAGGAGATTGCCCTGAATTGAGGCTCAATGGCAATGGAGGGTAACGAGTTCGACTGTCAGCAGTGCTTCGCGGGCTTCCCATTCATTGCCCTCGCATTTCGGATGATTCACGCTGCTTGTTCGTAGATCGCTTGTTTTATTGCTGCAATCAATGCTGCGCGCTTTCACTCACCGCTCGCTTTCGATTGCTGTTCGCATTCGACGAGTGGGGCGGCAATTCGGCGAATCCCGCCGCTCGTTTCGCCCGCTGGCCGGCGGGATTTCGGTAATCCGGCCGGCGGGCGCTTGTTTCGGGCGATCCGCATCAAACGAAAACCGCTGCCGCGAATTTGGCGGCAGAAACGAACAAAAGCGAAGCGGAAGTCCGTCGATTCGAAAGCCGCCCACCGGAGGGACGTGGCGGTGAAAGTGGACCGCCGTAATCCACTGCTCTCCGTTGATGACGAGCAGTCTTCTCGGCTATGAGCAATGGGGCCGTTTGGTCGCCCTTGAAATGAGAGTTCGTCCTTCATTGAAACTCGTGCTCGTTGTCCTCTTCTGCGTTCATCGACCACCCCGATCACCGATCATTCTCGCTTGTTCCGATGTTTTGCTTCTGCTTTGCACGTCCGCTCGACGGCCGGCGGACTCAAAATGCACCGACCGGCGTCAACAACGAGGTTTTCCTCACCGCTTTGCATGATTTGCGTCGAGTTTCGGCCGAGGACTTTCGACTCACGCCGAAAACAAGCCAGAAAGCTGCGGATTGGAGCGAGTGGACGGCCGGCGGTTGTTCACGTGTGCGCGGAGCGGCGAGGACGTCAACCGACCGCCATCACTCGCAGCGATCAACGGCGATTTGCATTCGGCGGCCTTCTCGAAAACACTCCGCTCTTCGATCAACGAGTGCGCCAGTTGTGTTCAGAGCTTCAACGCAAAATACCTATGAGATCACTTTTCTTCAAAGTTTCGTTCAAGCTCCACTTCGTTTCGTTCATTTGTACCTCTGTCGATCAACTCCTTGGCTGCCCACTCGTTTCTATTTCGATCAATCCGTTCGTGTTTGTTTGCTCGTCGAATCAACGCCAAACCGGCGGGTTCAAGTGAACGTAGAGGTGTGAAGTCCTTGAACCAATCAGGTAGTCTCAGAATGACGTTTCTGAACTCATTTGTTGGTGCCGAGTACGTCCGCTGAGAACGTTTTGATCGCGAGCTTGCAGTCTGAAAAGACAGACGGGCTTTGTGTTCGACTCATTTGTAATCGTCATTTTTTCCGGCCAATGCAAACAAACGGTGGTCTTTTTAAAGAACTCCTTTTTGTTGATCCTCGGTGGTCGGTTTAGAAAAGTCAGATGTCTTGTGTATTGTAGTGGATTGCTGATCGTGGACATTCCGCGTGGGCTGAAGCTTCACTCCGCTTTGTTCAAGGTTCCTCAATGTCATCAACAAACTTTATAACAGAAACGCGTCTCCGGCTGAACCGCGCGAACCGCTTGAAGTCGGCGGTTTCGCGTTGGACTTTCGGAAGGTGGCGGCGGGCGGCGGACGCGGATTAGACGGCCGCCGGTTCCGACAGTTGGTTTTTGTTGTCTTGCAAACAGTTCTTTCTTTCGAGTGACGTGCTGTGAAAGTTTGAAACACCAGAGCCTTTTGGATCAATCAATCCGTTCACTGTTCTAGTTTCACTCTTTCCACTCCCTTGCAACTGTCAACTCCCGAACATCCCACCTACTTCCGCTTTGCGCATTCGTCTCGGACTCATTAGCCTGCTCGTTGATTGGAGTCTCCAATTAACACCCGTCTCGACGAAAGACGGGCGATCCAAACCGATTAGTCGGCCGATCAGTCCGCGTTCTCGCGCACAACAAGCGGGTTGGGCGGCGGTCAAACGACCTCGAGGTTCAATTGCCTCCTCATCACTCCACAACTATCAAAAGGTTTTGACCTGAAGCAAGAAGTGGATCGTTCGTAGCAAGTGATCATTTCTCGCGTTCATCCCGCCTTCCCCCGCGCTCTCGTGTTCGTCTGGTGAGTCGAGTGGGCCGTAGGGGAGCGAGGGGTTCGAAACGCCTCCCACTCGTAAGAAGCCGCCGCCGGACGGGCGGGCTTATGAGTGCGTGATGGCGCGCAAACAAGCGGAAGGCCCGTTCGAGTGGATTTCTGAACCGCCGGGTCGATGCGAGTGGCGCGTTTTGGCTCACGTTCCCGCATTCCTTTCCGTTCGAGTGTTCCTCCGCTCTCTCCACGGATCCGTCTGCTTCACACGTGTTCACGATCTCGGATTGATTTCCGGGGATCTTCTCGTTTGTGGTCCCTTTTGAGGACCTCCGCTTTCTTTCGACCCTTTAAGCTCCACTTGTGCTTTGCGTTCCGTTCGTCCGTGGTTGTTTGTCGATTGGATCGAACGAAATTGATCATTCGAGTGGAGGCGCGAGGAATGCGAGGAGTCAAGGGCTCGAAAAGGAGACGAGTGGGGAGTCTGTGACTCAATCGGGCAGTTGAATGTTGATCACTTCTGCAAGAGTTTGTTGTTGAGTGGGCGCTCTTGTTGTTGAAATCGGAATGCAGGCAAGAGAAAAAAGCGATTCTTTGGCCAGAAAACATTCCATTTTGCCGAAAGATCATTCCTTCCGCCTGACCTTCTTTTCTTTGATCGGACGTTCGAGCAGCACGGCGAACAAAAAGCTTCTTTGTCCGCAATCACCCGTCGATGGTGACGTGCGGGAAGCAGAGACCGCTTGGTATTCGAACGGCGGCATTGGATCGAAACCGAACGTTTCTAATCGCTCCTTGAGTTCCTCCGATCTAATCGGATGCTCCCCGTGCGATCCCGCGAGCAGCCCGCTTTTGTCATCGTTCCACTTTGCATTTGGCTTCCTTGCGGGCTGATAACGAACGGAGGGTCGAGTGCGGAATTCCTCCGCCCGCACGTCGAGTGCGTGACGTCAAAAAGGAGGGCGGGAAGGGCTGGAATGTGGGTGTTCGTCGGTGCTTTCAGGAATCTGCAGCCTCGTTGGCTGCGAGAAGTGAACTCCGCACGTCGTTCTCGCCACCGGAATTTTAAAAATCGAACCCCCGCCCGCAATTATCCCCATTGCCCCCGAGTGCTCGCCGGAAATCCATCCGCTCGGCCGGTTTTCCCGCCGAACGGCCGTCCGCACTCGTCGCGCTCGTTCTCGTTCTTTACGGCTTGTTTTACAACAATCACGTCGTCGATCGCATTCGCGCAATGACTGGGGCAGGATAGAATGCTCGCGTGTTTGCCTCAAGGCGCCGGCTGAATGGTTTTGATTGGTTTCGGAGAAGTTTCAACACTCGTGGTTCCTTCTGCACGTGCACGTCTTTGTTCAACAGAGCAAGCACTTGCCTTTAAAGCATCCCATTTCGACCGGTAGTCTTTATTTCCATCCACTTGTTCCACACCGTGTTCACCGCTGACTCGTTTTGGCCCCCGATCGGTTCGCGGGATCGTCTCGCCGCTGTCGCTTCGGATTTCGTCGCGCTCGTCGGCGATCAAACGGCGCCCATTCGGCGGTCGTAATCCCCCGGCCGCGCTCACCGCTCTCGAGGGCGTCCTGTTTGCTCGTGCTCCGCTTTATTGCCAAAAGTAGTCGACGGAAAGGCGGGCGCGTAAAACCGTTAGATCGCGCGAGAGCGGCTGTTTGCACAAAATCCGCGAAGTTTGCAGGCCGCAGTTTTTAAAAACGCCCCGTGTTAACGATAGTCCTTCTTTCTTGCGCTTGTTTGATCACTTCTAACGGCCAGGCAGCGGGTGAACCGCAAAGAAGCGTTGAATCCACTGTTCGCTTGCTCTCAAGGACTTCCTCCTCTTGCTTCGTCGTTTGATGCCTTGAATTTATTTGCTGCTTTACAGTTAGGTACAAACAACGAGTTGTGTTCAAGCGATTGATCTCTCTTCCTCGAATCAGAAGTTAGGCGGAAGTCGAGGCGGGGGACCTGCAAGTTGGTGAGTTCATTCGTGCTTCCAGCTTCTTTCTTCCTCACAGTGGCTGCAGTCGCCCGAGATTCCGCGCACGCCGCTCGCACCCGGCTCGCCCGGATTCCCGCGGCTGGAATGCGGGGGTTGAAGATGGAAGAAATTACTCGAACTCACCGCCCGTCGCGTCCCGGGCGGCCACTGTCGCCGCGTTCGCCTTTGGCGCCGGGCACCGTGCCGCCGATCTCGCCCTGGCAGCCGGGCAGGCCGCGGATGCCTGCAATCACTCTTTCTTTCTTTGTGTTCCTCTTCGATCACTCGCCTTGAGGTCCCTGCTTGCCTTTGGGCCCTCGCGGCCCTTCGACTCGCAGCACGCGGCCGGGGATGCCCGCCTTTCCGGCGGCTAAACGAGGAGATCAAACAGGTGTGTGTTGAGTTAAGTGCTTACGTCCAACGCTGCCAGTCGCCCCAGGTGGCCCTGCAAGCATCCTGGTTAAAAGGATGAGATGGCGAAGAAGTTACCGGGCGGTCCGACCATTCCGGGTTCTCCGCGTTTGCCTGCAATCACTCGTGTTTCCTTTTGTTGTTCTCCGTCTCCTTACCGTCCATTCCGTTGGTCCCGTGAGCTCCACGCGGTCCTGAATTCGAAGTGAGTGGGTAAAACATAGCTTCAGAGCAAACCAGGTGGCCCTTTTGGCCCTTGCACTAAATTAGACATTAGAACACGATTTAACCCTCTCTTGCTTACGGCCGGGCAGTCCAGGAGCGCCCATCGGACAGATGATGCCTGAAATCGAGTGAGGAATCATTTCCTCTCTCCGATCACGTACAAGGCTCGTTGACCGGCTGGTCGGCGGCCAGCACCTGCCCGTCGCGGCCGTCGTCTCCTCGGCGGCCGGGCGCACCGTCTTTTCCGTTCTTTCCGTCGTCTCCCGGCTCTCCTGCAATCGAGAGGGTTGTTCTCACTGCTCATCGTGTGTCTATACTTGCCTGGCGCGCCCGGCGCTCCTTGCTTCACGCAGCCGCACTGCGAGGGCACCTTGAAACCGCCGTCGTAACCGCTGGACGGCTCCGCCTCGCCGTACGCCCCGCTGCTGCTCGAAGGCTTGGAGGACTTCGGTTTGGCCGTGGTGGTCGCCGCTTTCTTCGTGGTCGACTTCTTTGTGGTGGTCGTCGTGGAGGGGGTGGTCGGGGCCTCGGTTTCTTCCTCCTCGACCTCCTTCTCCTCGCCGTCCTCCTTGTTCTCGCCGTTCGCCTCCAGCGAGTCCGCGTTCTCGTCCGAGCGGTCCTCGAAGCTCGCCGCCGCTTCGTCGGTGGCGGCCGCGACGTCGGTCGGGTCCTTCGCGACGACCACGCCGAGCACGGGCGACTCCACGCGCCCGACGACCACCGGGGCGGCTTGGGCGAGCGGGCGGTTGGGGATGAACTGCCCGAAGATCCACTGGCCGTCCGCCCCGCGCCGCTCTCGCTGCACGCGGGCCTTCGGCAGCCGGCCGTCTCGTCCGAGAGCGTACAACTCGTGCCACACGTCCCGCACACGCACTTTGCAGAAGTCCGCCTCCAGCTCGAGGTCGGCATTGAAGCCGTGCAGCGTGGTGAACATGACCGGCACCGACACGACGATCACCACCAAGCAGGCCGTCGAGATCACGATCGACCAGAAGGCGAAGAAGCGGGCTTCTCTGAAGGAAGGAGAGGATTGAAGAGAGTGGAAGAATGGAGACTCACTTGTGCTCGAAGCTCTCGTGCTCATCCTTCCGCAAGAGCCCCTCCATCGTTGCGGTAGTTGGAAGGACGAGAATACAGGCGGTAGGTGAGCGGATGTTCGCTTTTATACTCGCTTTCTTCGTCCTTCGGATTCTCGACCGGTTCGGGCGCCCACTGGCCAGTCGACGGCGATTTCGCCGACTTCAAGGCCGCTTTTATCATTTGCGTGCAGTCGACGGCGATCCACCCGCTCGCAGCACTCGTTCGACGGCATTTTTGTGCGCGGGGATCCGCCGGCCGGCGGCGACCTTGGCGGATCGCCAACTGATTTCTCGCACCGCCTTTCGCTCTCGACTTTCGATTTGTTGTGACGTAAATCGAGTGGCAATCGAGAAGTCGAGTTTGGTTGCTGCGAAGCAAGAAAATAGTCCACAGTAAACTCTGAAGTGATCACAAAACGGTCGTCAAGAGACAACGGCGAGCATTCGCCCGGCACGATTCACTTCACGTGAAGTCCCTCTCTCGCTCCCTCATTCAACGGTCGAAACGAATGCTTCCTCGAATCAATCGACGACTTGACGCAATTCACTCCGATCGAACAAAAAAACGTTGGGGATGATCGCTGATCACAGTTGACAGGCGCACGCTTTTGCCCAGCGGGCGGCCGTCCGGATGCTCCGTTTTTGTCGGGGATCAGTCGGTTTTCCTTTCGATTCACTTCGAGTCGCTTCTTTTGAGGCTTCGGGTGCAGAAGTCTTCGTCTCATGCGATTCGAATTCTTGATGGAAACCGGCGGCTGTCGTCGAACACTCGACTGCTGGAGGTCGTTTGGGAGGTTTCCGCTGGTTTCTCTTGCGTTCAATCCACTCCGGAAGGCAAACACTTCCGCCATTGGAGCGATCGATCGGGAGCGCGCAACGAGCGGCGGAATCCAAATCAAACAGGCGGCCGTTGACTCGAAACGGAGCGCTCGGCTCGCCGTTTCGTTTGTTTTGTTGCGTTTTGCGTTCGAATTTCCACTCGGACTGGTTTCTTTTCACTTGATCGCGAGTGTGTTCGCTGGAACGACAACTCGGGCATTTGATCGCTCGAGTGAGGAGAACCTTTCGTTTCCACTGCCGCTCTTGCAAAACGGAGATCGATTCGGATGTTTGCGAGTGGATGGGCGGTGGAGGGGGGCAAACACCCCACTCATGGGCATCTCACAGCGGAAGAGGGTGGAATTCACTCCTGTTGGGTTGCTGGGGGTGTGTAACCGTGTTTGCAGTCGGATTTTGATTGATCGCAACTCCCTGCCGCCTTCTGCGGCCGTCCGCCCTCACGCCGGCCGGTCGACTTTCGATCGCTCGACGTCAATTTTTGTGTGCGATCAGCGGTCGGCCGGCGGCGTTGAGCGTTCGCCGATGCCGTCGGGAAGCCGGCCGGCCGGCGGGGGAACCCCCATCGATCACGCGCCATGCGGAATGCCCAACTGCACAAGCCGCAACGTGCGTAATCTCCGGGCAACAATGTCGCTTGTTGTTTGTGAGTGATCGATCGACGGAGGCAAGGCTGCTAGCGGTGATCTTTGGGTCGAAAAGGGCGGCCACTCGGCTGCACAGTTGAGCTTTGCGGTCACCTCGACGTCGCGTTTCGCAACTCCTGGCCGGCCGGCCGGTTTATTCGGCGGGGATTTGCATTCGTTGGGATTCGCGAGTGTCTCGTCTGCCCGCTCGCTTCTCCTCGATTGGCAGTGCACTCTCCACTCGTTCACTCTCGACGGCCCGCACCGTGCTCGATGATCGCTTCTCTCCGCTTGTTTCTGCAGCCTTCCACGCTAATCTGACGGCTGAATGGCAGTTGAGCTCGGCTTTTCACTCCGTCATTTCGCGCAAGAGCGGAAGGGGGTGAGTCATTGAGGGATTCCGTTGATCAACCGCAAGATTCGATTGATCTTTTCGATCCGTGGAACGAGTTTGCTACTTTTTGTTCACCACTCGGTTGCAAACACGGGATCCGTTTGAAAAGAGTGATTCACTGGAAAACAAGTGCAGATAGGCGGCAATAAACGGCTCCCGTACTCGTGTTTGTTTTCGAAGCGGCGGTTCGAAATCCCGACCGAATGATTCACGCTTTCAGTGGGAAAAACACGAACCGACTGGTCATCCATCCGCCTCTTCCGCCCGCCCGCCCCGCTTGTTTGTGCTCGTAAATGCCGCCGCGATTATGAGCGATGAGTTGATCGTCCGCAATTCGAAGAGCGGCGATTGATTGGTGGGACGAGTGGTCACTTGTTTCTGTTGAGTGATGACCGCGAAGTCTGTCCCTTCTTTTCTGCTTTGTTCAACCGACTCCAGCATTCCGCAACAACGAGGAATCTTTTTGCATCGCGTTGATAAAAGCGGGCGGGAAGAAGCCGAAGACCCGAACTTAATCCTCCCGCATGCCCGGCGGTCGGCCGGTCGGCTTCTGCTTCGGCGTGCGGAGGTGCGGCCGCTGCAGCGGTCGTCTTTGGCAGGAGGGAAGATGATTAGCGTCCACTCCTCCCTTCTGCTTCCTTCTTGTCAGCTTCGGGCTGCAGCGAGAAGCCGGGGCTTCTTCAGCCGTCTTCTGCTTATCAGCTCGACATTCTTCTCGTCGTCTGCGTCTTCCAACGGCTTAATTAAAGGACAAAAAAGAACAGGGAAGCCGATATTCCAGTGGGAAGATCGAATCATACCGATCGACTTCAAGGCAGCATTCGAAACGTGGGTTGTTCGTGAGCTTCTTGCTGGCTTCCATCGGCCGCCCCCGCATTTCCGCCCACTGCGGCCATCAAATTTACGGCTTTCTTTCTGATTGCTGGACGGCGGTTTGTTTCGAGGGTGCGGTCCACTTGGAGGCGCTAATTAACCAAAAGCAGGAGCGTCACGCCCGATCGCCCCTGTCATCGCGTGACGAGAAGCTCTCGATTCCTGGTCGAGAATTCCGGGATCTTTCAATTGTCCGCGTGTTTCCCGAGTGATCACTGCTTTCCACTTGGTGTTACACTCATCTTCGATCAATCATCTGCGTGTTCGTGCATTCCTTTCGGCCGCCTGTTCACTCGTGCACCCAACCGCCTGTCCGCGACAGGCGGCCCGCATTGCGGCGAGGGGAAGTCGGCAACTTTTGGGCGTTCGACGACGGACAAGTGTTGCTTTAAGTTCTCGCCCTTCCACAAACGAGTGGCGTATCGCTGGCTGCAGAGTGAATTAAACAGAACTCTATTAAAACAATATGGATGCATAAGACGCGCGCGTTCAATCCTCTTCAGTTGAGAACGAATTCTGTGGGCTACGTGCTCGAGCAAGAAGCTTTCCGGCGATCACTTTCGAGCGATGACGAAAAAGCCGCAAGCTGGACGGCGGCCGGAGGAGGAAGAGACCGAAAACTGATAAGTTTTGTCGCAAAAGACGAACTTTTCGCTGCCTGCCGCCTGCGGATTCGGAACAAAAGAAGCTCCTGGCTGAATGGGGGACGAAATTCGAGCGATAAAGCGGCCCGTTGATTAGAACGCGGGGATGATGATTGAACCAAACGGAGAGAACAGAAATTCGGTAGTTGCGTGTGCGTCATGAGTCGATGACTTGCTGCAAGTTAGTGGACCCTCGAAGAATGCTGCCTTCTTTGCGTTGATTCGCATGTGCCGCTCGTGTCGAGTCGCGTCCTGTTCTTTGACGAACTCGAATCCAATCCCCAATTCGTTCAGATCGAAGATCCACCGTTGAGATCGCCGCCATTCGTCGTCCGAACCGAAAATCAAGTGCGTGGTCGCCGGTCGAGTTCGCTGAAGGCGCGTTCTGAACGCTCACCCGCCCGCCGCCCGCCTCGATTCGGGCGATCGGCACGCGCCGTCTCGAAGAGATCAGCCGGTGATCCGCTCGATGGAATGAACGCGGCTCGTTGTTGACACGGCGACGACCACGAACAGCTCGAGAGGGCCAACGGTAAGCGAGGATGAGTGAACGGAGTAAATGGAAGTGTTTAGAACCCGCTCGACGACCATCAACGATGGAATTCGACTACTGGGGCACGGAGGAAGACGAGGTGAACCCCAATGAACCGGCGACGATTGAGTTCGCGAACATCGAGGACGAGGAGGAGTTCCTGCGCGAGATGCTGCCCGACGACGGCGAGATCTTCCCGCAGCACCTCCTGCGGCAGGCGCCCACCCAAGTGCACCCCCAGTCCGCCGCCCACCACGGCCCGTACCGAAGTCTGAAGATGACGAGGTGAGCGGCTCGAAACTTGGCGTTGCAAAGGAGGAAACCTCGCGCGTCGATCGGAAAACAATTCGGCGGCTCGTAAAAACGAAAAGATGCGCAGTTTGCGCCGGGTTTCTCGTTTTATCTCCGCGTCGATCAGTTTTCTCCCTTCCGGTCGGCGCGCAGGTGGAGGGCGGCCGTCCGGTTTGGTCGTGTCTCGAGAATCAAACGAGCAGACTGGAGACGATCGAGAGCGTGGAGTTCGCTCTCGGTTCATTTCTTTTTTGTTCGGTTTTGTCGCGTTGACCCGCGTTTGCGGACTGCGCGCGCGGAGCGCGATGACGAAAGCCGGCGGTGATTCACGCGCTTGGCGCGCGCCTACGTGATCGCGACAAAAGCGTGCAGAAAACAGGGCGATTAAAACGAGCGGGTCGATTGGGCTCGCTTTTGGCGACGGGATTTCGATTCGCTTCGTTCGCTTTCGTGTTGTAAAAATGCACGCTTTTCGACACGCAGAGAATGCTTTTCTGTCTCGACTTTGACCGCTCACGCGGCCGCCGCGATCAACGCTCGTCGCGAAGGAAGACGCGAACCGAAAGCGTTCTCTGCGTTTATCGCCGCCGTCTTCTTGGTCGTTCGATCGGGAACGAAAGAAGTTTTCGGTGGACGAAAAGTTCGGGTGTTCGCTAGCGAATGATTCGGTGGCCGTCGGCGAATTCCAGCGGAATGAACACGAGCACGCGGCGAACGGCGATGACGCGACGCGGAGGAACGAATTCCACAACTTTTCTCCGAAAAGATTATCGAACGACTGCTCGTGGGCTTTGAGCGCTTATTTCCGAGCTCGAGTGTTTTTTTCAAAACGTGCGCGAGCGACGACGACGAGCGCGCGGTTTGCTCGTCGTTGCTGCCGTCTTTGTGATCGGAGTTCGGACGAAAAGAAGAGCGGAACAGTTTTGACCACGAAACGCGCATTTCTTTCTTCCGCGCGCAGTCTCGCGCTTATTTTTACAAAAAAACGTCGACTGCGCGCCTTTCCGGCTGCAATCTTCTGCTTCAACTCTCGGGTTCTTGATCAACGGGAAGCGATTGACCGTTTGGCGCTCGCTTTCGTCTCGCCGTTCGGTCGGCCGCTTGTTCGCGAGGTGGCCGCCGGGTTTTGGGTTTCTTCTGCTCGTCAGCTCGCTCGTTTGTCGATTGACTGCGGCGATCAGCCGCGCGATTCGCGTTGTTTCGGCGGGATTAGCGGCAAGGAGGAGCTTTTCTGTGGGCTCTCCGACGAGGAAGCCTTTTGGTGCGGCTCGGCGATCACTCGGCTGTTCGTTCCACGTGAAGAGTTCCGGTGTTCCTGATCGTTTGCACCAAATTCGCCCGCGCCTCTGCGCTCTTCGCCAAATCGAATCATCGTGCGGAAACCGCCGAGCGCCCGCGCGCTCGATTGATCGTGCGCTTCGCATCGCGCTGGAGGTCATCCGGCCGGCCGCTCGTTCCGTCGATTCGATTGCCGCTTGCCGCCCGACCGGCCGGCCGAATCGAACGAACGAAACCGAAGGAAAGGGACGCGTGACGGTTCCTGCGACACAAAAGGCGCGAAACGCGAACTTTCGATTTCGCTCGTTTGTTTGCGTTCGGCGACCTTCCGACTCGCCGAAGTCACGAGCTTCCGGAGATCTCGCAGCGTTCCGTTTGGAGCGGGCGGAAAGATCGCTTCCACTTCTCGTTGATCGCTTCCCTTTGCGGCGTCCGTTGATGAGCGCACCGAGTGATCACTTGTGCGCGTGGCGGCGAGGAGATTCTTTCCGCTTTCGATTCGAATGCTGCTTCGTTGTTTCTTTTTGGTGATTGGCGGAACAAAAAGCGGCAATTAGGCGGCCGCATCGGCCGGCGACGCGATCTGCCGTCTTCAATTAATTTCCCGCCCGCCCGCACGGGCGATGCGGGCAGTCGGAGTGATAAGCGCCTGAAGGAATGCCGGGGTCTTCCACGTAGCTCCTTCCTTCCTCTGCTTTGTAATTGCTTGTAAGCCGAGGGGATGATAATCGAGCGCAGTCGAACTGCAAAGCCACGTGAACGAGTGATAACTGCGAGCTCGAATGGCCGCTTGAATCGATGCTTGAACCTTCCCAGTAGTTCGAATGACAGCGAGTGCACCGGGCGGAGGGGATCGTTTCGATCGAAGCGATTAGTCGCCCGCCGCCGCCCGAATCGAAACCTTCCGATCGCTCCCGCGCTGCTGCTTGTTTTCGCTGCCCCGTGGAATCATTTCAGTCTCCCGTTGCCCTAATCCCTCCAATCGATTCCTGACTCCTCTTTTCGTCGAATTCAATCGTTTCGTTTGTTGCAGGATGCCCGCGATGCCGATGGTCGCCTCCACCGCTTCCTACCACATCAAAGACAAGCCGAACTCGAACGTCGTCTCGTCGAGCGGCGAGGCCACGTGCGCCGTCTGCGGCGATAATCACGCGAAGCTTCATTACGGGATTCTCGCCTGTTACGGTTCGTTGCTTCGAGTTGAGATCGAATTGATTGGAGTGTCTGCAGGCTGCAAGGGATTCTTCCGCCGCACTCTGACCGGCAAGTACCGCTACGTTTGTCGATTCGGGAACAACTGCGTTGTGGATCGATGTGAGTGCCCTTTCGTTCATGCTTGCATCGTTTTTCTCTCGTTTCGTTTAGATCAAAGGAACTCGTGTCGATTCTGCAGATTTCAACGATGCCTCCAAGTAGGCCTTGCCGTTCGTAGTTGTTTTTATTGGTGGTTTGCAGGTGGGCATGGACCCGAAAGCCGTGCGGCCAGACCGCGACCTCACCGGCAAGCAGCGAGTGCCGCGGGCGCGGAAGCGGCAGATCGACGAGGATTTGATCAACCACATGGTTCGTCCTCCCATCTATCCACTCACTCCTCCCCTTCGGCTGCAGATGCGGCTACAAGGCGACGACTGGTCGCGAAAGATCCCCGTGGAAGCAAAGATGCTCCTGATGCAACTGCTGAACATCGAGTCAAAAGTGGCCAAAGGAGACGTCAATTCGAACCTGATGCCCAACGAGCGGCCACACGCGCCCATGAACGGCGGAGCGAACAACGGAAACGCGCAGCAACGGAACGTTTCTCTCCGCGAGTTGTTCGAAAACCGGCCGTCGATGTGCGGGCGAAGGACGGAGGTTTGTATTTGAATGGAGGAGCTGTTGATCACTGCGGTTCGTTTCAGATGTGCTATGAGTGAGTTCTTGCTTCCCACAACTTTCGGCTGTCGGGAACTCCACTCAACTGTTCGTTGCAGGCCGTACCGAATGGCGCGAGCAGAAGAGTTGACGAAGATCGCCCACCGCGGAGCGTTGGCGGCCGTTGATTGGGTCGAGTCGCTGGTTGAAATTGGAGAGTTCATTGACACGGAAGACAAGGTGGCGTTGGTGAAGGCCTGCTACGCGCCGCTCACGATCTTCAACTTCTCCGCGCGGACGGCGCAGAACACGAAGAATCCGGACATCCTCTGTTTGTGCTCGTACTCGTACGTCCCGCGACGACTGCCGGACGAATTCGACGCCTCGAAGTGAGTTTCGTTCACTCATTCCACCATTTATTCCTCTTGTTCAGCCACCTGTCGAACAACCTGATCGATCGTACGTTGAACGAACTCGTCGGCCCGCTGCGGAAGCTGAACCTCCGGGAGGAGGAGGTTGTTCCGTTGAAGGCGATCATCATTTTGAATCCGAGTAAGCGCCCATTCGTCCTGCTTGTCCAACTGTTGTGTGTTCAGACGCCAAAGGACTGTCGGCCGAGGCCCAACAGCACGTGGCCGACTTGAGGGACCGCATTCAGGACATGCTCTTCCAAGTAGTCAAGGAGCTCCATCCCGCATTTAACGCGTCCTCCCGCTTCGGCAACCTCCTGCTTCTCCTGCCGACCATCACCGTGAGCAGTCGATTGGATTGAAGTGAAACAAAGGATGTTGCTTGCAGACCTTGTCGGTTTTGATGCGCGAGAACATGCAGTTCTGCCAGGTGTTCAGCACGAAGTCCGCCGCAGAGCCGCTCCTCAACGAGCTGTTCGAAGGGAACGGGGCGAAGACCGAGGAGTCGCTCATCTCCTCGTCCACGCACACCACCTCGCCGCCGCTCTTCGAGAACCCCGCAGATATCAGCCTGCAGGTGGGTGGACGAGCGAGAGCTCTCCGATCATTCCGGCATTGCAGTCGATCATGCCGGACACGTTCGCGAAGATCGACGTGCGGAACGGGACGGCGGTGAAGACGGACGGCTTCACGCAGACGGACTCTAGCGACGACTGCTCCTCGCCGCTGACCAGCCTTTCGTCCCGCTCCATCAACACCGACTACTCGCCCGCCGAGCAGAACGTGAGCAGAAGGACGAGGACCGAGTGTTCACGTTCGTCTTCTTTCAGCGACAACTCGGCCGAATGGACATGAGCCCCTTCCCGAACCTGCTCGAGGAGGACCTCGCGGACGCCGACTTCTCGCCCAACCCGACGCTCTTCGACTCGGCCGGCTGCTCCGATCTGTTCGGCCTGCTGCAGTGATCGCCGCCTAATTATTCCCGTCCTCCTGCGAATCCCGCGTGGCATTAATGCCGAACAACATGACTTATCGATGGACTGCTCTCTCACTCGTCCCCGTTTACTCCAACCAACATTCAGGTCCGCTCGCCCGCCTTCGTTCAAATCACTTCTTTTCCCTTCGTTCTATCGACCACTAGGTAGTTTGATTGAAATTCGATTAGAGAAGACCGGACTCTCGTGTTCGTCTTTTTCGTAGTCGCTCGTAGAAATTCGCTGGAGATCGAACTGCCACCCATGACTTCCGCCTCTTCCTCCTCCTCCTCGTTCTTCCCTTGAGAGTTGCTTCACACACATGGTTTCTTTCTTTCTTCGTTCAATTGTTCCTCCATTGACGTCTCCCTTGCTCCTCGTTCACTCACCGTTTTGCCTTGAATCCTCCTTGTTTTCGTCCGGAATAAATTCGTCGCTTGTTCGCGCCCGCTCGTGCTAGAGGTTTGATTATATCAAAGCCGGAGATCGAGGACTATTGCGGAAGGGAAAGCGGCCGTTCAGAAAGTTCGCGACGACCTTTTGAAACGTGAAGGTGTGGCCAGCCTCGGGCCTCCAAATGGAACGAGCAGAGTTGCTTTTCCGCTCGCGGTGGCCTCCGGACGGAACGGCCGGCGGGACGAATTCGGCCGCCGCACCCCCAGCGGCCGCCTTTTTGCGCCCTCCGCCCCGTCCGCCTGCCCGCCGGCTTCGTCTTTGGGCGCGGAGAAGAAGCGACTCCAAATTTGAAGCGGAAACTCGGACGTTCGGCAGGCGGAAGGCGAAGTTGGAGGCGATGCAGCCTTGTGTTCGTCCCGAAAACAAATGAGTTTCTTCCGTCCCGTTTACTAAAGTTCCGACTTGCAAGTCCGCCTTCTTTCGTTGCAGTCCGTGTAGCTTGAACGATCAAGTCCTACCCTTGGTAGGCAGTTCTTTTTTCTCTGCACCCTAAGGGCTCAAGAGATCACTCGTGAATCTACCGGTTTGTTCGGCTTTGGGCAAAAACGGACTGCGCAACGGGAAATCCCCTCGCGCCCCGAACGAACTAAACGATTCGAGTCGTCTGTGTTTCGGATCGAGCGGGTGTTTTGCGGCTTCGCGCCCGCCGATTGCTCGCTTTCCGGCGGAGATTTCGAACGTTACGATTTTTGCCGCAGAGTTCGCTTCTTTTTGCAACCAGCCGCCAATTAGCTGTGAGAGACGGAGTTAAATAACCGATTCAGCATCTTTTTGTTTAGTCGGTTTGAAGCGTGGGAGTGGATCACATTCTTCGTTACTTGCTGCCGCCTGGTTGATAAAAAGAAGCCGTCCGCATCGAGTGGACACTTCAGCCGCTTGCAGGCAGACGAGCGAGTTGTTCGTTTGCCAAACGGTGATTCACCCGCTTCTTTCGCACGTGCTTCTCTCCCCCTCGAAGGTCGTAAACATTCGATCCGTTTTGTCCATTCGGGCAACGCGGAGGGGCCGAGCGGTGGAGGGAGGCCGCCCTCTCGGTCGTGTCGCTCGGATGCAAAAACACGAGTGACATTGACGCCCATCAGCCCGAAGAAGGGCGAGCGGAGCGGCGGAATGACCGCACGGGCGGCGGGAGGACGTGCGGCGGCGAACGAGAGCGAAACGACGAGCGGCGGGCGGCCGCGAATCTCGGCGGCATTTCGCATCAACCCGGACTTTTGCGGGGAATCCGCACGTGTCTTTTGATGAATTTTGATGGGATTTTCCTTCGATTACACCGCCTTTTCTGAGCTTTTCTTTCAATGGTTTGTCGGCAAACAACTGGGTAAACAGGCGGCATTCCTTTCATCTTCCCTCCTTCCGTTTGCCGCCCTTGTGCCGCGCGATTAGATCGCGATGCGCGCCGCCCGCCCGCTCGAACGAGCCGCTCGGCGGCGGCGGCGGCGGGAGGCGAATTTCTCGCGATGATGAACGCGCGAACGAGAGCAGTGAGTGGGCGGCGGCATTCGCCTTCTTTCGGCTGACCGCTCCAAGACGACCGGCGATACCCGCACCGTCTGCCCGCCCGCCTGCCCGCCCGATTTGCTCCGCATTCCGCGAACTCCCGACTGAAATCCGTCCGCCCACTCACTCACTTTTGCAACACTCCTCTCGATTTTCTTTCGACGCGTTGTTGCAAGGAAGGAGTGTGTTCATTCTTTCTTTCAGCGCCTCCGTCTGCAACGATGATCGAAGCAGAGAATGCGGAGAACCCGGCCGTTCACGAGTACTTCCAGAAGCTGGAGCACAAACCGAAGGCAAGCCGCTTTCTTCTGCTCACTCATCCGTTTCCTTCAGCCCGTCTTGTCTCACGACCTGGGAGCGGGAGCTCGTTGTTTGAAGTGCGAATGTCCCGGTTTAGATCTCCACTATTGGCGGTTCGTTTGTTCGTTCCGTCCGCCTTTTTTGAATCGGCCGGTTGCAGGAAGCTGTGCAAAGTGTGCGCTTGCCGTTCGGACGAGCACGACATCGAGCTGCCGAACACGCACGAGTATGGCGGATTGGTGCATCGTGAGTGCTCTCTGTTGATCGTCGAGTAATCCCTGGATTGCAGGCAAAGAGAACGGACATCCCGGGCGGCTGGACGACGAGAAGCTCTCGTGTTTGGAGCAGGCCTTCCGTTCGCGCAACGAGCAGAACGCGGCCAACGGAGCGGCGAACGGGGTGACGAACGGCCACCATCACGAAAACCCGAACGGCAGCGAGCGGCCGCCGTCGATCTCCACGTCCGACGAGTCGAAGGAAGAAGTCCGTTCTCGCGGCGAGTTGGAGTGGACGCCGACCGAAGACGCCGTTCTGTTGCGCAAGGTGGGGACTCCTTGCTTGTTGCTCCTTCATTCAGTGTGTTCGCAGTACATCGACGCAATGCCCGAAGATGAGCGGCCAATTCGCGGCACGGAAGGCGGAAAGAAGCGACGTCAACGGCTCCAGTACCAAGTGAGTCGACTACTCGTTTGAGCAGTGCAATGATGCCCATGTTTTCAGCTCCCCGCCTACGATTGCTTCCCGAACAAGGCGGTGTCGGTGCAGACCGAGGAAGTGCGCGAGGAGTTGGAGAAATTCGTGCGGAAAGCGCAGGACGTACGTGCAGCCCATCAATTCAAACAGGTGATCGGTTGTTCAGAACGTGGCCATGGGCCAAGTGGTGCACACGGACGAGGGCTCGCTGCGCGGCCACGACTTCCGCGGCCCCGCCAGCCGCACGGCCACCGCCCAAGCGAACAAACTCACCTGCCGCGAGTGCAAGTCGACGATCGCCCACGACTCGGTCGGCATTCTGCCCAGCAAGTCGCATCCGAGCAAGACCGTGAGTCCAGAACGAAGAAAAGAGCATTCATTCGCTTCTGTTCTTCAGGACATTTGGCACCCGAACTGCTTCAAGTGCGAGCAGTGCCACGACCTGTTAGCCGATCTCCTCTACTTCTTCAAGGAGGGGCAGTACCTGTGCGGCCGCCACTTCTGCGAAAAGACCTACGAACGATGTGCGGGCTGTGACGAGGTGCTTCCCACTTCCATCGCCCTTTTCTCATGCTTGTTTGCAGTTGATCCTGGACAAGCAGTACACGCGTGCAGAGGACCGCAGTTGGCACGTGCAGCACTTCTGCTGCTTCGGCTGCGACAAGCACTTCATGAACGAGGACTATGTCTCCAAACACGGCCAGTTCTACTGCCTGGACTGCTACCTGGTCAAGTTCGCCAAGGTGAGTAGACGGACAGCAGTCAAAGCATTCAGCCGGCTAATTGCAGACGTGTCTCGGCTGCGGAACGAAGATCGCCGCCCCGGAGCCGTACGTCACTCACAACGAGCTCACGTGGCACAAGCGACCTGCCTGCTTCCGGTTGGTTTCTTTTTTGTCTTCCCAGCATTTATTCTTTCTCGTTTGCAGGTGCCGAAAGTGCGGCAAGTTCTTGGAGTCAAAATTCCTGCTCAAGCATCAGAACACCTACTGCTCCGATCGATGCAAAAAGGAGTTCGAGAAAGTCCTCTAGTTTCTCTTGGCTTTTCTCCACCAATCCGTGTACAGTCCAGTGGCTTTAATGGCGGCTTAATAAACGAACTGAACAAAAACGAGTTGGATTTGTGCAGAGGATCTTCCAGATACTCGAGCCAATCGAACTTATCCGCCGATCCACGATTGAGCCGAGCAGCAAATGTTCCCTGATGCGCACTGCAGTCCCGCCGCGCACTGATTGTTGTAACACGAGCCGACTGGCGGTTGCCCATTCGGACACTGCGGGCAACAGAATCCATTCGACGAACACTGGTAGCCGGGAGGACAACCCTGAAGAGAAAGGGTGAAAGCTGTTGCACTCTTTCGTTATTCAAATGGACTCACGTGTGCACACTGACCGCTGGAACGACCGAAATCACACTCGCAGCAGTAATTCGAGGTCGTGCACCGCATCCCCCGCCCGCAGGTCCCGTCCGTGAAGCACGAAGCGACGGCGGTGATGCCCGCACACGCGACTAAACCCGCCAAGTGAAAGGTGTAATGAACAGCGGACGAACACTTCCACTCGTTGCCGGTGGTGGGGCAGCAGAGGCCGTTCATGCAGCTGTTGCCCGAAGGGCAGTCGGCGGCGCGGCGGCAGGAGCGCTGGGCGGGGCGCCCGTCGTAGCAGAAGCCGGACGCCGAGCCGCCCGGCAGTTGGGCGGAGCAGCAGCGGCCGCCCACGCACTGCACGTTGGCGCCGGTGGGGGAGCGGCAGGCCTGCAGGTTGGCGCTGCAGAACTCGCCGGTGGGCACGAGGCCGAACGCCGCGCACGAGTCGCCCGCCGAGGAGCCCGCCGTGCAGCAACGGCCGCCCACGCACACGCCCTGGGCGGCGAGGCCGTTCGCCTGCTGGAAGGCGCACTCGCCGGCCGCGAAGCCCGAGCAGGCGCGCCCCAACGGCTGCGAGTTCGGCGGGCAGGTGTCCGACTGGGCGTTCCTGCAGCCAGTCGGTGAGTGGGAGAGTTCCCTCGTGCTCACCGCGTGCAGCAGACGCCGTTGCGGCAGGTGTCGCCGAGCGCGAAGCAGGTCTGCGGCTGTCCGAAGGCGCAGCTCCGCTCCGTCACGATCCGTTCGCCCGCCAGACAGCCGCCGCTGCTCGCGTCCCGACAGCAGCGGCCGTTCTCGCAGACGGCCGATCGGTCGGTGAACGTCTGGCACTCTTGGGAGAGGGTGCAGGAGAAGCCGACGTCCACGCGCCCGCCCGAGCAGCCGCCCGTCCCGCCCGCCTGCCGGCAGCATTGGCCTTGAAAGCAGACGCCGTTCCTCTGCAACCGAAGGGCAGTTGTGGAAGACGCCCGCCCACTCACGAACTGGACGCCCTCGTAGTACGTGCACTCGGCGGCGCCCGTCGAGCCGCACGCCCGCCCGAGTGGCTGCAGGCCGAGCTGCGCGCACTGGCCGGCCGTCTGGGACCGCGAGCAGCACGTCTGCTGGACGCACTGGCCCTGCGCGAAGCCGCCCGTTGCGGGGTCCGCGTAGCCGCAGGTGGCGTCCGACTGGCAGGAGCGGCCGAGCGGCTGCTGCCCGAAGGGGCACGTGCCTGAAGACGGGGGATCCTCACTTCTAATGCTCGACTTACTGAGTGAGTTCTGAGTGCAGCACACGCCCTGCAGACAGCGGCCCTGTCGCTGGACGCCCGTGAAGGAGTCGACGCACTGGAAGTCGGAGCCGCAGAACGGGAGGCCCATCGGCTGGCCGCCGTTCGCGCACTGGCCGCCGGGCTGCGGCGCGCCCCCCGAGCAGCACTGGCCGCCCGCGCACTGGTAGCCGCTGAAGCAGTCCGCGTGCACGTTGCAGGAGCGGCCTTGGGGCACGCCGCCGTTCGCGCACTGCTGCAGCTGGCCGTTGTTGGGCACCGTGCAGCAGGCGCCCGCCCAGCACTGGCCGAGGACGACGCCCTGCGGCGTGGAGTACGTGCACTGGTTGGCCGTCGAGCAACCCCGTCCGAGCGGCTGGCCGCCGTTGCCGCACTGGCCGCCCGGCTGGCCGATGGCCGAGGAGCAGCACGTGCCGCCCACGCACTGGAAGCCCGCGTAGCAGTCGGTCGGGAAGCTGCAGAAGCGGCCGTTCACCGACGGGCTCGCCGGCGCGCCGTTCGGACAGCCGCCGAGCTGCCCGCCCGTCTGCTGCAGCGCGCAGCATGAGCCGCCGATGCACTGGGCACCGAACGCGCCGCCGCAGTCCGCCGGCGAGCGGCACGCGGCGAAGAGCGACGTGAAGCCGAAGGGACACGCGCCGCCGCCCGCCGGCTGGAACGTGGCCGGCACGCCGCCCTCCTGCACGCGCACGCCGCCGATCTGCTCGCAGGCTGCAAGGCGGCAGTCGGCTGAAGGAAACGAAGGACTCGCCTTGGACGGTGACCACGATCGCCCCGTTCACGTTGCAGCGGTTGAAGTTGGCCTGCCGGCTGATCGGCACGAACTGCAGCCGCGCGGCCGGCCGCAGCGTGAGGTTCGACGGCGGCGCCTCGGCCGCGGCATGGAGCAGCAGAAAGAGCGGACTGATGAAAAAGACGAGCATCCGGTTAGAAAACAGAAAAAGGACTGGAGAGCGGCTTCTGCGGGCTTCCGCCACGACGCGTCTGTTTGCGCAGCCGCCGGACGGGTGGAAGGAAGCCGTGAGTCACGGACGACACGTGAACGGAGCGCGAATTGGCAGTCGTTCTCGTTCAGTTCCAGTTGTTTTCGAAGAGAGATCAAAAGAAACTCAAAGTGGACGCCGATTCGTTCAATCATCACTTCAACTGCATGCCGGACAAGAGCTACTTTTATTCTTTATCCCCGTATCTCCGTTTCTCGCTTCGTAAGGAGTTGCTCTCCACTTACACGCAACACAAGAAAGTGATTAGAATGCCTGTAAGCCGTCTGCTTTCGACCCACTGCTCCACCCGCAGCAGCGAGACACATTTGCATCGCTCCTGCTCGACCGACAGGCCTCCCTTCCGCTCTTTTCAGTTGAGTTCACCCGTCGATCGAACCGGCCGCTCCACACTCGAACGCGCAATGTCGAAAGCGGAGTGGGCGGAAGCGTCGGTGGACGAGGCGGCGTTCGCGCGACTGCGGGCGGCGCGCCGCGTGACGCTGGTGCGGGCGGCGGAGCGGGTGGACCGCGTGTTCCCCGAGTGGCTGCGGGGCGCCTTCGACGAGGCGGGGCGCTACCAACCGCGCGACCTCAACCTGCCGCCCGCCGTCCCGCGCCGACCCGAGGGCCCCGCCGGCTTCGCGGACGACACGCCGCTCACCGCCGTCGGCGCCGTGAGTCCCGCCTTCGTTTGCTGCCTCCATTCACCTCCTTCCCGCTTGCAGGCGAACGCGCGGCTGCTCGGCCGGGACCTGCGCGTGGGCGGGCTGTGGCCGCCGGACGCGGTCTTCTGCTCGCCGGCCCTCCGCTGCGTGGAGACCGCGGCGCGGATCGTGGAGGGCGCGGCCGGCCGCAAGGGCGACGTCGGCGTGCGCCTGTGCGTGGAGCCCGCGCTCTTCGACTTCTGCGGCTGGTACGAGCGGCTGCCGTCGTGAGTCCGCCGCCCTCTTCCGCCCACTCATCCCTCCGCTGCAGGTTCCTGCCACTCGCCTCGCTGCGCGCCGCCCAGCTGCCGGTGGCCGTCGACTACGCGCCGCAGATGGCCGTCGAGGAGTTGGACCCCCTGGTGGGCGTCGAGAGCCGCGCCGACTTCCACGCGCGCGTCCAGAAGACGGTCGAGGCGCTCGTGCGGTGAGCGGCCGTCCTCCACCCACTCATCCACTCGCTGCAGGGACGGGCGGCGCGTGCTGCTCGTCGTCCACGCGCCCGTGATGCTCGCCGCCATGCGGACGCTGCGCGGCGCCGCCGGCGAGCCCACCGAGCGCGAGCTGCTCCACCTGGGCGCCCGCCTGCCGCCCGGCTGCTCGTCGACGTTCGCCGCCGCCGAGGGCGAAGGGGTGAGCGCCCGAGAACTCTCTCCACCACTCACTCCTCGCCGCCTTCAGCCCTGGAGCTTCGTGCACGAGCCGGTGCCGCCGTTCTCGTTCCTGGGCGCGTCGAACCGCGCCGACGGCCGCTTCCTCGAGCGCGCCCTTCGCCCCGCCGTTTGATCGCTCGAATAAACCGTTGAGTCGTCTCTCTCGCGGGCGTCTTGTCCCGTCCGCCGGGCGGCCACCCCGCTCGCCCGCTCACTCCCCTTCTTTCCTTCCCTTTTCGCCCCCTTCCGCCCGCTTTCTGCCGCGATGGGCGCCCGCCTGTCCGCCGTGTTGCCCTCGTCGGACGTGCACGCGAGCGGCGACTTCGAGGAGTGGCGCGCCTGCGAGTGCGCCGCCGAGCACTGGATCGCGCACCGGATGCTGAAGCAGAGCTCGACGCTGCTGCGCCCGGCCGCCGACCGCCTCGTGCGCCGCGTGGCCGGCGGCCTCGTGAGCCACGAGCACGTGCTCGTCGAGTTGCGGTGAGTTCGCCGTCTGTTCACCCTCTAAACCCCCTCTGCAGGTGCGAGCAGTGCGGTCACGAGTTCGGCGTGACGCTGGAGTTCTGCGAGGACGGGACCTCGATGACGGCCGGGCGCCACCGCTCGTTGGCGCGCGTCCGCCGCGTCGCCGCCCTCCGGCTGCCCTTCCGCGCCCTCGCCGACGTCTACGCCGCGAGCACGCACGCCGCCAAGGAGTACCGCCTGCTGCGCTTCAACTGCAAGGACTACGCGCGCGAGATCTGGGCCAAACTCCTCGCCGCCGACCGCGCCTGGCGCGCCTTCGAACCCGCCTGCTCGCTGTGAACGGCTGGTTGCTTCTTCATCTTGTACTTTTTCTTGTGTTTCTCGCAAATAAATCACTAGTTCGAGGAGATACGAGTGGGGTTCCGGCAAGAAGGAAGGGCGGATGGGGATTCGACGGCGCAAACGAAGCGGTCGATCGAAACGAACCGCCGCTCACTTGCAGCTCGTCCTTTCGGCTGGTCGGTTGTTCACCCACCGTTCTTCTCCGCTCTCCCCCGCTCTCCCCTCTGCTCCCCGAAGGATGTCGACGAGTGTGTTGAAGGTGAGTCTCCACACTCCCGTACCGCTCCTCCCCGCCTGCAGGAGCACGAGGAGGAGGCCGCCGCCCCGTCCGGCGTCCTCGGCGCGGCCTCCACGCGGCTCGAGTGTCCGCACTGCCACGCGGACGTGCGCACGCGGACGCGCTTCCAGATCGGCTGCCTCACGTGGGTGGTCGCGTTGGGCTGCTGCTTCGGTGAGTGCCGCCGCCCTGCCGCTCACTCCCGCTTGCAGTCGGCCTCTTCTTCCTCGCCTGGGTGCCGTTCATCATCGACGAGTGTCAGGTGAGTCCGCCCGGCAGCTGCGGGAGTGAGCGGCCGCCTTCCAGGACGTCGAGCACTCCTGCCCGCAGTGCAACGAGCGCCTGGGCACCTTCAAGCGCTGCGGCTAATTGGATCCCTCTGTGCTTCTTGTTGTCGTGAATAAAAGAGTGTGGTTGATCGGCCGGTGGACTGCAACGAACGAATGAGACGAGCGGCAGTCACCAACCGACTGCTCTTTCGAACGCAACACCCGGGCTGCCGACTCGCGGGCGGTCGGCGGCGGCCACTCGTTTTTTCTCCCCTCCGAACCGATCGGTCGGCCGCTCTTTGCCCGCTCCTCGAACCCCCGAATCCGCGATGGTCTCGAAGCGTCTCGTCCTGCCGGTCGTGTTCCTCGTGTTCGCCGCTTTGTGGCCGGTGGACGGCCTGGGCCAATTGTTGCCGTCGCCGCCGCCGTTGGGCGCGCCGTCGAAGGTGAAGGTCACGTACCTACCGAATTGCACGGGAACTACGAGTCATGCCGTCAAAGGAGTGAGTGTCTTTCTGTTGCTCCAATCCACGCTTTTCAGACGCTCGTCCTGCTCAATTGGAACACGAACAACACCAGCGAACATCCGTGGTTCTGCGGCTCGAAGCAAGTGAACAAGACGGACGGCTTCGACATTTCGGTCGAAGCACCGGCCGAAGATGAGCGCGGATGGCTCGTCCATGTCTTGTGAGTCACTTTCGGTGCGTGTCTTCTAATCAACCGTCTTCTCTGCAGCCAGTTTAAGTGCGAGACCACGGACTCGACGTTCAACTGCAGCATCGGCGTCCAGTACCCGGAAAGCTGGGAGAGCGGGAGTCCGATCGTCCTCAAGCACGACCCGCAAACCAGCAGCGAGTGTCCGGGATTCCTGAACGAAACGGCCATTCCCACCAACGAGGTCCCCAAGTGCACGGCCACGCCCGGCGAAGCGATCACCACCACGCTGCTCACCACTCTGTCCACCACTCCGGAGACCACCACCACCGAGACCACGACCACCGAGGAGCCGACGACTCCCACGACGGAGGCGGCCGCCGAGCCGACGACCACGGAGGACGCGGTGCTCAGGCCGCTGCCGGCCAGGCCGCTCAAAGAGGAGACGAGCCTTTGAGCGAATGAGAAGTGGGCGATCGGTTGTTCCCGTCCACGTTGATTGTTCCTTTGTGTCTTGGTTTCTGTTAGTTTGTGCGGAATAAAGCTTTGTTTGTACTCGCATCCAATGGCTACAAACGGGTCGTCTGTTGAGAAAGGCTCTTACCTCTGTTTGGCCAATATAAACCGTCGGTCAGTGAACTGTGTACAAAGTCGCTTGAAGGATGCTTTTTACTGCAACTTCTGCAAAAAACTTCATTGTGCGGGGTTCAGACCATCGTTGGTGTTTGACTATCGAAAGCTCTCTGAAAGGAAGACAACACTTGTCTTCTTCTACGGCTCACGAGTCGAGTGTTTCGTTCGGGACGCGCGTATGTGCCCGCTTGCCACAATTCCTTGCTTTATTTCACCCGTTTCGGTTCGATTAACCTTTGGATTCTGACAACTTCGATCCCCCATTCGGGGTAAACGATCGAGCAACAACGAACCGAAATATTCTCGCAATTTTCTTTAGTTTTCCGGAAGTTTGCCCGATCAATTCGAATTATTTCCTTTGTTCTTTTTGCCGCCGCTTTCAATCGAGTGATGGCCGAAGCCGAGCGGCCGTCTTCGTCGAGGCGAAAGCGGAAAGCAGCCGTGGAGAGGCCGCTCGAAGGACCGCCGATCGTCCAGCTTTCGTTCGATCAGCTGTTCGGTTGGGGGAGGTGCTGGAAGAAGGGGATCTTCCGCTCGCAACTCCGCCTTTCACCGCTCGCCACCAAGCCGCAGCACCAGTCGGGATGGAAGACGTGGGGCTACAGACGACGAGTGTGCACGAATTCCGTCCTTTACGAAGGCTACAACGTTTGTTTCATCTTCCTCTTCGATTCCCACTTGCTTTCAGCTCGGAAAATGTGTTGGCTGCTCCGCAGACGGCCGCTTCTTTTTCGTGTTCACGGCGGATGAGGCCCTGCTGTTCGTGGACCTCTTCCGGAACACTCGCAGGTGGGTGGGCACGTGTCTCGATCGTTTACGCGCTCTGCTCGTCGTTCAGAATCTGGAAGCGGCCGTTCGAATGGCGCGCAGCTTCGCGGGCGACGGAGTGCGTGGTCCTCAATCCGCACACTCTGCTCGTGCACGCGTCCGGCTCGTTGTATTCGAACGACTGGTGCGAGTTGCACGTGATTCGCCTCAAAGACGACTCGCCTTCCTACGAACAAGCTCCTCCACCGCTGCAGCACACGCGGCCCGGCGACCTTCGTGCTGACGGAAATCCGCGGAGAGCTCGCCGAAGTGAAGCGGGCGATCCTCGGCCGCACCGGTCCGTTCGTCTTCTTGCGGCTGTTCGTGGACGAGGACGCCGGTCGAGCAGAACTCGAGGACACGACGGATTCCCTCCGAAACGCCTCGTTCATCGCGGAAGTGAGCGCAGACGGGCGGCGGTTGTACGCGGTGGATCGTCTGGAACCGAAGAAAATCCACGTGTACTCGCTGGACGAAAGGAAGTGGACGAAGGAGGGGTGGGAGCGAAAGGTTCGTTGACCTTTCACTCCGAATTCAACCTGTCCGTTCAGCTCGACGGTGCACTCCACCAATCGACCAACGGCGTCTACCTCGAGCAGTACGGCCAACCCACGTACTCGCTGTTTCGTTGCAACTTCGAGGCGAGAACGTGGGAGAAGCTGGCGGTCGAGGGCGGCAACGTCTCGTCCATCTTCCCGATCGTGAGCTCGACGGACGGCGAAACCGACGGACTGGTGATCCTCAAACGAGAAGCGATCGCTCCCACGGCCTGCCGTCGACCGGCCGAACGTCTCGCTGTTGAGCGGTTCATGCTGCGGTTCGTCCACTCGCTCGCGTGTTCGTTCGACCACTCTCTTCTGCTTTCAGCCGTCCGGACTCTCTCCTGCACCTCGCCCTGTTCGCCGCTCGGAGGAGTCGGGAGGAGCGCAAAGGAGAGGAGGGATTCCACGAGAAGATGACCGTGCCTCCCCAAAAGAGCGTCTTGCGAGCTCCATTCGCCGCAATGGAACCGATTCCCCTCCTCTATCTCTAACGATGGCTTTCCTTTCCGCTCTTTTGCGTTGTCCGGTGATTCGAGTGATTGTCAGTTCGGTTAGACTCCTTGCGTTCGAATAAACTCGTTGATGAGCAGCAACTCCTTCCACATTTAAACGTCTTTTCGCTAAACTTCTGTGTAGTTCTCGATGCAGTGTCGGGTGTTCCAAACAAGAAAATGGAGGACATGGGATTCTTGCCGCCCGACTGATCACGACTCGAAACGAAGAGAACTTCCGACTTCCGTTCGGGCGACTCGGAGCGGCCGGAAATCCGCACGGCGAAGGCGGCAGTTCCGCTTTCGCCCAATCGAAAGAAGCGGGCGGCTTCCGGGCGTGCGGCCGAGTGGAATCGCCGGGGATCGGTCGACAGAAGCAAGCGGGAGTGTTCGACAGGTGGAGTCGAGCGAACGGTGGCGGCCAATCGAACCGAAGCGACCGACCGGAAGTCCCTCCAAGGGCCAAATGTCAACCGAAAGCGAAGAGCGGCGCCCACCGGCATTTCCGCTCGGCACTCGAATCGAAGCGCTTTGACGCAAATCCGAACAAGAAAGAAGTGGAAGAAGGCCGACGGATACGCGCCGAGGGATCACGTGCCGTTGGAGCACGAGCGGTGGATGCGGTTTGTTTTGTTCTCTTTCTACCGGTGAGTCCCCCGTCTCGCACTTGTTTGTTCCCTTTTCAACCATTGCCTTCTCTTCTGCGGATGCCTCGAACGATTTTCAGCGTCAAACGAGTCGCTGCCCGAATTCACGCGCGAGCTCGGTGAGTTCATCTGGGGACCACTCGCTGATCCCCACGTTAGGAAAATGGCCGAAGCGAACGGAGGCGTGCGAAAGGCGGGCGCGAACGCGGGCAAGAAGCACCACACGAACGACCACTCGGCGTACAACCTGGGGCTGGAGCAGTCGGAGGACGACTATGACACGTGCTCCCACGTGCTGATCGTCTTGGCCCACTGCATCGTGATCCTCACCTTCCCTCTTCTGTTCTTCGTTTATTTGCGGGTAGGTCGAAGGGTGATTGTTGGGATTCACGATGCTCTGTGGTCGTTGTGCCGACACTCGCAGCTGCTTAAACGAATAATTCGAACAAGGCCGCTAATCCCCGTTTCGTTCAGATCATTCGGCAGTACGAGCGAGCAGTGATCTTCCGCCTCGGCCGGTTGCGTTCGGGCGGCCCGCGAGGCCCCGGCTTGACGTTCGTGATCCCGCTGCTGGATCGGTGCAAACGAGTGGACTTGCGGTTGATTTCGCTCCCGTTGGCACCGCAAGAAGTGCGTTCAGCCACAATGCACTCAATCAATTCCTCGGTTCAGGTCTTGACGGCCGACTCCGTGACCATCGACGCGGATGCGACGGTCTACTTCCACGTTGTCGATCCGACGGCCGCCGTGCTGAACGTGGAGAACGCGCGGGCGGCAACGCGCTCGTTGGCCCAATCGACCGTCCGCAACGTCCTCGGCGCCCGCCCGTTGAGCGAGGGGCTGAGCGGCCGCGAGGAGCTGGCGGCGGAGATCGGCGACCAGCTGAACGCGATCACCGTCAATTGGGGCGTCAAAGTGAGCTCGAAAGATTGGAGATGAGTGACTGCCGGCTGCAGATCGAACGAGTGGAGTTCAAGGACCTCCGCTTGCCGAAATCCCTCCAGCGCTCGATGGCCGCCGCCGCCGAAGCGAGCGAGGAGGCGAGAGCGAAGTGCATCGCGGCCGAAGGCGAGTCGAACGCCTCCGAGTCGCTGCGGAACGCCGCCCGCGTGCTCTCCGAAGTGCCGGCCGCCCTCCAGCTTCGCTACTTGCAGACCATGAAGGCGATCAGGTGCGTTTGCCTCATTCATTGCTAGAAAAAGGAAGAAGGGATCGTTCAGCCACGACTCGAACTCGACGATTTTGTTCCCGATGCCGATGGACGCGCTCAATCCGCTCCGATTGGCGCCGCTGCCCGCTCCCGCGGCCGCCGTTTTGTCCGCCCTGCCGATCGACGCGGGCGGCGGTCAACGAAATCAAGAGGCGGTGCAGGAAGCCTTCATTCCTCCGCCTCTCGCGAGTGTTCACCAACACACGAACCCCCGCCCTTCGCAACAGCCGCAGCCGGAAGCTCCGCCGCCGCCCACTTCGGCCGCATCGCTTCCGATGAGCTTCGCGTACCCGCAGGCGACGAGCACGAACAGCCGGGCGGTCACCTCGACTCCGACGAGCGTCTCGACGACCATCGCGACGAGTTCGACGACCGCCGGCTACGCCGTCCCGCCTCAGATGCCCGTCTCCACGACCGTCGCTTCCGCCAATGTTTTCGGCTCCCGCTACCCCCAACAGAACACAAGCGGTCAGCCTGCCCAACGGTTCAGCCGGCCGGCTTCCATCGGGACAATCACGGAGATCTGCACCGACGAGGAGGAGGACGACGAGCGGAGCACCGAGCGGCGGTCCGCTCCCGGCGGAACGAACGGCCGCTCGAATTTCGGCTTCCATCAGCCGCCGCTGATGAGCCAAGCACCGGCTTATTCGTACGTCCATTAGAGCGTGTGTGAAAGAGGTGTGGGCGGTAGACACAATCAACTAGACAGCCAGCATTTTTTCTTCGAATGCACTGGCTCTCTTCTTTGTATTCGGTACGATTCCTTGGTTTTTTTTCTTTGCAACGGAAATAAACAACCGAATGTTTGGCAAGTGAACTGGAATTTGTCGACGAACCTCGTCCGTACGTAAATGGGCCGAATGCGCGTCAGAACGAAGCAGAACGTGATTCGGATTCGCGGAATTCCGCAGAAATTCGGCGGCCATCTCTTCGGCTAATCCCGCACGCGTTCCGTGGGGAATCGCCGCTGCCGCACGGCGCGTAACGAAATTCTTTCTTTCCGGAAGGGTCAAGCGAAGGAGATCCCCGCACTCTCCTTCCACTCGACTTCGTCCACCACTTACAGTCGCGAGTTTGAAAACCGAAGATCCTTCGCCCACTTTCCTGTAAAGTGCGGAGGGATCGGTTTCAAGAAGTGCCTTTCGTTTTCTACCGTTTATAGCGGTAGGCGTTTCAAGGTGGCGGGAAACGCGGGGAGTTTTCAGATCATCAAATTCTTTGTGTGGGTAGAAATGGCGCCTACGTGACCCCAGTGAACGATCAGAACACTTTCTACTCGCTTCCGCCCTCCGTTCGTTCCACTCGTCATCCAAAACTCTCGGCCTGCGGTTTGTTTCGAGCGGAACAAAGAAGTGAGAAGTCTGCAGAAAGCGGCGGGCGGATCGAGCGGCCAGCTGACGCCCCTCGGATCAAAAGAAGCTCGCCGGAGGTCAAAACGGTGGCGGGCGGACGATCGGAAGGAGGCCGCAGATAGTGGCTCGTTGAAACGTTTGCTCAATTTTTCGCTGGTTCTTGCTTCTTGCGTTGTTCTCGGTGCGGGATGGATCGACTAACAGTAAGAGAAAGACTCGAGAATAGTCGTTGCAAACACCCAAATTAAAAGAATTTTAACTGGTTTGTTGTTCTTGAACTTCCCCCGCAGTTTCGACGACTTCGGATGGCCCCCACGCACCCGAGCGACCTCCAATTTGTCTTCTTGCTCTCTTTTGTGATTGCTGCTCGTGCGGAATTGAATTTAGATGCGTTTGGTGCGTGGTTGTACGGAGAACAAAGGGGATTCTTTCGGTTTGGACGACCTTTTTTCCATTTTCTCCGTTCTTCCCGCGGGCCGTCGCTTCGCCCACTGGCGGCCGTCGTCGCCGCGACCCCACCGGTCGGTCCTCGGGGGAGTTGCCGCCCGATTGGGCCGGCGGCGGGAAGCGCGGCGTGTCGCCGGCCGTTCGGCTTTGTTTTCGGCATCGAGATTCCCGCAAACGGGATCCGCGCTCGATGAAACGCGGACGGCGGCCGGGCGGGCGTTTTGGGTTTCAATTCGACTTTCAACCGCCCACTTCCGCGCTCCACTTCTGCTTTTGGCCTCGCGGAACACGAGCGACCGGTGGGCTTTCGAAGAGAATCGTGATGTCTTCCACTCGCTCTCGTTGGTCAATTAGCGGTTTCATTCATCGCGGAACGGTTAATTTCGGCCTCGATTCATCGCAACTTCGAAGCTGCTTTCCACTTGCACCCCGCTCGAACAAGCAACGAACGAATGGAGTGAACTTCCGCCTCCTTTTTCGTTCCGTTCGATCAAATCCAAAGTTCGCGCGCAATCAGAGGTCCTTTTAGGCGTCCTGTCCTTCCGCTGCTCATTAGTCGCCCAGAAGAAGATTGAATCGATTGGAGGGCAGTTGCAGACTGTTGTTCGTTTGTAAACGAGCTGCTCGCGATTTGGTTCCGCTTTCTTTCCGTCGGCGTCATTTCGTGGATTTTCGGCCAAAAGACACGAAGCGGCGGGCGGGCGGATGATTGAGGAGCCGAGCGGCACGAGCGGTTCGTGTGTTCGAATTTAGAAATCGTGACCCGAATGATGATCGAGCGGAGGTTGGACGAGCGGGGAGGTTCAAGTGGAGTGAGCTCACGCTCGTCCATCCCGCCCCACTCGTCTCGCATCCAAATTCGATTCTGCCGGGGGAGGAGCGGCGGGACGTGATCCTCATGCCAAAAATTGGACGTGACTTCGAGTCCGAAGACCAAAAAAACGAACTCGCCGCTCGGACTGAGAAGTTCGACGGAGCGCAAAACACACTCGCTTCCAATTTGCATCGTCTTCCGTCGTGTTTACGGTCGTTACTCCTCTTCCCTCTCAATCCGTACGGTTGCTTCCGCTCGCCCGTGTCGTTGATTGCGATGCGAATAGCGGAAGCGAGAGTAATTCCTGGACTTTGGACGGGATTGCGTCCCGATTACGCGCTTGTTGCGTCAAATTGGCAAGCGTTTCGTCGTCGTTTGCAAGGAATGGGCGTGTAACCCGTTGCAGTGATGCCGTTTGTGATGTTCTCGATGCAATGAAACGATGAACCCATTCGTTCCGAAAGCCTCATCGCGGATACTCTCAACTTAATTTCTCTCCGTCTTACGCAAACGTTCCGCTCGGCCTGCACCGAGACTTCGGAGCTGCTCGGCGACAAAACCGCAATTGCGTTCGGCCGGCGGTCGTTCGTTCCCGGCGGAGTTGGCGGCGGCCGGCCGACGGCGAACGGCGTGGCGGCGACCAAAAAACAACTCGGTTGACATCCGTTCGAGTGCTTCGTGACGCGCTTCGCTTGCAGCTGCCGTCTTTTACGTGTTAAAGCGAAGAGTAACTAGATTATTGCAACCCGTGATTACTCGCTGATGGTTAGACGTGTTTCGCGCACGCGCCTTAAGGATTTGCCGGTTTTACTCACTCGTAACCATCATCCTTTCTTTGCGTTAGTTCGCAATTTACCACCCTTCGCGTGTCTCTTGTTTTCGCGATTACCGACGGAGAAATAAGCAGCCATGAGTAACGAGTAGTAAGGCTGACGAGAGGGACGTCAAGGGAATGATGTCACCAGTCTCTTCCTCTCTCGTTTGTTTGTGCACGTGGGAATTCCTTTCGCTCATTGATCACGAGCCGCGTGTTCGTTTCCACGAGAATGACGGCGTGTTCTTCAGCCCTCGACCATCGCCTCAACGAACGCCAGCAGAGCGAGCGGACGAGCGGAAGGATGTTCGCCTACGGTGGGGAGTCGACGTCTAGCACGACGCTTTCGGGCTGCCGCTCCTCCTCGTCCAACGCCTTTCAGCTTTCCGCCACCGCCGCCGCCCAGCAGCAGCAGCAGCGAGGAGGTGCTGGAGCGAATCGCCACTTGTTGTCGCCCTTCTACCGTGAGTTCCGCTTTTCGATAATCAAGGGGATTGGGGTCGGGCGAGAGATAATCGGAGGTATCTTTAAAGTTAATTTTGACTAGGTGGTTTTAAAAGAAATCCGCTCGTTGCGTCTGTGTGACTCATCGCCGCCTGCCGTCCGCCCATCTGTTCGCAGAGGACGGGCGACGGCGTTGAGCGCCGTGGTCGAATGGCAAAACGGCGGATTTCGGCCGAAGAGTCGCCGCAATGTCCTCGGATCGTTGTGGTCGATGATTCTGCTTGATATTGGGAATGAGCGCTCTCGAGCGCATGAAATTGAACCATTGATCTGAGACCACTCGCTTTTTGCTTCCCTGCGAGCAAGCGGCAAGCAGGCGGCGGCCGCCGTGGTGCAACGGAAAGCCGACTGAATTGCAGGAGAATCCGATGATTTTCGATGAAAGTAGGCTGAACACTCCGCGAAGCGGGGGAATGAAGTCCAACCTAACTGAGGCTTTTCTTTTTACTCGCAAGAGATCACTCCATTTCAAGAAGAAACATTCAGTACGCGTCACTCCGCTTTGCAGCCACCGCGCGACTCTCCTTTCTTCGAGACCGCAGAGATCATTTGCCGCAAGAATTCTCGGAACAAATGAACTGCGCATCGCTTCACGTTCGAGGAAATCGTCCGTCAATCCGCGAGCACAAGTGTTGCGCGCGCAATTGACAAGCAGCTCTCTTTCGGCCGGCCACCTGTCATTCGACCGCCTTGTCGGTCGACCTCAAGGATTCCAATTAAACGGGCATTCAGCCACTCGTCAGTCGACTTCTGCCTTCTCCCCACTTCTTCGGATTCCCCCGCAATTCTCGGGAAGCCGAAAGTTTGCGACTCGCCGGCCGGCCGGTTGGCGGGAATTACGAAACGATTCGCCGCGTCTTACGTCGGCGATCGTCACGCCAGCCGCCGCTTCTTCCCTCTGCTCATTGATCGCGGGATTGCGTAGAAGGTGGGGGTTGGATGAATGCGGTCAGCAATTCGATTCCCGTAATCGGTTCGGAGTTCGAACACTTAAGCCATTCCATCACTCGTCTGCCCCCCCCCCCCGTTCGAGCGGCGTTCTTTGCTTCGTATTATTCTTGCGTATTCTCTGCTTACCGCCTGCTTGCACTTCGTTTGCCTCCGACCGCATTGTTTGCGTCCGCTTATTCGATTGCCGCCGGCCACACGCCCGCTCCAACGATCAAAAATCGACGGGCGGCTGGCCACGCGACTCGTGGGAGCGGACGATCGTGTGTTCTTGGTGGAACTTGCGGCGAGTCGTCTCTTGCGAGCCGGAAGCTCGTGGTTCGTACGGGAGTCGTGGGAAACTGGGTTCTTTTTGGAGAACGGCAAGGTGGTCAACGGATTGTATGAAGACTATATGTTTGTTCGTTACAGGCGTTGCGGCCTCTAGAAAGAACGTGTGCAGGTGTTTCTGGGGGTCATTCGTTGCTTTCTTTTCTCACGTGCTATTTTCTGCCGTAGGCTGCCATTTCTTTGTGAAGAAGAGAACTTCCGCTTACCGTCTCACGTCAAAAGAAACCGGTTTCCTGGCCGGTGAAGACTCATTGCTTGTCCCCGTTTGCTCTCATTTCCGCCCTTGGCTTTTAATCAGGGCCGATTCATCGCTTCTCGATTGAACGGATTCATCATCCGAGCAGACGGTTTTTAAAGAAGCCGTGAGGAAGCCGAGTGCCGCAAACATCATTTCCTTGCCGAAGAGAGTGGGCGCCCGAATGAACACTCGTATCGCTCCTGCTCGTTCAGTCGATTCCGGAGCCGAGTGCACGTGCTCGTCCTGTGCACCCAATGCTCACTAATCCGGGAGGAATGTACCTTGACTCTCCTCCGAATGGAAACAAGTGGGCACTCGGTTGCCCGAATTAGCCGCTTGTTTCCTCCTCCTGCAGCCACTCGCTCTCCAAATTAGTGCGGGAATCCATTTGGAGCGAGTGGTTTCTTCCGGCCGGCCGCCGAGCGGGAGTTCAAACGCTCAACCGGCAGAATGCAGAAGTGGTGGGAGGTTCTCCTTTCATTTCCACTCGATTCAAGCGGAAAAGGCGGCGGTTGCAACCTGCAGACGAGATTCCGAGCGGACTTCTCGTTTTGGATCCCTCCGTTGCTTCGCGCTTTCATTAGCCGTTGATTGAATTCTCTGGAACTTTTGCAGAGACGGGAGCTTTTGAAAGGTTGCTTCTCAAAACACGCTGGTTTATCTTTTGGCTCTATCAACAATGTTGTACGCAAACCTTCATCCAAACCGCCGGTTTCTTTTGTTGACCACCTTGCTCGCCTTCTTCTTTGTTCGTTGTTGCAACTCAATTGTTGGGACCAAACAACACACGACGCCTCTGCCCTACCTTCGTTTCTTGACCGCGAATCCCTTGTGCGCAAATTGAATTCGATTGTTTTCGGGTCGATTTGCAGGAGAAAGCGCTCGTTTTTTTTGCTGGTAGAACGAACCGGAGCAGAAATCAAAGGGCAGGTCAACAAGCGAGACAAGTGCACGGAAAGTAATTGAATTGATCGTTCGCCGGCCGTTTGCACTTTTACCGTTGTTTTGTTACACAACAACCTCGTCACCTTCCGGTCGAAATTCGAAGGAAGGCGAGTAACGAGGTTAAAAGGTGGGAATTCTCACGCGTGCCGTTCGTCATGCGCTCTTGTTTGTCCACTTCTCCGTCCTTTTGCGAAGGTTGTCGGCCTCAACTTTCGACTTCTGCCCCTGGAGTTCTCCTTGCTGCATCGTTCGTTTGTTCGTGTTGTTGACGTCTAATTACCGCTCGGGCTCGTCGGTGCAAGACGATCAATCGACGGCCGAAACACGCGGAAGATTCCAGTAATGAGCTCACGGGTTCCAAGGGCCGTCCGGCGGGAATTCGAGTCGTCGGTCTGGATTTTGAACTCGTGTCTCTCTATCGCTGGAGCAGAACGGTGGACTCAAACGTTCGTTTGGTTGATGGACGTTTGAAGCTAGTCCACGGGTTTCTTTCCGCTTTTCGAATGCATGAGTTTTGCGCCCACCTCTCAAACCTCACCGCTCGCTTCTGTTCGGCTGTTCGTCGGTAGATTGCGTTCGTTTCTGTCGAGGTGTGACGCTCTCAACGACGATCGAACGTCCGACCGGTCGGAAGTTCCCCGTCTGCACTCGAGAGCTCTTCCAAGTGGTGGCCATTGGGGGGAATCGCGGTGAAATCGGGACAAATTGGGCGGAAAATTGCGAATTCCGGCGCCGTTTTCTGCCGCTCCGGCTTCCGGCTTCCGGTCGGGAATCTCGGAAGACGAAATCGGGACGGAATGGGTTGTGCTTGAGAAGAATTCGTTGAGCAAAGTAGCGAGTGGATCGAACAGAGAGGCTGATGCAAGTTGGGCGTTCTCTGCTCAACTGTAAAGCGATCGGAAGCCTGATGCAGAAGGCAGTCGTTCACGGCTTGTAGAGCACGAACTTCTTGGCTGGCCAAGCGCTCGAAATCTCAAAGGTTCCCAGAAGAGGAAGCTGCAAGAAGGAGCGCGGGGAGCAAAGAGGGAGGATTGTTTGCGCTCCGCGTGTGCTTTGATTCTGCCGAACTGCAGAAGGGAAAGGGGAAGAAGAGCAGAACATAATGCCTACTCGGAATCTTTCTTGCTTCTTTGCAACACCCCTTCGTTTGTTTGCCGTCTCGCTCATTTGAATCCGAACTTCCGCCTCGTCCTTCCTCATCACTTCTGTTCGTCTTCAGGGGATTATGGAAATGAGATCATAATTCGTTGCTCTCCACTTCGTTCGCCTCTCCGGAACGTTCTCCTCATTGAGCTTTCTGCCGGCTTCTGAGAAGGGATAATCGATTCTTTTCCATTGACGGGATGCCCGTTCTTCTCCTCTTTGATCGCATAAAAGCGAGCAAGAAGAATCGCCGCTTCTCCCACGATCCCGACCGGCCGACGTTCGTGACTTCGAGCCGCCCGGATTCCTCTCGGCGGCTTCCGAATTGCATCCGTTTGGCACGAAGTTCGGCGAATTGCGGGGAGCATCGCGTGGATTTCCATCGGAAATGAGGCGGCTGGGTGATTCCGAATTCCCGCACGCTTTCCGCTCGGCCGGCCGTTTGGTTTCTCGCTGGAGAGCGGGGGGATTGCGCTTCTTTTCGCTTGCTCGGGTATTTTTGTACTGTCGACTCGTGTGTTCACTCAACGCTTTGATCTTCTTTCGTGCTCTCCCGCTCACCGATCGTTCGTTCGCTCTGATCACGTGCCCCCACTTGCAGCATGCTCGATGCCGATCGGCGGGCCGCAGCACGAGAACGGCGTCGTCTGATCGTCCCTTTTGACTCGAAACAAAGAAGAGAAGAATGGTGTTGACTTCGGGTTCTTCGTCGCCCAACTCCTTCGAACTCACGAACACGACCGCCACGGCGTCCGGCCGCCGCGTTCGCTTCCGCGCCGACGATGTCCACTTCTACGTTTCGGGTGTGTTTAAACACGAACTGGAGTGGAGACAATTGAGGGCAACCGAGTCGCTATCACTGTTAAATGCTCGTCAAAGTTGACATCCATGTGAAAAAGGAAAGAGTCTCCATTGAGTTAGAGACGCCTGTTCAAAAGTCAAAAGATTCTTCTCCGAATGCTCAAATGTTTGTAAACAAAAGGCGTTGGACAGATGAGGAAGCAGGAGATCTTCGGTCGCTTCTTACTTCCTTCTTGCACTACGCGTTGCTTCCTCGTTTGTGAGCTTCCGCGCTGCTTTCCGTTCGATGCGAGCAACACATCGCAACATCTTCCTTGTTCTCCTCTTCCTGTTTGAGTGACGCACAAACGGGCGGCAGAAGTTGCGGTCGCCGAAATCAAATTTCCGCCCCCGGCCGCCCGCTTTTCGCTCGGCCGCACGTGATTTCGCGAATGTTCTTGATTTCCACCACGAGATGAGCGGAGCGGCCGAGCGAACGCAATCGGTCGGCGATCTCCAACCGAGAAGAAACATTCGATTAAGGCGGGGAGGATTCGTGGAAGCGGTGATGTTTGTCTCGTGTCCTTTCGAGTGGCCCTCAAGGCGGCGGGCGGGAGGGTTCGTCTCATCGCCGAATGCATGAGCGCTCCAGTCCGGCCGACTACCGTCTTCTTGGGCAACACGCGACCTCCCCGTCGGTCTGAACGGACGGACGGAAGGAGGGGCCGATCGAGAGGACCGGACGGACAAAAACACGGAAATTGAATTCGCGTTTGTCGCTTTCGGTTTTCCTCCGAATTTCCCCCGTTCTTCGCACTCCCCCGTCCCCCCAGTCGCTCACGCGTCCGTCGGTCGTCGGCTACAGTCCAAAGTTTAAGTTCGAGTGGAATGCGGGCACTCCTTTTGCGAACGTGAAGCCGGCAGTTCTCTCCGGATCTCCGCAGATGGCCCACGAATTCATGACGTTGAACGCGGAGCCCACGCCCAGCCAGTTCTTAGGTAACTTTCGGTGTTTGCTCTCGTTACGGGGTATTGCCTGTGATACTTGAATGCGGTAGACCAATGTTCTCTTCTGACACTAACAGTAGTCCACTCGCTCTCACGCGCTACACGATAACTCGTCTTGATCGACAGCACTGTAATCCGTTTACTCCCTCAACGCGCGTGCTCGCATCCTCCTTTTGTTGAAACGTTCGCTGATTGAATGCGGGCGAATGCCGAACGGCGGATCTCTTTGTTCGCATTGCGTACAGAAGACGAGCGAACTTTCGTAAATGGCCGCTCAATTCGCTTCTTTGCGAGCTGTAACAAGAAGAATTGAACTCAAAGTCCAGCCAAAAGGAGAACGTGGATGAAGGCGAGAGATCGACGATCAACCCACCAGTTCGTCCAACCCATCCAACATCATCGCTTTCTTGCCCAAAATACCCGCTCGACACCACGAGGTCGAAGGAACGCGTGGAGGAGAGCGGAGCGGATGAATGGCCGCCGAAACGAATCCCCGGAAAACCCGCGACTTCTTTCGGCCGGGATTTGCGGCCGGCGGATGACGGAAGCCGGGCGGGAAGCGAGAAGAAGCGGCGAATTACGCGGCCGCTCTTCTCGAGTTTTGAGGCCGCGAGGAGGGGGCAGAAGTCACGTCTTCACTCACTCCTTTCATTCGTTCGCTCCGTTCCGTCGACTGCTGACTAGCTTCCTTCCATCCGTTTGGTCGATCGATTGGACGAAAGAATGTCCGCTTTTGGCGATCCGTTGATCCCGCTGGCCGGCTTCGTGCTCGGCGGCCAGCCGCTCTTCTTGGCCAAACCGGACGCCTTCCGGCTGCTCGAGGAGGCGGTCGAGCAGAGAGGTTCGTCTTCCACGGGATGTCGCCTGTCAGTCACTTCCCACGAGTTCTCCTTGAGTTTAATTGACTACAAATGTCGGCCCCAAATAGTCGCTTCCATTGGGTTTTTCGACTCACTCGTGACGTCTCAAATTGACACAAAACAAATCGAAGTGGAAAGTTGGGGTGTTCGCCGCAAAGTGGGAACG
The DNA here is from genome assembly GCA_024699865.1 of Aphelenchoides fujianensis. NCBI lineage: Eukaryota > Metazoa > Nematoda > Chromadorea > Rhabditida > Aphelenchoididae > Aphelenchoides > Aphelenchoides fujianensis. Next base: position 168,694 of record JAMPIO010000109.1, read on the forward strand.
CAAACATCGATTCGAAACATTCACAACTAAACTTCTTCTAAAGTATCGAACGAAAGATGTCCAGCGGGGAGATTTTCATCGAACTGGGTGACCACAAGCCATTCCTCGACCTCCTGTTCACTCCTTTCTTTCGTTTAGAAGCGACGACGGGCGAGTGCGCGGGCGCCGGCGGGTCGTCCACCTCGTCGGCCATCCAGTACCTGCCGATGGGTGCGGACACGTCGCTGGACTACGCAACTGGCGACGGAACGTACTTGGGCACCTCCAGCCACTGCGCCCACTCGAACAAACAATATCGATGTTTGTGCGGGGCCTGTCACATTGTGGTGAGTTCAAGGGGATTCGTGTGGGCTCTTTCATTCAATGCGGGTGAATGCCGCTTTCAATCGCCTTTTAACTGATCACTCACCTTTTCGCTTTCAGTTGGCAACGAAGATGTTCCTTGTGTTCTACGGGATTATCACGGTGCTCGGCCTGATCTTCGGGATGGTCTCCGCGATGGTGTGGACGGGCATTCCGATCGGCGTGATCATCTTCACGATCTACGGGTTCTGGAAGCGCAAACACAAATATTTCTATCCTTTTCTGATCATTTCCGTGAGTTCTCTTGCGTGGTCACCAGTCCATCCCCTCGCTGCAGGTCGTCCAACTGATCGTCTGTTTGATCATGGGCTTCGTGATCGCGCTGTTCGCCATCTTCAACTACGAGACGCTGAAGATGATTATCGGTTGGTTGAGTGCAAGAAATGAGTGAGTACTCGAGTGCTTGCAGCCTACAACATGAACATGGAGCCGTCGGCCACGCTGGTCGTCGCGGTGGTCGGCGGGACGGTCGTCTGCTGCTGCCTGTTGGCCATCGTGCACGTGTGGCAAGTACTCACAATCTACGCTTGCCTGCAATACTACGAGTACGACCTCCGACCGGACCGGGCGTTGATCGCCACGCACGCCGAGCTCACGAACTGCCGCCAGCCGAACAGCGGCGAGAAGAACGGCGGGCGCGGCAGCGATGAGAAGCCGTCTCACGCGCAGACGGCGCCGGCGGTCGTCGAGTTGGGCCTCGGCTCCACCGGCGGCACGCTCGGCGTGGGCGGCGGCCTGTTGCTGAAGCCCGAGCGATCGCACGTCCCGACCACCGATTTCATGGCTTGAGGGAAGTCTTTCGGCCGTTCACTTCTCTCGCTCACTCGCTTCCGTCGTCTTTCAATCCCGCCTTATGGAAACAACCGAACGTTGCTTACTCCCCACTTCCTCCTGGTTGCTCATTCCTCCCACTCCTTCTGATCTCCCACTCCAATGCCAACCAACAAACGAGTACAAAGCAGGCGGGTTGCTCACCTTCGAATTCCCACTTCTTTTCGCACTCCTTCCGCATAATCACGATCTCCACTCGCGAAAAGCTTCAGCCGAGAAATAAACGGACTTTATCCACTAACAGCAGGAGGGAACAATCCTAAACGAACAGGAGATTCAAAGAGAACTAATTTGTCGCCGTCGCAGGAAGAACAGATCCCGGAGGGGCGTCTTCGAGTCCCACGGCAGCCGGTGGATCCCGAACAGCTGTTTGATGCGCGGGTGTCGGAGGAGCAGCGATTGGGCCATGCCGCTGATCGAGACCGTCAGCCAGTACAGCGGGATGCACTGGAACAGATGGGACTCTTTCATTCGTGTGAGGAGAACCCACAGCCGGCAGCTTCAGCATGATGCCGACGGCGGCGACTGTCATCGAGCCCAGGAGGACGTCGTAGAGGCGCGTCTTGAAGGGGCTCATTTTGGACGGGAAGATGAACCGTTGGGACTGCAAACAAGCACACGAATAGTCAATGCAGAGAAGGAAACTCACGTAGAGGTTCAAGAAGCCGAACACGCCGACGGCGAGCGGCAGCACGAAGTAGGGGTCGGGCTCCAGGAAGTTCGGGATCCACAGGAAGCCGCCGAGTGCTGGGGCGAAGTCGTCTGCAAACAAACGGGAAAGTAGAAGCAATAGAATCATTTCCTTACTGTTGAGGATGTTGCGGACGGCGAAGGACGAGAAGATCCACGCGGGGATCGTGACCATCTTTAGATTTTGGATGCGCGACGGCTGCAGCCGCTGCTCCGTCATGTACTTCTGCAGGGTGTCGTTGATCTAAACGAATGAACGAACAAAACAATGAATAGAAGAATAGGGCACTGACCAACGACTGCGCCTTCTCGTTGATCTCCGGGTGGGCGCCGCCGAGCTTCAGCTCGTGGGTCTTCGGGTCGGGCACGAGCGGGAGCGCGTAGCGTTCGGAAGCTTTCTGCAGTTCGAATCAAAGGAATCCTCGCATTCAAACAGCCGTTACCTTTAGAATGGAGTGCTTCAAGTAGTTGGTCGCGTGGAGTCGTTTGGCGAACAGCTTCTCCGCGTACACGTGCGCGGGGGCCGTCAGCAGGCGGAGGGCGACGCCCGAGATCACGAACGACGCCACCCACGGCGCTCCGCAGTCGTGGATCACTGAAATCCGAGAAATAGAAGAGAAAAGCGTAAGAAGGAAATAATCAGTAGAAAGCAGCCCCTTTCTACCCCACCTTCTCTTCTCTTTAAGATCATCCAAACAGTCCCAGAACTCACCTTCGATGCCCGTCTGAATGCCCTGCGTGATGTAGCAGTCGGAGGAGTACTGGAAGAAGGGCTCGACGAACGGCGGGAGGCCCGTCTTGCCGGCGATCCCCCGCCGAACGGCCGCTCCAGCGGCGGCTCCCGGCCGGCACAGGAGAACGGAGCGAGAAATCAGCATTCGGACGGAAAATCCACTTGTTTTTGTCGAAATTCACGGAGATCTCCGCCGAATTCGCCGCCGTTGGCCGGAGCGAAAGGCGAGAGCAGACGGAATGTCCGATTATCGATTTGTTCTGCCCGGACGATCACGTTTGGTTCGCTTGTTGAGGAATTTGACAGCTGCTACGTCGTCAAGAAAAACGACTAGCAAGCGAGAGATGTTAGGCACGATTGAGAGATACTTGATTGAAAGACGGTTGAGAGTTTGCTGCGACCTTTGCCGTTTGAGTCGTGGCTTAACGGAAAGACGGTGGTCGTTGCAAGAGGACGTTGAGAATGGCCTGAACAGGGAACTCTGATTCCTTTTCAAACGCGTGGGAACCTTTTTGTTCGATTCGTACCGAGAGGTCGGTCGGATTTGATGATTTCAATGCGTCCTGCTGCAAAACAGCGAGCGGCGGATTCGTACAGTCGCCGCCATTTTCCCACCTTCCGAAAGTGGAGTGGATTCCGTGTACGAAGACGCCCGAATCAACGGAAACCTTGGAAACGGACGAGAACTTTCGGGGCAAATCCCCTCGTTTGGGCGTCGATTTTGTACGCTTCGGCTGGACTTTCTGCTTTCGCGCCGGCCGATCGGCGGGGCGGACAGGGGGGCAGAAAGTAGAGGAAGGGGCGAAGATTAACCGGTTCCCGCCGTCTGCTTTCGACTTTGCACGCTGGAAACACGCGGTCGGCCGCACAAACTCCACACTCCACCGGCCGCTTTAAAAGCGGCGACCTTCGCCTGCCGACCGCCACAAACAACCCGCAAAGTCCGCCACTTTCCACTCACTCCTCGCTCGCTCTCCACTCGTTCGAACAAGAAAGATGGTTCAATACAAGCTGCACTACTTCAACGGTCAGTTTCCTTCCTACATCCTCTCTAATCGTTCCGTTTGCAGGCCGTGGACTCGGCGAGCCCGCCCGTCTGATCTTCGTGTACAAGGGAATCCAATTCGAGGACATCCGCCTGGAGCAGGCGGACTTCAAGAAAGAGAGTGAGTTTCCCATTGCTCTTCCTTCACCCCCTCCTTCTTACAGACTACCCGTTCGGCAAGGTGCCCCTGTTGGAGGTCGACGGAAAGAAGCTGCCCGAGTCGTTCGCCATCTACCGCTACCTCGCGAAACAGACGGGACTCGCCGGCAAGGACGACTTCGAGGCTGCGGAGATTGACTCCATCGCGTACTTGTGGAAAGGTCAGTGGGGTTCGAGTGGAAAATTAAACCGCCCTGGGTTTAGATTTCCTGCTCGCCTATCTTCCGTACATTCTGGTCTTGATGGGCCGTAAGCCCGGCGACAAGGTTAGTGATCCCGCCGTTCTCCTGTTCTTTATCGTCCTGATTGCAGGAGCAAGCGAAGAAGGAGCACCTGGTGCCCGCTATGGATCAGTACGTGCCGATCCTGGAGCGCCTGCTGAAGGAGAGCGGGAGCGGCTTCTTCCACCGGTCGGGCCTCACTTGGGTTGACTTCTTTGCGGCCGCCATGTTCTTCAACGCGAAGAAGTTCATGCCCGAGGAGTTCAAGCAGCACAAGGCCCTTGCCGAGCACTGCGAGCGTGTCCACTCGCTCCCGAAGGTCAAGGAGTACGTGGCCAAGCGCGCGGACACCGCTTTCTAAGCCTCCGATTCTCTAAAAGATCCTCCCATTCCGCACGTTCTCGTCTAATTGATTGTAGTTCGTAGTGATCCGTTGTGAAGCCAATAAACTAAAGGAGAACAATCACTTGCGGTAGAAGAAACTGTTGTTCACACCGAAAAAAGGTCCAGGTGTGTTCAATAGTGAGATTTGAATTTGTGAAAGCGTCACGTTCTGCAACAAACGATGGTTTCTCTAACTTACGTGGGCGCAAGTACGCCGTTTACAGAAAGCAGCGAGTATTTGTTTGGTTCCACAACTTTCTTCTGTGATCCAAAAGTACGAAAGAGCAAATCACGTTGTTTGTTTGTGACCGCTTTCGCCCGTAGTCCCGAAGAACGATCAAGCGATAAGAACGACCAAAATTCGCCGCTTATCGCTGGAATTCATTCGGTCTGGCAGAAGGATTTCGAAACAAGCGAAGAGGTTGCAGGCGATGCACGCTGAGCTACTTGTTAAGTTTCGAAACAAGCGATCAAGCACTCACGACTTTGTTTGATTGTACTTTCAAGCATGTCCGTAGTGCCTGTACTTTTGCTTCTTTGTCGTTTTAATATCTTGCAGTAACGCTTCAAGCCCAATTTAACCCAAGAGTTGCTCTCCGTTTGTCGTCCAACCCTCCGGATCGAAACGAACCAAACTACGCAGCTACACAACAGGCAGCAGAAAGCAGCGAAAAGCGATGAGAAAGACCGTCGGGATCGGGCGAGCACTAGTCGGTTCGCTTCAACTCTTCTCGAAACACGCCGCAAAAACGAGTGTTCTTTCGCCCTTCAGCCACTCGCTCGCTCGAGCGGCCATTCGAGCGGCAAAGCAGAAACCACAAACTTCAGGGCGACTTCGCCTCTGCTTCGAATTTGTTTGCTCGGTCGTCAAGGGCGTGTATAAAAAGCGGCGGCGACAAAGAGGATGACGGCCGGCTGCCGAAAGAAACGCCTCTTCGATTCTAAGCTTTCTTTCGCGTTGAAGGGCTTCCCAACGCTCCTTTCAGCTGAAATTAATTACTTCTGTTTGCAGTTCACTCGTCAACTACCCACCAATCCACACCAACCGAATGCCCCAAAACAAGCTCTACTACTTCGACAGCCGCGGCTATGCCGAGCCCGCTCGGATGATCTTCGCTCACGCTGGAGTCCCGTTCGAGGACGTCCGTATCGAACGAGAGCGTTCGTTTGTTCCCCAAAGCCCCCAGTAATCCCCGTCGATTGCAGAGTTCAAGAAAGCCGGTGAGTTTGGAGCTCATTGAAATGCTCGTCCATCACTTCAAATTAACGACCGCTGATTGCAGACTGGCCGTTCGGAAAGCTGCCCGTCCTGGAGGTGGACGGGAAGAAGCTGCCCGAATCCATGGCCTTGACCCGCTACCTCGCCAAACAGCACGGATTGGCCGGCAAGAACGACTGGGACTCGGCCGAGATTGACTCCATCGTCTACTTGTGGAAAGGTAGAATGAGAACGGAAGAGGGTTTTACTGAAATCACTCCTTTCCTTAGACTTCTTCAACGACATCATGCCGTACTTCCGCATTGCGTGTGGCTTGTTGGAGGGCGACAAGGTTGGTTCACTTGCCGCAAGGAATCCCATTGATCTCCTGGTTGCAGGACAAGGTGCGCAAGGCGGAGTTCGAGCCCGCCCTCGAGAAGTACGTGCCGATCATGGAGCGGCTCCTGAAGGAAAGCGGCAACGGCTTCCTGCACGTGTCGGGGCTTTCGTGGGCGGACTTCGTGGCCGCCAACTTCTTCTTCCAATGCCGCAAGCACTTGGAGGAATTCGCGAAGTTCGCGGCGCTCAGCGAGCACTGCGATCGCGTCCACTCGCTGCCCAAAGTGAAGGAGTGGGTGGCCAAGCGTCCCGACACCAAGTTCTGAGAAGAAACACCCACTTACCGCTCCGCTATCCAGCTCTCTGACGCCAATAAATTGATTTTCTTTGCGTTGTAACAAGAAGGTCAATTCGAAAAGGAAACTAACCAGCGAGCATCTCAACAATCAACGTGCCTATCGAGGGTCGACGAGAGCTGCGGGCAGCCGGCCGCCATCTCGCCCAAACGAGCGAGTGCTCGGGCCATCCTGCCGCTGCCGCATGACTTTTGTTGCCTTCCCCTTCCTCACCCTTCTGTTCGATTTCCGACGCCCTCCGCTGGAGTTCGCCGACCCAACCGCCCCGCCGGCAGCTGAATGAACACTCGACGGTCGAGAACACGAAGCAGCGCTCGAGCGGCGGATGGCGCCCGCCGGTATCTTCTTTGACGAAGCCGCGCTGCGAGGTGAGCGGACGGCACGAAGTTACCGTCAACACTCCGAAGAGGGTGGATCGACCTTTGGAAAGGAGCTTGGACGCTGTAGAAAGCTCGAGCAAACGGGAGGTGGACAAAAAGAACGCCTTTTGCCGCTCGTCCCACCGACTGTACGGAAAGACTAGGAGGTTTTTGAATTGTGTCTAAGCTTTACGTCTTTAATGTTCTGTTCGTTTGAGTTCAGCGGCTACAAAGCAATCAAAGTGACTGGTTATTGCGACTGTCCGTGTGCACTCGGTTGTGCAAAAGGAGAAGAACAATACGGGCGAATGGACAGAACGCCGAATTCGAAACCGAACTTCTGCGCGCAAGGTCAGCGGCGAGGGTTTGGAAGACGCAAGTACTCAGCATTCAGTTGTCGTTTGTCTTTGTTTACTGATCGCCGATGAACAAAACTACGAGTTTCCTCTGCTATAGGGATTGGGTTCTTTTTCCACCGAGTGGGTTCTTTTCGAGAAATCCACAACCGAAAGGTAAGACCCGCAGCTATGGAAACCAACGGTCAGAACTGATCGGCATCACCCACTCACTTCACACGCTTGTGAATTAACTCTTCTTCTCATCACTCACGCGATGATGTGCTACTCCACGCCCGTATTCCTTTTTCTGTTGCTAGTTTCAACTGCCGTTCCATTGCCGAATATAGCCGGCAGTTGGCCGTGTGGAAGTTGGAAGCAGCGGGAAGCCGCCCGTCGACCAGAGTAATCCCTGACGGGATCGTTGGATCGTTTCGAGGACGTGGAGAGCATCAGCCAATTTCTCGTGCAGAGTCCGAAATCCGACTGCAGTTCGCTGCAATCGCTTAGCTGCTGCCGGCTGACTGCAGCCGAGAGTTGCAGCCGGCTTGCAGATTGGCTGCAGCAGACGTCCCGTTTTTCTCGTGCAACCGGGCTGCAGTGGCTGCAGCTGGGCGGTTGCAACAGCAGCCAGATTTTCGAGCTCGGTTGGGCCGTCCACATGGGATCACCGAAATGGAACGAACCTTCTGGATGTTCTTGAATCGATTGAATGCGACATGTCGTTGGAATTGCTCGAAGGACAAGGAAGACGAAATGCCAGCCGATCGCCGGCGGCATCCCGCCTGGAATTCCGCCCGTCTGCTCGTCCCCAGCGCCGTCGCCCGGCTGCTCCTCATTTCATTTTTGTTCGTCGACCGAACGAGCAGTCTTTTCTCCCGCTCTCTTCGACTGTCCGCATGTCCACGACCTCGTCGACGAAAGCGGTCGCTCCGCCGTCGCTGTGGGCCGAGCCGCCGTCCGCCCGACAGCTGGGGTTCCCCGTCCTGTTCGCGGGCGTCCGCCACTGCCGCCTCGAACACATCCGGCAGCTGCTGCGGAAGCGGTTCGCCCACAACCTGCACCTGAACGGGATCGACGTGCACGCCGAGGGCTGGTGAGTGCCCGCCGTATGCCCTGCATCCCCTCTTGTTGCAGGTACGTGTACGTGCGGCGCGTGCAGGAGGTGAGCGAGCTGATCGTGCGGCTGGACGGGCTCGCGTTCTTCGGCGGGCGGCTCTGCGTGCGCTACGTGGCCGAGGACGGGCGTCTGCTGGACCTCCACCAGCTGAACGAGCACGTGCAGGTGGACTTCTGCCCGCGCCTCCGGCCGCGCATCACGCCGCCGAACGGCCGGACGGAGTTCGCGCCCGCCGAGATGGCAGAGTTCAAGGAGATCTTCAGGTGAGTCCTCCCCTTCATCCCTCCCTCCATTCTTTGCAGGTTCCTGGACCAAATGGTCGTCCGCTACCCGCAAGGCGTCGACTACAAGCAGGCGTTGCGGGCGTACCGGCACGCGCTGGGCGACGAGCTGCCGGCGGTCGTGCGGACGGCGCTGCGCGAGTTGCCGCAGGTGCTGGCCGGCCTCGCGATGCACGGGAAGCACGTAGACGAGCGGGGCTGGCTGCGGACGACGCGCGCCCTCGAGCTGGGCGTCAAACTGGGCGGACAGGTGCGTTCATCCGCCCGCTCACTCCCCTCATCTCCTTGCAGACGACCATCAAGACGACCGTCGAGGCGTGGGAGCCCTTCTCGTGCACGGAGATCGTCGACCCGGAGCGCCTCGTCGCGTACATGCGGGCGATGCTGCGCGAGTTCGGGCCGCTCGACACGCGTCTCGACTTGCGCCTCCGCCTCGCCGTCTTCTTCGGCGACGCCACGTTCGAGGTGCCGGCGACCGTCCGCCGTCTCTGCTCGCTGCTCGAAGCCCAGTCGGCCCTCTTCTTCCGCTTCAACCACACGCTCTTCGACCTCCAGCAGCCCACCCACCGCACACTCCTCCGCCGGCGCTCTTTCGGGCTGGCCGACGAGCTGCCCGTCTTCTCCACCGAGAGCTTCCTCTCCTTCACGCGCTACGAGAAGCCGGAGCAGCCGGAAGCCGAATAGTCGTGTGCACATCCCGTCTGTTGTAATCAACTGTTTGTTGTCGAAATAAAATCATTCATTGTTGGGCTCAACGTCGAATTGCGGACAGAAGTTTATTGCGGGATGGAGGACGATTGCATGGAGGTGGAGCGAGAAGGAAGAAGGCTTACTCCAACGTCTTGTGGTTGCATCTGAAGGAAGTCTTCAGCTTCGTCCTTCTTCCGACTGCCTACCCGTCCTTGTTGCAGGCACAGGAGTGGGTGCCGTGCACGTCCAAGCAGCCGTCCGCGTGGTGACGGCCGCATGTCCCGATCACGTGCTTCCCCTTGTCGATGTTGATGGTCCAGCACGAGGAGCCCGGCTTGCACGTGATTTCGGGTCCCTTGACGTCGTTGTAGAAGACTAAACGAGAGTAATCAACCGCCATCTACTGGTGTCTTACAATTGCACTTCAACCCGGCGGCCATGCCCGCGAGGGCGACAACAAGGAGAGAGAAGAGAAAGAAGGAACGCATCTTCAAATTGAGGTTGGAAGGTGAGGTGGCGAAGAGAACTCGCCGCTTTTATTGACGCCTGGGGTAAAGGATGGTGGGCGGGATTTCGATCGGATGGAACGCCTTCTGAATTTCAATCATGGAAGATGGACCGCAAATTCTTGCACTTTTGGCCGGAGGTCCCGATGGTCATGAATATTCGCACCAAACGCACCATGAAGACCTCGTTATCCGCAGCGTTATGATGTGTGGAAGGTGCGGATTCAAATCAAGCGGCACAATCCTTCACCGTCTCACATCTTTTATTCATTGACGAAGTCGAAGCGACGTGGCAGAAGACCGTGTTGCAAAACAGATGCCGTTTTGCGGACCTTGTCGACCGCACGGATTGAAGAAGATACTCAAATTGAAGTGCACAGTAGACGAAAGTGAGATGTACAAGTTGTCTTGAGGTTCTTCTCAACATGAGCCTGTGCGTTCATGCTCGTTCCGCCCACCGTTCTCCGCCTAACGATGAGGGAGTTTAGTTGGACAAAGAAACACGTGGGAGATCACGAGTTCAGAGTTGCGGCCCTTCGCAGCGAGTGCCACCGCTCGACGGAGCGGCCCATGTCTTCGATCATCTCCGACCATTGCTCCGCGCAGTCGGCCGACTCCAGCTCGTCCGCCCCGAACCGCAGCCAGCCCAAAAGCGTCCGCTTTTTCAGGAAGCCGTGGATGCTGAAGAAGCCGACGATCACCGTCAGGTTGTGGAGATCCCGGAGGGTTGCCTGCAACAGAAAGGCGTCATCCTCCGGTCTTCAATCGAAAGAACGCACGTGGACCAAGACGACCTCGTCCAAGCTGAGTTCCGACGTACAATTGAAGGTCTTCGTGCGGTGTCTGCATAGCTCGGAAGTGGCCGATCGAATGATCACTTGGAAGTAGCAGTCTGAACGCAAGGGAGCGATGAACACGCGCACTCTCTTCGGCTGCTCACCCATCGGTTTGCCCTCGGGTTCGAGCAGTTGGTCCAGCTTGGAGGTCTTTTCCAGCCCGATCCGGAAGGTTTCGTGCACGTCCGAGAAGGCAAGAGATACGAGCACTTGGACGGTGTTGACTTTGGCCATCTTCTGCAGAATGCTCGGGTTCTCCTTCTTCGACTGCCGGATGACCGTCGAGCGGGCGGACTTCGGAGTGGAGCCGCCGGACAGCTGCTGGAAGAACGCATCGTTGAACGCACGAAGTGAAGAGAGCTTACCGTGATGACGGTGTCGTTGTTCTCGATCACGGCGATCAGTTGGGTTGCTGAAAAGCGGGATAAGAGGGAATGCACTCAATCGATCGACCGACCTTCTTTTCGAGGTGCAGCGGTTCGCGGAGTTTGAGCAAGTGGAGGGCGTGCGGCCCGATCTTCCGCCCTTTCAGGTACGCTTCTCCGACCAGGTGACTCCTCGTGACGCGCTTTTTGTAGAACCGAAAGCGGATGACCGTGTCCTCCAAGCGGGCTGCAAGCGGGCGGTGAGGTCAAGCGAACGCCCCCGTTTTCTTGCCTTCCTCCATCTTGAAAGCGAACGTGTGATTGAACTTCGGGGCGGGGCCGTGGACGAAAGGCGTCTGTTTTTTGATCACCTTGTCCGAGAGGAGGGCGACGCGCACTTGGGAGGAGGGACAACGGCAGACGTCACCCTGCCCTGCGGCCTCCACGATGCTCACGATCAGCTGAAAGACGAGAAGAAAAATGAAACTAGCAAAAGTGACTCACCAATCGTTTCTGCGGGCTGTACTGCGAGAGGACTCGCAGGTGGTCGATCGCCGGATCGAACGGCTCCACCGCGTTCCCTTCGGTCGGCTCAAAAAAGTCCATCTGGAACAGAGTGGAGAGAAATGAGCACAACAAGGGCTTTAAGTCGGTTGTCGCTGTTAACCATTAGCTTTAATAACGCCGAACAAACGCGCAGTTGTTAAAAGAAATGTGAGCAATCAGCCTTAAGAACCTCCTCGCGGCTTTCGGGCGGGAACAAGCGGGCTTTCTTGCGAGACACCGCCGAATGTTCCATTAGCCTTTCACGGGAACAAACACGCCCGTTAAGCAAGAAGAAATGAAAGAAGGATTGGGTCGTTTGCCGTCGATCCCGCTCACCTCCTGCACGTCGTGTTTGATGCTGCCCATTTCGCTCATCTCCAAACAAACCGAGGCCGTCGGGCTCTCGGCGGCCTCCTCGTCGCCGTCCTCCAACGCCGATCCTGTGCGGGGGATGAGGAAGCGGAGCGGCGGGCACAATCCATAGCACGAGTGGAGGACTCGCCTTATCGACATGCCGCGTTCATCGGAGAGGGTGTTCGCTGAACTAAACAAGAAATGAACGGAGCGAGAGGTTGCGCGATCAAATGGATGAGAAGACGACGAGAACGCTCGGTTGTGACGAGGACGGGACGTCTTCCCGCATGTATAATCGATGAAGAAGCCCTTGAGTCACGGCTGGTCGACCACAAAAAGCAGACGGAGATCTCTCGTCTGCACGCCCGGGATGACCCCACAGACGGCCGTGAGCAAAGAGCGGCTTAACTTCGGCCCTTGTAGCCCACGAACATCCCGCAAAAGAGCGAAGAAGAGGCAAGTTTCTCATTAATTTTATGGTTCCCCTCCGTTTCGTCGCCTTTCCCGCTGCTCGCGGCTCGTGGCCGAAAGCGATCACAAGCGGGAGCCGGCGGCTTTTTTGGACACACGGCCGCCTTCTTCCGCCTCGCGCCCGCATTTTATTTCCGCGCGCCCAAAACAACCTTCGATCTCCGGCTAATCGGCGGCGGTTTCTGCAGCGGAAACAGCGAACAGACTACATTCTTTCCGGCCAAGCAAACAGTGGGCAATTTGCTTGACGGCGTTAATCCCCACTCCCCACGCACCCCTTTACGGTGCATTTTAGAAGGGAAGGTGAGAAGTGGGAACACTTCCGAGAAGTCGACCTGCCCACGATCGCCCTCAACAACGTCTCGAGTTCGAAGAAACAGGTGGACGGACAAACAGAAGTCCTTCGAACCATCCCAAAGCAAATGTCGTCCAAACAACAAGCAGAAGATCAGGCTCGACCTTTCGACGAGAATTTCCACTCCTCGACTCGACTGTTTGCGACGAGAAGGAGGAAACGATCGAATTTCACTCCACAGCGTCGATCTCCAAACAAATCCGCTCGTTGGCACCCGGCCGAAGGAAGAGTGGTGGGCAAACCGCGAGGAAAGCGGAGTGAACTCCTCGTTGTGCACGAATTCAATACGCGTCGGAATTGAATTGAGCAGTCGGGTGTTCTCGCCTGAACTCCTCGCCTCCTCTAGTTCGTTGCATGCGGAGAGGAGAGGACCGGCAGGTGCAAGAAAAAGTGGGGGGTTGAACACGAAAGAGGTGGGAAACAGGTGGACGGGCGGTTTCGATCTTTGCTTCCTTTAGCGAAGCGAATGGCCGGAGAAACGAGTTTATTTCTCGAGATACACGGTTAGTGGGCCTCCATTCGAGGAAACGAACAGAATGTGCGGGGATTGACGAGAACATCGAGTGAGATGACTAGCGGGAGGGAAGGTTGGCAGCGAGGGGAAGTGAGTGCGGGGGAATCAACGGCGAGTGAGCGCGTAGTTGAATTGGTTGGAGAAATTCTTCTCGGCCCGCTCCTTCTGGATCGTCGTCAGCGTGTCGGTCACGCGTTTCATTGCGCTCTTGCTGAACAGTTTGGTCTGCAACAAACGAACGAAAGGATGAAAGGAAGACGGTGGAGAGCTCACTTGAAGCCGTTCGCGCGACAACTCGGTTTGCGTCCTTTCGCGTTTGCGCGCCGTTCCGTACGCCTTGTTGCGGTTGGCGCCGCGCTTCTTCTTCTCGTTGGCGGCCAGCGGAAGACCGACGGCCGCCTCGACGTCCTGCACGTAGTCCTTCTCGTCCTGCTCCATGTGCTTTCGGATGCGCTCCTCCGCGCTCTTCAACGCCAACAACGAGCTGAAGAGGAAGTGGAATGAACGAAAGAAGAAGGCGTGCACGCACCCCTTGCCCAACTCCTCGACCGGGAAGCCCATCTCGTCGCGCGGGACGATCGGCCCGTGGAAGGGGCACACTTTGAGGTCCATCCGGGGGCAGAGTTTGCCCGACGGGAGGGGCGCCCGGCACTTGTGTTTGATGACCGGCGGCTCGGTGAGGAACGTCATCTGGCGGGAGCGGTAGACGTCCTCCAACTCGGTGGCCGGCTCGTCGCTGCAATCGGGGAGTGAAGAACAAGAAGGAAAGGAAGAGACGAACCGATCGGGAGCCCGCCAGAAGGCGTGGCCATCGAACTCGTTGCGGACGACGGTCGCCGGCTCGATCTCCTGGCCCCAGTACTTGAGATCGAGGCCGAACTGCAGCTTCGGGATCTTCGGCTTCTGCGGCTCGTCCTCCTTCGTCCGGCTGCCGCTCGCGTTCAAGCCGCTCGGGCCGGGGGCGTCGGGATCGAGGGACGGGAGCGCGCTCTCGTTCGACTTCCGCTTGCCTCGCTTCTCCAGCGAGTCGATCTGCTGGAGGATGTCGGCGGAGAGCTCGTCCTCCTCCTCGGGCATCTCAAGCTCCAGCCCGTCCTTGACGACGTCCTCGAACTCGTCCTCGGACTCGGAGTCGCTCTCCTCGCCTGCGGCCCCCGACGAGCGCCGTTTGGTCTTCTTGATGCGCAGCTGGTCGGCCCGCTTCAACTCGTGGCCGACCTCCGCCTTCAGCTCGAGCAGCCGGCGGATGAGGGCCGCGTTCTCGGCGACGGCGCCCGCTTGGGTCAGCTTTTTGAGCCACTTCTTGAGCGACTTCTCGTACTTCCGCAGGAGCACTTGCGCGTCACGGAGGGCGTCCACCAGGGCGGCGTTGTTCGGCGTCTCCTCGATGTCGATCTCCGCTGCAAACGGAGAGAATTCAATGGAAAGGAGCAGGGGACTCACCGGTGGGGATGACGACCGTCAGGTGGTCGTTCTCTTTGTAGCCGTGCAGCTGGACGTCCGCCTCGCCCGCCTTCCCGGCCGCCGCCTCCTCCTCCGGCTTGTGGGCGTCCTGATCGTCGAAGAAGAGGTCGGGGAAGATGAGCTTCATGGAGGTGCGGCATTCCGTTAGACAGCGCTCGATGTCCGTCCGCGACTCGTCCAGCAGCTTCTGCACCTTCTCGCCGACCTTCTTCGCTTTCGCCTCTTCGCGCAACCGCCGCTCTTCGGCCCGCTGCCGCTCGACCTGAACGAGCAGAAAAAATCAATGAGAACAACGACAGGAGGACGAACCAGCAGCTGCTCGTTGGCCTCGGAGAAGTCGAAGTTCTTGCTCTTGGTGAGGAACTGGGCGGCGGTCTTCAGCTTCTGGTAGCCCACGGAGAACTTGTCGATCCACGACTTGACGATCTTCAGCGTCTCCCGCTTCAAGCAAGCGGCCGCTTCGAGGGGCGGCGGCAGCGGGAAGTGGAGCGGGTCGGTTTCCAGCGTGTACAAGAGGAGATCCTGAATTCCCTCCTTCTTTTCTCTGTTTGTGGTCGTTCGCCCACCTGAATGTGGTCGAGGAGTTCCGTGCGGAAGGCGTGGGATCGCTGGAAGAAGTAGTCGGCGACGAGGATCGTGCCCAGCCGACGGTCGCAGTCCTGCTTCTGGAACTCCTCGAAGAGGCGGTCCACGAAGCGCGGGATCACCTTCTCGTTCTTCCGCACGACCATCCGCAACTCCTTCAGGTGCCGCTGACTCAACTCCTTCTTTTGGTAGTCGAACTGAAAGCAAAACAACGCGAAATAAACGAAAGCCGGCGCCCACTCACGTTACTCAGGATGCCGTTCAGCGGGCGCTTTGCGATGTGCTCGTCCTGCTCTTGCATCATTGCGCATTCCCGCCGGCCAGCAGCAGCAGGCGGAAGTCGAGAAACACGCGAAACTCCCGACTGAAATGCTGAAATTTCTTCAGCGTTTCGCAACTTTTGGCCAAACGTTTCAGCTTGTCGGGCGGACGGAAGCAAACAACCGAAGACGTGCGGTTTGATTGTGAGACAGAGCGGAGTCCAACCGATCCACTTTCTTCGTTCTGATTCGGATGCAGCTGATCAGATTCATAACGATACGAACAGCTGTAACAAGCAAGCTAGTTCATAAGGCTGCTTTTTCCCAGTACTCATGAACTTTTCTGATCGAAACTCGAGTCAATTCCTGATTCTCAAGTGCCGGTTTAGCGAGCAGACGATCGATTGTCCAACGATCTCCAAAGATGCCGGACACAACACGTGTGCTCGCACTTGCCGCTAGTTCGAGCTTGTGGCGACTCGTTTCACTCGCTTCCTCCGTTCGCAGTTCGCTCCAAACTGGTGGATTGCGGGCCGTTCGGAAGGAAAGCTCGCAGTTTGACGGTCGCCAATCGAATGGAGAATCGAGGGAGCCCGCAGTCGGTGGTTGGAAGTTCGGAGGTGGAGCAGAAGTGGAAGGTGAGTGGAACTGCCTTCTGATTCCTTTCCTCGTTAAAATCCTTTCGTTTTTAGTCGGGAATCGGCGACTGCGTGGTCAACGGTCAGCTGGACGAGGCGAAGAAGATGAGCGAAATCAAGCCGATGGTCCTCGACTTCGTCCGCCAAATGGAGCGCCTTCTGGGCGTGTGAACACCAAGAGTGTGTGGACCGAAGAAGTCACTTGTACAATCGGTTGGTCGCAATAAACACGCAAATTCCCGCAGTCCCTTTGCCTCACTCGTCTTCCCATTCATTTCATTTTGTTCACGTGCGGGTGGCGGCGGCGATGTGCCTCTGGCTGTGCTTCAAGAAGGGCGGAGCTGCGAAGAAGAAGGACGCGAAGGTCGCGGCCAAGCGGGCGAAGAAGGAGAAGCCGAAGGAGTACGCGGACAACCAGAAGACGCAGTCCGTCCTCGAGAAGGTCCCAACGGCCGAGCTCGCCCTCGTCCACTTCAACAACGTGCGGGAGGTCGGCGAAGTGAGTTCTCCCTTCCCAGACCTTCCTCTTCATTTGTTTGTTTGCAGGAGGACACGCTGTTCGGCTTCTCCTGTTCGATGTCCGAACGGCTCTTCGAGGAGACGCCCTCTTTCGAGGACTCGGACCTGGAGCGAGTGAAGATCACCGGTGAGTGGAGAGTGCGGATGCTCGAACACCAACCCGCATTGCAGGCCGCCCGCAACGGAACGCGCAGAAGAACGAGAAGCCGAAGTCCAGCAAAGCTCCTTGATTCTCTCTTGTTTGTATTGTGCGAATAAACCGAGCCTTGTTGCACGTGGAATCGTTTATTACAAGTCGTTTAGTGTGAGGATGGAGGACTTCGGGGAGGACGAGCTGGACGGGTCGTCTTCCGCTTCCTCGTAGATGAAATCGTACTGCTGGAGGCCCTTGGCCGTGAGCACGAGCAGCTTCTCGTCCGTCTCCAGCGGCACGATCTGCGTGCAGGGGGCGCCGATGTTGATGGAGCAGGCGGGCAGCACGTCCGCGTACGAGAACACTTCCCGCAGCGGGTAGAACAAGATTTGCTGCAAATAAAGCGGACAATCAGAAGGATCCGCCGGCAGACGAACCTCGGCGTACGTCCCGATCATGATCGTGTCGCCGGCGACCCCAGCGGCGACCACCGTGTCATGGTTCTCCGATTCGAGCAGTTGAGTGCGCAGGGTCCAACGTCAGGCCGTCCTGCAGAAAGGGAATGAAGGACGAGAGAGGAGGAGAGGATGCACTCACTTCGATCGTGAACCGCAGGACCCAAATGCAGGCGGGGCCGGCCGTAGGCGAGACGAGCGTGAAGATGCCCTCCTCGGGCACGTACTCGATGAACTTCAGGGCGGAGATGCCCGTGTTGAACTTCAGCCCCTTCCTGCAATCCAATCCGTTCGACTTGCCGCTCGATCCACTTGCCGGTAGACGAATTCGGGGCTCTCGACGGCCGTCGCGACCACCCAGCCGCTCGCGAAGCCCACCACCGAGTAGTGGAGGCCGTCCGCCTCGAGCTCGTCCAGCAGGAGGGCGGCGCCGAACTTCTTGCTGAAGACGAACGCCGGGAAGTTCTGGACCTTGTTCTCGGCCGCCTGCACGCGCATGTTCGGCTCCACGCTCTGCACAAGCAAGAACGAGTGATTGGGGCTGGATGGGGCGACTCACCGGATCGTCCACGATCTTGAAGACCACCGAGTTGCCGCCCTGCCCGCAGACCACCCAGTTCAGCTCCTCGTTCTTCACGCGCAGCTGCGTGAACGTCGGAGCGAACGAGAATTGAAGGCGGGACCCTGAAGTCGAGCGGTCGGATGAATCGGAGGATGGAAGGAAGGACAAACACAAGTCGATGGAGAAATCCTTGTTCACGACGTAGAAGGCGGCGAAGAACTTCATCGGTTGGTAGAGACGGTCGTAGAGGACCCATCTGAAAGCTGCTTGGATGCAAAGAGAGAGAAGGGAAGAGCAGAAACGCACACTGTGGCCACGAAGGCGAACCGCTCGCCCTCCTCCTCGCAGCCTTGGCGGCTGATCGAAGCGGCGACGAGCTCCAGGTTGAAGGGATCCCGCGGCTGTCCGTGCAGCAGTTCGCGGAGATCTCGCCGGATTTTCTTCGCGTTGTCCACCACGAACCAGAGGACGCCGGTGATGTCGAAGACGAGCACGTAAACCTTGTCGCTCGCCTGATTCTCGTCGGTGTCGTCTGAATCGAGCGGGTACACGAAAGACGGAAGAAGGGGGACTCACGGGGTTTCAGCACGTGCATCGAAAAGATGTTGCAGAGCGGCAGGTTCACGAAGCGCATCAGCTCGTAGCGTCCGTTGGCGTCGGGCGGCATTCCTCTCGCGTTTCTTCTTCGATCTCCGCCTTCAGCGCTTCACCGATCGACTCCTCCAGCTGCTGCCGGATTTGGGCCTGCAAGAGAGAGAGGAGATGAACGAGCGATCTGGAAGGAAGACTCGCCTCCAAGTTGTCGTGCTTCACGAGTTTGTGCCGCTCTTCCGCGTTGATCGCACACGTCTGCGGGGCGACCTTCCGCTGCAGCCAGTTCGCCTCCAGCGGCTGTTCGGGCACCTCTTCTGCCGGCTTCGATCGATCGGAAGCCGCGAGATCGGAGGTCAGCAGTTGGAAGAGGTGTTGGTTCTTGGCGGAGTTCAGATCCGAAAGGAACGTCGAGGATTTCGCGTTCTTCGGCGCGTTCGGGTCCTTCAGCTGCTTCAAGCGGTCTTCTGCAAACGAGGGAGGGAATGAAGAAGAAAGAAGTGGAAGCGGCACTCACCGAGTGACTTCAAGTACGATCGGTCGACGTCAGCTTCAGTCCGCTCGCTCATCACCGATGCTCGAAGGCTCTCTGTTTGACGGCGGCCGGTGAGCAAAGCTGCCGGCCACTCGAAAGCTTGAACGAGAAATCAATCGAATGCACTTCGTGCACGTGGGAGCCGTTCACGATTGTCTATCGACTCGAGGGTCGCTGTCGGTGGCTCGCCCGTGAATTGGACGAAGATGGGCTCGAACGAGCGTGAAAGTGAGTTCTCTTCCTGATCTCCCCGCATTCCCTTCGATTCCAGTGATCCTGAACGCGTGGCGGATCGAAATCGCCAACCGGCTGATGGCCGACGATCGCGAGCAGGCCGCCTTGATGTGCCGCCTGACGGACGTCGTGGTCGGCTTCACGGAGCGGGTGCTGCGCGCGGACGAGGACGACGTCGAGATGCGAGTGGCCCAGGCGCTTGCCGACCTGCCGGACGCGCCGTGCTCCGAGCCGGAGGCCGAACAGCCGAGTCTGCCGCCTTCCGATGAGCCCGACGAGCAACCCGACGACCAGGAGCAATCGACGGAGGATTGTGAGTCGGCCGATGTTTTCTTCGTTTAGTTGATCGAACTTGCAGACGATTCCACGTACAAAGAGGACTCGAACGAGTACAGGAGAACGAGGAGGGCGAGTACGCGGACCAAGAAGAGCCCACGAACTACGCGAACAGACGAACCGGCGGGCAGCAGTGAGTTCTCCAATCCCTTCTGTTGTCTTATTCCTCTAGGTCGTGTGTGGCACTCGACCACCTTCAAGCCGCCCGCTCGTCAACCCCCTCCTTCGGGCCACTTCTACGACGAGACGCCAAAGGTCTTCTCGCGGGGTGGCAAGCCCGCGCGCACGAGCCCCTTCCTCCTGATCACGTGCGGGAAGTGGCCGAAGCTACCCAACCAAAATCTGAGGATGTACCGCTTTCTAACTCAAATCCCGCCCGAAATCCAGAAGATCCTCGAGGAGACCGGCGGGATCCACTCGTCGCTCCGCTCGGTGGTCATCGCCCCGCGCACGGCGTGGATGCGGAACCACGGAAAGGCGATTCCCGACCTCCAGGCGCTCTTCGAGTTCGTCCACCGGGAGGCGCCGAAGGCGACGATCAAGATCTGCGGCTTCTACACGCCGCCCTTCAAGTGGCCGAACGACCTCACGTGCGCCCGCCGCTTCAACGATGACCTGAAGGGCGCCTGCCGTCCGTACGCCTTCGTCGAGTTCGTGGACCTCGACCAGCTCGCCCATGTTCCGCCGGCGTCCGTCCTCCGAACGCCACCGCCCTGTCGCAGACTCGCGCCTTCGCCGCCCTCCTCCAACGGGTGGTCGGACAAACGAACCGCTGATCCTCATCGTCCGTTGTGAAATTCCTCCACCGCAATGCATTCACCTCTCCCGCATAAGAATTCCTTCCATTCGCCGATGTTCCTCTTCGTTCTGTTCGATCGTCCGAGTGCACTAATAAACGAGATTCCCCCCTCTTTCGTTCGGTTGTTTCCAATGCTTGCTTCGATCACGACCGAACGAGGACGGCGATAAACATTCGAGCGAGCAGCGTCGAAGTTTTTTTCGCTGGAAACAAGTGACTCCGAAGGGAATCGCGTCCGTTCGGCGGTTCGCAGAGAGAAATGCAATAAAAATTGATTCCAAACGGGCTCTCCGTTCGGCGACGTCCGCTTTGTCATTTTTTACGAGCGTTTTTATCCACCCGCCGTCGTGCCGTTCGGCTGGCCGCTTGCCAACCGGCGGAAGGCAACATTGGAGGCCGGTAAGGAAGAGCGCGGGTGATCGGCAGCCTTCCTTCAAGCCCTCACTCCTTTTTCGTAATAATGAGTAAAAAACCGACCCGCCGCCCAGTGGCCGCCTTCATCCCCGCACGGCGAACAAGCGGCTTTTTATTTTCGGATCCTCATCCAAGTGGCCGCCCGTCCCGCTTCCGACTGACCGCCCGCCCGCCCTGCCGGCCGCCGTTCGGCCCAGAAATTGGCACTAATTCGGTGGTCTTTTTACTCGTGCCCGCCCCGGGCACTTCCTTTCGACGGCCGGCCACGCCGTTCGTTTGTGTGCTCACTGGAGGTCATTCGAAACGAGTGAAGCAAGTGCAGGTGTTTTCTCTTGTTTGTGGGGGATGGAGGCCAACGGGCAATCTGCCGTCCATTCGTACTGGCCACCTCCTGCAAACGCCCTCCCGGTGCCCTTCTCGTTTCCAATTGAGGCGGCGGATTTGTGCACATTTCCGGTTTCTTTTAATCTTTGAGCGCGGCCTCGCCCTCTTAATTACACGCGGCCGCCCGTTTGGGGCCGAGTAAACAAAAGGGCGAGAAGTCGTGGACTTCCCACGGATCTCCGTCGAGTGGCTTCCCCGCTTTGAATTCTGCGGCTTCGCGGATTAAACGCCCCGGATCAACGGTGGCGGCGGTTGGCACAAGTTGGCGGCGGCCGGTGGACTCGTTTGTGCATTCGGAGCTACAAACGAGTGACCTTTGATTGTGGCGGGCACGTCCACTTCCGCCTTCTTCTCGGCTCTCTCGGATCCAAAAGCCAGCGTGTGCCAAGCCGGGCGATTCACCTGCCGCCACCGATTGCGCGCCGTGCCGCCGGAGTGGAGTCCGGCGAGTTGCCGCGGGCGGCCTACAAAAGGGATGGATTCTTGGCACGAAGAGCCGCAATCCCGCCTTTCGTCGTACGTGTGTCTCGGGGGCGGAAGCGGGCGGCGGGGGACGGACACGAGTGGATTAGTTCGGTTTTTAAACCGCGCACTCATTCGCGCACTTCGACGAGTGATGGCCGAAGTGGAGCAGGGGCGGCGGTTTCTAAGTCGCTTCCCTTCCGCCCGCCCCCGCTGGCCGGCCGCCGCGAGCGCAATGAGCGGCCGCCGTGTCGCGGGGGATGTCGGATCACGACCGGCGCGAAGAAATCGGGGCTGCGCAAACAATCGGCGGTGAAAACGAGCCAATGCTCACTTTCGTCTCGCCCTCTTCATTACCCGCATTCAAATTGCCTTTCGTCTGCGATCTCCCGCCCGCCGCCATTCGATTCTTTTCGCGCGCTTCCGCTCGTGGATAAGGCGAGCTTATGCCCGTATTGTGCTCTTCTTTAATCAATGCCAGGACTTGTCCACTTTGCTTCTTCAATCGTTGAGCTGATCTCGGCAGCCGGCGACCTTCGGGCCTCGGCGTTGCTCGGAGAACCGTCAAGCGGGCCGCCCGCCGTTCGCGTGGCAGGTTGCCCGGAGGGCGCGTCCCACCGGCTGGAGACGACGACCTTGACGGCCCCCCCGATTGACCCGCCGGCCGGCCGCTCGTCTTGGCGGAGAGGGCGCAAACGTGTGAAAGCGAATTCGCTTCTTCGAGCCGCCCACTTCGTCATTCGCGTCGCTGGAAGTCCCGATTTGACGTGAACGCGCGCGCCGACGACCTTGATCGCCTGTTGTTCCGGGGGCGGTCTGCGGACAAATGTCGTCTGTTTCTTCGATCCTTCCTCCGGAGATTGCTCCAACGGAAGCAGGATGAACACTGCCGAATATCCGCCCAGCTTTCGTTTGGAAGGCAGCCCGCAAACAACGCAACGATTCACGTCTTCTTCATTCCGCAAACGTCAAAAACGCATCCACAATCGAGATGACAGCGAAGAGGGGCGTTATGCGCCGATCAAGGCCGCCCGTCCGATTGTGAGATCGCCGGTTTGCTCGACGGAAGAACGGCGTGCGGGCAGCGGCGGCAGGAGTGGGAAATGTTACTCGTCCCTCATTCCTTCATTTGCCGCGAGTTACCGGGGGTTATCTCACTCACGCGCCTGTCCCTCCACTGCTGCTCGTTAAACGGCGAGCTCCCGCGTTGCGGGTGGTCCGAGAACCTTGAAGGTCGTTCGATCGGAACGAGTGTTTAGATCCCACGAGAAGTGCGGGAGGTCGTCGCGTTCACGATTGAGTTCATTCCGTGTTACCCGCTCTTCTTACCGCTTGTAATCACTGGCATTTGTCGCAACTGCCGTGTGTTTTCCTTGGCTGTATTTCACGTCAATTCCAGTTCCAAATGGCCGCTTTTGAAGGCCGAAAATTTGGCGCCAAAATCGCGCGCAAAGACGGGAGAGTGACGGGCGAGCGAGGCGGGTCGATTTATGTGTCTCCTTTCGGGCTCCCGTTCGCCCATTTGGCGTGAGAAAGAACGGTCGGAACTTTCGATTTGTTGCAAAGTTCGCGTGGAGGATCGCTTACGGTTGGGGATCGTTGCGACCAGAAGGTGGACTGTCTGCTTTCAACGTTGTTTTCCGCATCCGGCCGCTCGTTCCTTCCGCGTCGAGAGCGTGAGTCAACGGCGGCCGGCCGGGCGGCCAATGGACTCCGCGTGTTGATTTGTTCGCCGATTGATCACGCCGCCGCCCGAATGTCTGGGGTCGATTAAAGAAACGTTTATTCATCGCCGGGAGACGGCCGCTCGTCGAATTTCGCCGTTTGCCGCCGCCCACGGTGATCGAAGGCACGCGTTCTTCTCTTCGATTGTTTCCCCATTTCGACGGGCTTTGTTCGTTCACCAGTCATCTCTCGGCCGCCACTCGTCGACCTTTCCGTTCGAAAGGAGCGGGACTCGTGGCCAACGCGGGGCTTCTTCGCTCAAAGTACGCCTTCGAGGTGTGCTGCCGCCTTCTCTCCGGAATCCCGCACACGCCCGCCAGTCCGGCTAATCATTTCGATCGCCGATCGACGACTTCGAGCGATTTCAATCGCCCCCGCCTGCCCTCGGAATCCCGTTTGCGCACTCGCGAAGCACATTTGGGTTAAGGTTGCCCGCCCGAGGCGCCGCCGACTGCCGGCGAGCGGGCGAACGTTCCGCGCGTGCCCCTGATTGCCACCCGATTGTTTTGCTGCAATTCTTCCGCGTTTGCCTTTTGATAACGGGCATCGGTTGTGGGGTCTTGCGCGCCTTTTTTGGCCCTGCTTTTAGGGGTTGACGGTAGGGTGGCTTGTTTCTTGTGTTCAAATGAGTGTCTATGTCTTTCCTGTCTGCAGGCGCGAATTAGCACGAATAAAGAACGCAAACTCGGTCACCGCACGCGTCCGATCGCCTCCGGCGGGCGGCTGCCAAACGCGTGCAGACGATCGGCGCGAGCTGGCGGCTAATCCGCAGCCGACGGCCCGATTTGCGGCGGGCGGGAATGCGGGCGCGTTTGTTTCCACGCTCGATTTGCTCCGAATTCCACGGCGGAACGAATCCCGCGGCTTCGGAGTGCGATCGATCCGGCAATCAGCCGCCCACTGCTTTCGGTTGGCTTCCGCGTACTTCCGGCTGTTCGGGGCGTCCGGTTGGCCGCCGCTCGTGTCCGTTTGCCCTCTGCTGTTGTTTGCACACGAGGCGAGAAGAAGTGCAAGCATTGTCGCCCCGATCGGCCGCCTGCATCGGCACTCTGCACTCCATTGGCCCGTACAAGGGAGGTCAGGGCGAGGAGGGGACCACTCGACAGCCACCCCCCCTTCTCGCGACGTCATTCGTAAGAAAACTCCAATTTGTTCGTGGGGGATGACCGGGGCGCGAACGGGCATTCCGAAAGTCAACAGCCGGGCGGCGGGCGCCGGAAATCCCCCGCTGACCTTGGAACACTTCTCCGTCTCATCCGCCGACTCGCCCCCTTCTCCGCTTATTAACGCCCCTTTCTCGCCTGTTAATCTCTTTTACGTTTGCGGCGGCCCGTCTGCAGCGCCCTCTGTTTGGCCAACAAGCGGCTTACGGTCGTCGCGAAGTGATTTCCATTGTCTTCGGCCCGTCCGAATGATCGCGATTCAAATGCCGTCCGCGAGTCGCGTCCATCGGAGGAGACCTTTGCGAGTCGAATGCGGGCGAGTACGCGCCGATTCGTGGGTTCTTTTGTTCGCCCCGTTGTGCCGCAATGGGCGTGCAAAGTGGACGTGTTTCTTTGATTGGCATCGATTGAAGTGGGAACGCGAGAACAAAAGGCGCCCACCACAAGGTCGAATTCGGGGCGACTTTCGAGCGGATTTGCGCCTTGATTCGCGCTCGTTACAGCGAACGGGCGTCTTTTGGAACAATACGCGTTTATCGAGGGTTCGTTGCGGGTGTGGGGGATCCTGGCAGCCTTACTGCTAGTGAGCGGCGTGATCAAAGGGCTCTTTTTATGGACTTTCTTGTTTGTGCATCCCGCCTCTGTAGAGCCGATTAGACGTTTTCAACTGGAGGCAGACGTTCTTTGCGGCTCGTCCGGTCGCGCGTCTCACTTCCCAGCAGTCGTTTTCTTCGCTTCGAACGAATCGCCTCTTGCGCGGGCAAATCCCCGGCCTGATCTGCGGGTTTAATTAATGCAAGAAGGCCCTTCTGCTCGCTTTGAAGCGCGTAATTGAGCAGAGTACGCGGCCCGCTTCTTTTGGTTTGCAAACCCGCGGGCACTCGGCCAGCTGCCGCCCGCCGCCTTCCGAATGCATTCCGTTTTTTGCGGGCAGGCGGAATTTCGGCGATGAAAGGCGGGCGGGTTGAACGGCCGCGCGCGTCCCGTTCGCATCGGTCAAGGTTTCTTTTGACGTCCAGCACCAAAATAGCCGCTCGGTGGATGACGTCCCGCCCCCGTTAAGCGGCTTGGACCCGTCGGAAGTTCTCGGCTGTTCGGAGGCGGACCGGCGGATTCCAGCGGCAGATCGGATTGGACCCAAACGGAGCAGAAAGAAGTTGCGGGCTCGTTCGACTCCAGTGCAAACCCCGCGGAGTGCAGACGGTGGCGACATTCGACACCGCGGAACGCCCGCCCGCCGCCGCCCGCCTTTTGTGGACCACGAGGTGTGATGCCCGAAAGGAGCCTTCTTTTGGTCGATTCGGCCGAGTTATACGAAGAAGAATATTTAATTGTAAATAGTCGACGGTCCTCGATCGCCCTCTTCCGCTGTCATCCGAGACGCGCATCTCTTTCGGGCGGCCGCCTTTACGATCTCGCGGCTCTCGGAACTTCCGCCTGCCGCGCGCCTCCGTCGAGTCGCCAGGCGGCCGATTGGAATGAAATGCGATCCTCTTTCGTCTTGGGCATTTTGCCGCATTGTTCTCTCGGATTCGAAAGCCCCGTCCTGCCCACTCGCTCTGCCGAAAGGTCGATTACGAGCTTTCGCTCGACGAAATTCGAGGGATGACGAACGGCGGGCTCGAATTCGCGTTCTAAACACCAGAAATCGGTGAGTTCCCCTCGAATAAACAGTCCGCGTGTCGTTCGTGGCTGATCCGCCGTCCGGCTGTTCGTTCAGGTGTTTTCGTTCGAGGCCGCCCGCTCTTTCCGCTGCTTGTTCGGCGGCTTTGTTTGCAGAAACCACGAGCTCCGATGCCCGCGGCACGGGCGCATTTCAATTGAAAAGCGAGGGATTACTCGTGGGCTCTTTGTTTGTCGACGGTCGTGCACTCATTAGAAGCGGGATGTCCTCTTCGTCCTTCGGGTTCTCCGCTTCCGGCGGGCGTGGTTTGGAAGTTCTCGGCTCTGTGAACGTGTGTTGATCGGGGGCGGAAGGTGGCTGCAAAAGAAGCTCCCCGAAGGAACAACTGCGCGCCCAAGGCCACCTTTCGAGCGGGCAACGGGGATCAAGACGGAAATTCATTAAACGGTTGTTGTGCAGGTAGAAGGCTCGTGCATCGACCGAATGGAATTCGATTTCGTTCAAGCGCCAGCTAAAAATACGCGGGGAAGGTTACATTAGGGCCTTCCAAAGTGCTTACGGCGTCTGTTTGAAAGGAACAGTTCACTTGAAAGGCTGCTCCCTGTTGGTGCTGTCCAATAACAGGTGTATTGAACAATGATGACTTGCGGTTGGACATCCAACGGAGTCATCGTTGTAGTTTGGGTCGTTGGAATACAAACGCGCTGCTCATTCGGGTGTATTTGGATTTGGGCAGGTGGAAGGCGGCCAAAACGCGCGGCGAAGTGGGTTTTGGTCGTTGTCCGGCCGGCCACTCCGCCTGCCGACCAGCGGGATTGAAATCACTGTGCGGACACGTGGACAAACAGGCGGCGAGTGATCCCCACATTTCGTTTCGTGTCTCTGTTCAAAAGGGTGAGCATTCGATGGGGGGGAGCGGTGGACGTGGTTATCAAGCGTCCTTCCTTCCGTTTGTTGGGTTGATAACCGGGCGTTTACCGCCGAGTTTTCGCCGCTTCCGCCGGCCGCTTGCGACCTTGAGATTGCTGGAGGAATTCGCAGCGAGGCGCCCGTTCGACGGTTTTCGTTCTGTTTAATCTTGCCCAAGGACGGGCGCCGTTTGGCTTCCTGCCGACGATCGGCGACGAAAACAAGCGATTGTTGGCCGGAGATCGAAGAGCGGGCGGCGGGAGGGGGAGTTCTTTTCGTCTGGAACGGGCGGCCGGAGGGGCGGAACGGGAGACGTTCCGGAAGCCGACATCCGCCCCCTCGCTGGGCCGCTCGTTGCGAACTCGGGAACGGCGCCCTCGGGGCCACTCGAGTGCTCGATTGAAAGCGACATCCGCTTGGTTTCGGTGCGCGTCGATCGTCGAATTCTTCCGCTTCGGGGGCGGGCGGCTGGAACGAAGTCGACCGAAGTTTCCGCCCGACGACCTTCGAATCGCCGCCGCCGTTCCCGCCGCTCGAGATGTTTTTTGGGCGGGACGGCCTTGGCGCGAGCGGCGGTGGCAGAACGACCGGCGACGGAAGAAGATTTCTTATCTGCCGTTCGTTCGGCGCCCACTCGCTCGCTCGTTCTTGTTGTTGTCGAAGTTCGAAGATCGTGTGGATTAATTGGAGGCAGACGGTCGTTGGGCTCATTAACGAGCTCTGCGCGGGATCCCCGTCCATCGGCAGCCGACGGCCTTCGCTGCGGGCGGCACGGATCGGAAGCCGGAGGCAAAGCTCGGGGATTCTTTTGGAACGCTGCCTGGGAACGAAGCATTCACGTTGGTGGGATGAAGGCGGCGGGCAATCGGCATACTGCCCACGAGCCCCCCGTTTTGTTTTCCTTCTCCGTTCTTCCCACGGCCGCCTCCAGTGCGCGGGATGAGGCGGGGGAATGAGGGAGTGAGTCGGGCCTTCTCTTTTGACGTCCTGTTTTCGTCGGTGAAGGCGGATTGGGTCAGGTCGTTGGTCGAGTGGTCGGCCCTCGGTGACGTCCCGCTCGACTACATCCGCACTTTTTTCTGCACTTTTTTACGTCCTCCGTCGGGGTTTTTCGGCAAAAAGCCTGTGGAACGGAGCGACGCGTGTTTTCGCCGCTCCCTCGCCGCCGCCGTTCTCCGCACGTGAGGCGGCGAGCCGCTCGTCCAGCTGTTTTCTCGTCGCCCTTATCACCGCGCTTCGCAATTTGACGAGCGGCAAAACATTCCGCGCTCGGACGGCCGCCAGTGTTCCTCTTCGTTCTTGGTTTGATTAATTGCGCGCATTCCGAGCGCCCGTTTCCAATTGTTTTCTCGCAACTCATCAAACGCGGTGCTCGCGGCGTGTTCGGAGCGCCTATTCCCAGTGCACTCCTCCTCGTCTTTTGCGCGCAATTACTCCGGCTCGTAATCAACTGCTGTCTTCTTTCAGGAAGCTCTCGTTCGATGCTCTACGCAGTGCAGCCATTCGTGCTCGGGAGGGCCCTCCGTCGATCTCGCTGCTCGCTCGTTTCGAAACCGCCCCGAAATCATCGCGCTCGTCGGGAGTTCGAACCGCAAACACGGCGGCGAACGTCCGGCGGGTTGCGAAAGGAGGAAAAAACACTCCGGAACACGTGAACCTCGCGGACGGCCGGCCGGCGGAGCGGAGAGTTCTTTTTTGTCATTCCCGTTTGTTTTTCCCGTCCACGTGGTTTGTTGCGATTTGCGCCGAGCCTCCCGCCGGCTCCCGCCAGCCGATCGACCGCGAGAGCTCGAATTCCGTCCGCCCGCTCGACTCCGCCGCGACCGGCCGGCGGGCGGGCGGCGGGAATCAGCTGTTTTGGAGAATCGAATCAGCGGGCCGCCTTTCTCATCGTCAAATGTTTTTTGAGGGCCGAAGACAAACCGGCCGCGGGGGCTCATGCTCGGATCCTCTTCGCGAGCTGCTTGTTTTCGGGCGGGCATTAGCCGAAAGCGGGGTGAGAGCTAGTGCTCCCGTTCGAGCTTTGCAAGTGTTTTCGCTCCACCGTGTTTGCTTCAAAGCGGCGCTTATCGAGCGGTCGGCAGTCGAGTTACGCAAGCTCGATTGTAAGTTCGACCCCCGCTTTTCGCCGCCGCCGCTTGCAGGGGGGGGAGCAGAGAACATCAAACGCTTCGGCGGCTTCCAAGTGATGGAACGTGAGTTCGCAGTTGAAAACAAGCAGCGGAAATCTCCTCGTTTCATCACAGTCATCGCTTTCCGGCTGATCCCGAACTCTCCGGCCACTCGACGAGAGCGGGCGTGTTGTTCGTCGGAATTTCGCAATCAGGCCCGCCCGCCCGCTCGGCATTCAGCGGGCGGGCGGGCGGGCAGCTGTTTATCACGGCGGCCGGAAGCTCGGCGCCGTTTGGTTTGAAACACGCCGGTGGGCGCCCGCCCGAGTGGCAGTTTCGAGTCGGCCGTTTATTGCGGGAACCTCCTGCAGGCGGTCTGCAAAAGTTGGCGGCCGCCTCCCCGCCTTCTTATCACGTTGGCAGAAGGGTGGAGCGGGTGATTCACTTCGTCTTCCTTCCGCAAACAAATCCGCCGACGGAACCGCGAATTCCGTCCGCTTTTTGTCTTTCGGGTTGATCGCCGGGCACAAAGCAGGCAGGCGAGTGGGCAAACAGGCGAACGTTGCGGGCCGTGAATCACTCCTTTTTCAATTGGATTAACTCCGTGGAGGGGCGATTAGCTTCGAGTGCCGTTCGACCTGCAGTCGATCGATCGATCGATTGGTGGAAGGAGAGCTTCCTGCCGTCATGTTTCGTCCCATCGACGAGCGGCTATTTCGAGCCCGAAAGGTCGCGAGACGTCGTCTAATGGGTCGTCCGGTGCGCCCGCCTGCTCGCGGTCTCGGCGGCTCGTGGGCGTTCGTTTGTTTTGGGGCAGGCGAGCGGTTTTTTCGCCCGCCCGCGTGCACTCCGGCGGTTTGATTTCGCGCATTCGGGCGACGACGACTTCCGGCCGACTCGCCGCCGCTTGTTTGACTTTCGCCCCGATTTGAACCGCCGCTTCCTCTTCCCTTGTTTGGGCAATGACGCGCTCCTTTCATTTGTTTTGATGAGCAGCCCACGTGTACCGTTGGCTGCTGCTGTTCGATCATCAATTCGACGGCGGATGTGAGGTGGATTCGTTCATTTGTGCGTGTGATCAGTTGGGCGATGTCAACGACGCGCTTCTTTGTCTCCGGCGTGTTCGTTTCGTGCTGGACTCCGTTGAACACGCGCGTTCGGCCGCTCCGTCCTGTTCGCGGTTTGATCAAACAACTCGCCGACAAACAGAACGCAGCCGGACGGCGCTCTTCTGCTTTCGGTTGGGGGGTGAATGCAACAAAGAAGCAGAAGGTCGAGGGGCACGGCCGGAGCGGCAAGTTCGGAGGATCGTTTTGGGGCGGTTGTTTTGACTGCGGCCACTTCTGACTCCTTTCGGCGTCTATTTTGACTCGATTAGGCGGCGATTCATGCGCTGAACGGGGACCGCTGAATCAAGACGGCGCCGGGCATAAACGCGCCCATCTGTTGCCCGTTCGAGTCGTAAACCGCCGCTATCGCGCACTCTCGGATGTCCACCTTCGGGATTCATTCGCGTAAACGGTTTATTGCGGCCCGCAATTTGTTTGCGGCGGATTTGTGCACGTGCAGAACCGAAGAAGCGAGCAGCGAGGGGAAGACGCGATCATTTGCACGGTTTGAACGCGCGAACGCATCTCCAGCGTTGTTTGTTCGAAGTTCGAGGGCATGGTCGGAGGGTGAGGTCGTAAAGGGCGTTAGTCACCGCTCGATCGCTCGATTCAGCCACCGTACCGCCGGTCGGCGGACTGTAGCGGCGGTCGGCGTGGAAATAAAACGCAACATCCCGCCCCGAAACGACCGATCGCTTCGGGGCGTTCGCCCACGTCCAATTCCGCTTAACGACCGCGACGTTCCTTCGGCTGGCGGGCGGGCGGACGATCAGATGTTCGCGGCTTGCTTTCGCCGATCACAAGCTGGAAGGGACGGGCGAGGGGGGGGGCTTTGTTTCAACTGGCCGTTCTCTTTGCCAACGGATTGGGCGGATGATTCACGAGTTTTGATCCGCGCCGGCCGCTTTGTTTGATTCGAAATGGGGAGCATGGTGACGTCCCTTTCTTTCTTTGTTGGCTTGTGCTTCGCGGGATGCTCGTTGGACTAATGGACGGTGGTTGAAAGCATCGATATTGTTGTTGTTTCCATTGGGATGTGGACCGATCCTTGCCAGCACTTTGCCTGCCGAGGGCACGCGTCCAACGGCCGGCCCCCCCGTTCGGCGTTGATTTCGACGTCGCCCGGCGGCCGGCCGCTCGACTCCGCGCGTTCGGCTTTTTTTTCTGGCGGGTTTTTCTTCTCTCGTTGACCTCCGTCCGTCCGCTCGCCTCGACTGTTTGCACACGCCGTTCGTTCGTTCGCGTTCGTCTGGAGCCCTGCGGACGGTTTTTTCTTTCCGTTCGATTCTTGAGGGCGTCTGCTCAAACAAGCGGGCCGTTCGGCCGGCCGGCAGCGATCGCGAGAAGCCGGGGAACGGCCGCCGTCTACCGCTTGTCCAAACAGGGCACACGCCAAGCCTCGTCATCTGCCGACGATCGATCGACGAACATCGCGGAAGTCGAGGGCGAGGGCGCGAGTCTCTTCGCTTTTCTGCCGCCGGCCGTTCGCTTCAAGTGGTTCGCCGCCGCCGCCTTTTTTCTTTGTGTTTTTTCGAACGCCGAGTTCCGATCAAAGGACGCGAGCTTCTCGGCGGGCAGGGTTCCAAAAGTCGAAGATCGAAGGTTTTGCGGCGAAAAAATCATCTCAAATCGCCCCGACCGACAGCCGCCCTCTTCCGGTGCCGACGGGCGGCGTCGGGGGCCTCGCGTCCGGTCAATTTGCGGACATTTTTGCCGCGATGAGTGATCGTCTTGCTTTCTTTCGATTCCAAGTTTTTCTGTTGTTACCGTTTTGTCGGATACTGCTTCGAACAAGAGTTTTTTTGCGATCGAAAGAACGAAAAAACGGGCGTTCGAACGAGCGGCCGGCGGGCCTCTGGAGATTGATTGCCCTCCGTTTTTTCCCCACGCTTCCGATCAGCCCCCATGATCGAAAAAGCGATGGCTAGGGGAGCGGAACGATCGTTTTTTGGACCGCTGATTTGTTGAGCACCCCGTCGTCGCTCGGGGCGCGTTCGGAAGTTCGCTTTCGTTGAAAAAGACCGACAAGATCTCCCGCCAAAACGGCCGACGTGAACGGGGGCCCGGCTGTCTGCACTCATAAAAAACTCGTCTTCCTTCACGCCGCCCGTTCTTCTCGCGGCATGACAGTCGGCGATCGGAATTTACGGGACTTTTTTCACGCCCGAGACACGCGCCGTCTGCCGGCGGAGGCCCAATGCGCGAAAACGGACCAAAAGACGGAGCGCGAGCAGACGGAAGCGCGCGCGTTTCGCAGGTCGATCTTCGGCGCCGTCTGTCTGCCGTCTAGCCGCCGCTTCAACGCAGTTCGGGGCGCGATTGACGTGTGCTTCCTTTCGCGAATTGCAGCCGGCTGGCGTCCAACTCGTCCGTTCGTTTCGCTTCCGGCCGTCTGCCCAAACACGGCCGCCGCCTCCACCTGTCGCTGCTTCGTGTTCGATTCGTCCCGATCGGCCGGAACTTCTGGAAGCCGAGCGGACGTAGAGGCCTCGCGAGAGTGCTCGACGATAAGCGTTGATTCCTCGACCTCCTCGCCGGCTCGCCCGCGGTTATCGGCGGCCGTTCGACTTCCGCCTTCTTCTTTTGACTCCGCGCCAACGGCCGACGTTCCGAAGATCGCCGGCGAGATTTTTCGGTCCAACCGGCGGCAGGTTCTTCGGTTTACGACCCGCTGGCCTGTCGTTCGATCGATCGCTCGACTTCGAGGGAAGCCGATTGGAACGAAGTTCCCGACCGGCAGCGGTTTTTTGCGCGTTTACGACTGGCGGCCAGACGGCCGGCTTCCGTTGTTTGCTGACTTCTAATTGACTTTCGGGGCGAGGAG
Source organism: Aphelenchoides fujianensis (assembly GCA_024699865.1). Classification (NCBI taxonomy): domain Eukaryota; kingdom Metazoa; phylum Nematoda; class Chromadorea; order Rhabditida; family Aphelenchoididae; genus Aphelenchoides; species Aphelenchoides fujianensis. The sequence goes on from JAMPIO010000109.1 coordinate 201,581, forward strand.
CGTTCGCAACATTCCCGCTCGCCCGCTCGCTTATCGCCAAGCGCCCTGTCGGTTCCAGGCGGCTGATAACGGCGATCGGAATCCGAAAAGTAATTAGCGAACGGCGCCCTCCGGTCGGCCGTTCACCGCTCCCGCCTCGCGTTCGCCGGCTCGCGAATCAAAGTGGGAGTTCGACGATCGATCGGTCGAGCACCGAGGCGCGTATCTCCGCCCTCGATCTGCTCGAGAGATCGGCGCACAATGGCCGGTTGATTAATCAAGCGAGCGAGCGGCGGCCTTCTTCGGTCGTGCCGCACGAATTTCGGGCGCTCGAAGAGGAGGGGCAAATTGGCAATTAGAAGAGCAGACGGCGAATTTCATTTGGCGGCCGGCTCGCCCATTACGCGATTGGGCGGCGTGTCTGGACGGCGGGGCGCATGCATCGAGTGGAAATGCCGTCGTTCGCTTTGTTTCGCGCCCCGTCGCCGCCGAATGGCGCTGGGAACGGCGGCAATTCGACCTTTGGGTCCGCCCACGCGGCGGCCGGCCGGCGTTCGCGGATGTTTCGTTCTGCTCGCCGGTCTTCGGTCGCTGGAGGGGCGAGGTCGAGGCGGGGCGGGGCGAGCGGGAACCTTATGGCTTCTCGACTCGAATCGGCGGCCGACTCGCGCGGATTTGTTTTCACTTCTTTGCGGGATTTGCGCGATTCCTGGTCGCTCGCGCAAGTGCCAATTGGGCCGACGAGGCAGGTGCAGGCCGCCTCTCGAGCCCGCAAGACGCCGTGCGTGCCGCTCGCTCGGTTACCTCATTCGATTTGCTCGGAGCTGCACCGGGCGGCCGGCGGGGCGGCTAATTCAATCGGCGTCGTGCAAAAAGGGCAGGAGTGCAGTCGGGATTGAGGGTCGATTTGCCTCCATTGGGGACGACGATTCGTAAACACGGCGGGCCTCCTCGCCGGCTTTGCGTGTCAATCAGGCGCCGCTCGTTCGGTTGGCAGCGATTTTTTGGGCCGACCGCCCCGATCGACTCCAACCGCTCGACGTTCCCGCGCCGGAGCTCCCGCACTTCACGTGTCGCCCGCCGATGCCGTCGGAGTGGAGCGTAATGATTGAGCCGGACGATAAAACGGACTCGAGCTGCCGCTTCCGCTTCCCGGCTGCGCATTCTTTGTGTAACGCGGGGATCGCGAGCCAACCGCCGAATCGCCGGTCGGTGGCGACGGCGGCAGTCGGCGGTTTGTTTTCGGCTTTCGGTCGGCTGTTTTGTCCGCCGCTTGCCGCATGACGTGATCAAGGGCATTCTTCTTCACCTAATCGGTCTGTCTGCCCTCCTTTCATTCGATCGTTAGCCCCCAACAGCGGGGATGATCGATTGGACACACGACCGCAAGCCGGCCGCCTCCAATTGGTCGTAAATCCCGGGTGCTAATTGCCGTCGCTCGGAGTCGATGGATGTGATTGCGGGAGCCGAAAGCCCACCGTAGGCCCGCTTGGAGTGCCCTCCTCGATTGCCCGGCTCCAGCAATCGCTCTCGCGGCCGTGGGAGTCCCGAATCGAGCCGGTCGAGCGGATCGAGCGGATTTATGCGCCCTTTGCCCGACGGGCGGCTGGACGGCGACATTTCGGCCGGCCGCTCATTCCTCAAGTTGAAAACCGCAGGAGCGAATCATAAAACTCATCCCCTTGGCGGCGGTCGGACGGCGGCAGATGCGGGCGCTCGATCGGGGCGAAGTGGTCGGGGGACAAACGAGCGGGCGGGCGGGCGGGGCGGCCGCCGACAAATCCCTCGATTGGAACACGAGGAACTTCTTTCTTTCTTTTACGGGCCGTGGATTCCATTCTCCGGGAGTGTGATCAAAGGGCGGAAGTGGGGACATGTGTTCACACGCCCGCCCGCTCGACGCTCATGACCCGACCGACCGAACACGCCGGTCGGACGCTCGCCGTGTTCGTTGATTAATGGACCCCACTCCCGTCAATGAATGGGCCCCGTTGGGCGCTCGGCCGAGCATTCCGGCCGGCCGATCGCCGGGCCGCCCGAACAGTTGGCGCCGATCGCCGCTTCCGCCGCCCGTCGTGACGTCCGCTGCGAATTGGCGGGATTTCTGCAGACGAGCGGGCCGCCCGCCGGTTTGACTCATTTCTTTTCTGCTCGACCGCCGCCGTTTGTACTTTTTGGGGGCGTCTCGATCGGCTTCACCGGCTTCCGAGTGGAGTGCCCGTTCCGCATTCAAATTGGGGGCTCTCGCGCACTAATCGGGCCGCTTTTCGGCACCTCCGATCGGCCACTCGACGCATTCCCACGCTCCCCCGCTCGACATGGATAATCCGCGCGGATCGGCCGAAGTGGGCGGAAGTTCGCTCTTTTCGGCGTCCATGACGTTGCCGATCGATCGACGTGGCCGACGGCCAACGCGGAAGGGGAGTGGCAGGCGGCTGCAAATTGCTTTCTGGAGTGCGGGGAGCGGGCGGAAGGGAGGAACGAGGACGAGTGACTCCTTTGTTCCACGTTTTGGAGCCCGTCCAAGACGCCCAGTGCGCGGATTCATCGGCATTCGGTCCTTGCGCCCCCGTCTACTCATCGCTTCTTCGCTCGTCTTCTTCCATTCATAATTTCGTCCAAATGCCGTCCTCTTCTCCAGCCTCGCGCTCGTCTTTCGTTTCGTCGATTTTCCTCAGCGTGGAATGGCGGCCGGCTTGCTCTTGTGAACGCTCGCGCCTTTCTCACATCGCCGATTTGGGGGAGCCGAAATGAAGTTCCCAGTCGGCTGCCAAGAGAACCCCCACGTCGTTCGGTCTGTCTGATCGCTTTCCGTCTGCCGTCTGACCGGCTTCCCTTGCGCGGAGGGCGGCGTGAATTGGGCTGCGAGAAGGGGCTCACTCGGCAGTCATTTCGGGGATGGCCGTTGATCGCTGTAGTTTTTTGTTCTCCGCGTTATCGGCCGCCGCTCCCGCTTCGTTTTGTCGGGCCCCCAACTCCGCCCACCGCGCGCATGGAGCGACGGCGGCGAGTCCCGCCCCACGCTTTTTCTCGTCCGTTTTTTCGCCCCTCCACTCGCTTTCATTCGCGTTTTTTCATGACCGACCGATCGCCGTTTTTTCGCCCGACAGAACGCTCGCCGTTCGCCCCGAGCGGCGTTTTTTTATCACTTTTTCTCGCCGTGTTTCTGATCGCGTGCTCCCGCTTCCACGCGGCGCGTGCGGCGATCCGCTTTCAATCCCCGCGGGCCGTCGATCAGCGCGCCTACGGTGGACGAGGGGGCCGGCAGGTGGTCAATTCGAACGGGGGACACGCGCGGATGAGCGAAGTGATCGTTTGTTTGCGCGTCTCGATTCGGACATCCCGCCCCGCCCGCCCCCTCGCCCGCCGTCTGATACGCGGCGGGGCGGTCTCGTGGCTTACCCGTGTCGCAGCAAATACGATCGCCCCCGCTCACCGTCGTCCATTCCAGGCGTCCCCGAACCGCCCAGAACTCCGTCGAGTTCGTGAATCCGCTGCCTCTCCGCCCCTCGGCTCCCCTCCCGCCAGCGGCCGCCGACGGCGAATCCCAACGACGAGCGAGTCGGAGGACTCGTCGAACCGTCCGGTTGTTGGCCCCTCCAGCCCCCGCCCACCGCCCGCACGAGCGCCATGAACACGCCGATGCACCAGTCGCACTCGTTCATGCCCGTCTGGCACACGTACGCCCCGCAGGCGCCGCCGTTCGCGCCCCAGCCCCTGCTCCAGAAGCCGCCGCCGGGCGTCTACGGCGCCTCGCTGCTCCCCGCGCAGCAGAAGTCGGCGGGATCGCGCCGCTTCAGCGCCGGCGGTGTCCAGTCGGCCGCCTTTCCCGCCGGTTGATCGCCGTCCGAAGGCGAGTTCCTTCTCATTGGATCACCACTAACCCCTCTCTTCGTTGCAGACGAACTACCGCAATCCTGCGTTCGGCGCCTCGACCAACAACGGCGCCCTCTACCAGCCGCCCTCGCGGCAACGGGCCCCGCGCCCCCGCCCTCTTCGCGCCCAACGCCGCCGTACGCGGGCCCGCGGGAGCTTCACGCAGCCGCCACGCGGCCTCCAGGCGCCGAAGCCCGCCGTCTTCAACGCGGTCGGCCCGTTCCAGCCGGGCATGAAAGGTGCGTTCCCTTCTCTCCATTGGGGGTCTGTTCGTTGCGCAACACGCTCGCTTGATCGGGGATGTTGGAGAACGAGCGGCAGTCGGCGTGCACGCGGGTGGGGCGGCAGGCGGCGAAATCCGATCCGGCGGGTCCACTCGCCGCAGTTCGGGGCCGAAATGCGGACATTCGGCGGCTGATGGGCGCCGCCTGACAGCCGCCGTTTGCGGGCCGCCGGGATGACCGCCGGCCGGCCGGCAGCAAGTGGACGACGGGGAAGTCGAAAGCGGGGATTCCCTTTGGATCAAAATGATCCGAGCACCTTTTTTAATCACCCGCATTCCGATCGCCCGCAAACAAAAGCGATCGCTCACGCCCGCCCTGCCGAACATCTCGACTCTGCGGTCGAGTGGCTGGCCGGCCGAACAGGCGGCCGTCGGATTGCGGCTTGTTCGTTGAAGCACATGAGCGGCGACTCGTGAGATCAACGGCCAGTTCGCGGAGGGGGAGTTCTTTTCGTAATAAAAACGATGACTTCCGACGCTGATCAGCGGCATTCCCACAGCCCGGCCGTCCGTCTGTTTGCGGAGACGCCCGCCGGCTCCGCTACAAGGCGGCCGCTTACGTCGGCCGAATGGCCGCTTATCGCCGAAACGGGGGCCGGCGGCGCCACCGGCCGCTCGGAATGTTGCGAATCGCCGAAACGCCCGCCCGCCCGCCGACTCCCGACCGGCGCGCGTGTCGCCCGGGCGGTCTTTGATCGGAACTCCCGTGTGCACAGGCGGCGAGTTCGGAGTGATTGCTGGTGTGCGGCAGACGGGTGACGGTCGAGTGATGAAACCCGCCGGTCTGCTCACAATCCGCCGATCACTCGCGAAAACGGGAAAGAGAGCGACCGTAAACTCGCATCAACGTCCAAAAGGGCCTTCAAGTCCGGTAGTCGTTGTGGATTAGTTGCTGCTCGGAGCTTTCGTTTACGATCGGGACTCCTTTCATTCTCGAACGGGCTGAATGGGGAGCGGATCGATGCGGGTGGTCCTCGGCCGCCTAATCCGCGCGCCGCTTCGAATGGGGGCTCGTAAATCCGGCGGGATGCAAATGAGCTCGCGGGATCACTTGCAGCCACTCGAGAGCATCGGCGAGTTCAACGACCAGGGGCGGCGGTGTCGAAATGTCGGCCGCCTGCCAATGAGCACTCAAGAGGATCGCGGAGCTCTTTGCTTCAACGAAAACGCCTGCAGCCGTCATTCTTCAAGGCGGCCGCCCGCCCGCCCGTCTGGACAATTGGCGTCGTCGTGGGCCCGGCGTGGCGTTTCGTTGAATGGCGGGCGATCACGACGACGTTTCGCACGACGATCGTTCCGCCGCCGCTCCTGTCGGCCGCTTCCTGCTCGCCGCGTTGATTAATTGCACGTTTCCGCGCCCGCTTTCCGGTCCCCCGCCCCGGCCATCCATCACGCCTGTTGCCGATTCGGGCCGTTTGTCTGAACTCTTGGGGATCGAAAAACCGCCTCCCGCCGCTGTTCGGATACACGCCGATGGTCGGCGATCAACGAGCACGTGATCGGGCGGGGGGGCAGCGGTAGCCGTTCCAAATCCCGCCCGATCGTCTTCGTTCTTTCCCGCCCGCCTGCCCGCCCGCTCGGTCCGTCGGCAGCACTCGGCGGGTCGGCGGCAGCGTCTAGACGGCCGCTAATTGTGCAAAGTGACGCAAGCCGTCGGCCGCTCCCCGCCCGGTTGGTCGGCGATAATGCACAAGCGAAAGCGAGAAGCTCTCGGCGGGGCGCGCGCCCACCGGCCGGCCGGCGCACGTCGAGCAATGAGATGCACGCGGCCGTCTGCCGCCGCTCGTCCATAAACACGCCGATTTGAATCCAAATCAGCCCTCGCTTGGCAGAACGTCAATCGATCGATCGAAAGCGGCCGTCGGGAAGCGATTAAACGAACGAGCCGCCCGTTTTGTTTTATTGCCTGCAGACGGGCGGGATTATTCGCCTCGCTTCGCTGCCTGCCCGCATGCAAATGAACGACGACGTTGCCCGCGCCGATCACCGCCAGACGACCGACCGCCGCATTCGCATGAAATCCACGGCATTTCGGCGGCGGAGGTGTTCGTGAGTCAACGCCCGAAAGCGGAAAGCACCCCGCCTTCGTTCGAATCCCGACGGACGGCGTGAAGCAATCGGCATAAATCAGCAGCCCCGTTCTGCTCATCACCGGCCGAGCAGCAGCGGGATGCGAGATCGGGCGCGATAAGATAAGCGGCGCGGAGTCGTTTGCATAAATCAACGTGACCTTTTGTAAACACGCAAATTACCGTCCACTCTCGAAGGTCACCCGCCCGCCTCGCACGACGCGAGAGGCCGGCCATCCATCACCTAATGGCGGTTAGCGAGGGAAGGGACAAACCGAGAGAAACTCCAAGCATCTTTCCTTCTATCCCACTTTCTTTCAGACGTCCCGCTCTGGCTCAAGGGCCTCCGTCTGCACAAGTACACGCCCCTCTTCCAAAACATGACCTACGAGGAGATGATGTCCCTGAACGACCAGCGCCTGGAACAGCGCCAAGTGACCAAAGGCGCCCGCAAGAAGATCCTCCAGAGTCTGCTGAAGCTGCGGGATCGCAGTCAGTTGATCCGACAGTTGGAGACGGTTCGTCGACTCTCCACTCCTCTTCCGCTCACTCCTCCCTCGTTGCAGTGCATCGACGAGCACGGCGACGTCCGCTGCCTGATCGTGGAGCGGCGCGGGATGATGAACACGCCCATTCCGATCTACACGCCGCGCGAGGAGATCAAAGCCCTCCAACTACATGATCGACGCCATCGGCATCCCCGCCCTCGAGGTGTCGGACGAGGTGAGTGGCACGAGAGAACGAAGATCAAAACTCGCAAGAGCGGAAGTTCGAAACCAAAAGTACACCACTCGAAAGCCGTCGGTTTGCCCGGACCACTTGAACTTGGCCGGACGAGTGTTGTTTGAACTCTTTCTGTCTGCTAAAAAGTCCACTCGTCCAATCAAAGGGCGGAGTAATGAGCGGACGTCATTGCAGAACCTGCCCGGCCACATCGCTCGTTTGTGCATGCGCCTCCACGACTACCTCTTCCAAAACGGGCAGCCCCAGCTGCAGCAAATGGGGCTGGAGGACGAGTACGTGGTGAAACTGCTCCAGATCTACGACAAGCTGATCGACAACGAGGTGGGTCGACTGATGGAAGTTCAAGGGAGTCATTCGAGGGTTTTCAGGCGTTCACCTACCGCCAGAAGTACTGCATCTTCGAGTGCCGCCGCGTGCTGCTCCGCTACGCGCAGGAGCGGTGCATCGTGCCGCCGCACGCGTTCTTGGTCACGCCGCCCGCCCTGATGCAGCGGCCGGTGGACGCGCCGCTGAACGGAGTGGCGGGCGTCCAGCAGTTCCGCCGCAACTCGGATCCTCGCGAGTCCGACGACCTCCTCGCGACGGCCACCACGAACACGACGTCGAGTGCGGCGCACTCGGAGGAGGACGTCTTCAAGTCGCCGCAGGGCTTCCGCTCGACCCACTCGGCGCCCAATTCGCCGATGCCCGAAGCGGCCGCGATGAACTCCGCCGGGCACGGGGCGGTCGGAGGCGAGAGCCCGCGCACGTCGCCCGCCCACACGCAGACCTCTTCGTCGGCCCACTCCTCGGCCGCCCTCCACGAGAACTGCTGGGCGCCGCTGCCGCCGACGGCCGCCAACGCCGCCGCCCAGTTCGGACCGCCGCCCGGCTTCCAGCCGCTGCCGCCCATGCAGCAGCCGCAGTGCTTGTGGACGACCAACGACGCCTCGTCGACCTCGTCGCTGAACTCGCTGAACGGCGGCCTCCCGCCCACGAGCAGCGGCCAGCAGTGGGAGCCGAAGAGCGTCCGCTCGCCGCCCTTCAAGCGGGCGGAGGACTTCGACGCGGAGAAGGCGTCCATCACGGCCATCCTCGAGTCGAACCCCGCCCTCTACCAGCACGTTCTCAACTACATCCAGCAGCAGAACGGGCAGAAGATGGTGCGTTTCGAGAAAAGCGGCTTTTCAATCCTCTCTTGTTTTCAGAATCACTTCCACTCCGCTCAACAGCCGCCGAAGATGCTCGTGCAGCCGCAGCAACCGGCCGCCTTCCGCCCGCCGCCCCAACACTCGACCGCCGCCTTCGTTCCCGCTCGGCCGTCTTTCGAGCTGCCGACGAACGGCGGGGCGGAGCTGAACGCTTGCGGCGGGCCGCTCACGCCGGCCGAGAAGCTGCAGTTCATTTCGGAGAGCGCGGGCGCCTCGTCGGAGATCCTCGACATCGCCATCCGCCTTTCGATGTGCCGCCTGAAGGAGAAGCAGCAGCGAGAGACGGCCTTCGGCCCTCAGCGCGCGTGGCAGCTGCAGGCGGAGCCGACGGTAAGCGAGAACCCCCCGCCTTCTTCCGCTCACTCCGCCTGTTGCAGAAGCGATCGACCCCCACCCAAACGGCCCCCTTGCTGCCCTCCACGTGGTGGACGAACGCCCCGACGGCCCCGAAGCAGCCGGCCGCCTTCCGGCCCGTCCAACAGAAGACGCCGACCGCTCGGAACTTCTTCGACGAGCACCCGCTGATCGGACTGCCGCCGCCGACCGTCGCGGAGGCGAAGCCCGAGTTCTTCGACCCGTGGCACGACACGAAGCCCGCGCCCGCGAGTCACCTGCCGGCCGGCGGCCTGCGCTCGCTGCCGAGCACGAACGGGACGGGGCGAGTCGACGAACACGCTCGGCAAGATGCTGAACGACTGCTTTGCCGGCGGCCCGAAACCGCAGGCCGCGCAGACGACCAGCGAGTGGCTCATGCAGCAGTACGGGACGGACCCCTCGTCCGCCTGGAGCAGCGAGATTTTCGGCCACTCGACGGACGCCGCCTGCCCAGCAGCACATCCGCCCCACTTCGGCCCCCACTTCCGCCCGTTGCCTTGCAGTGCGAGCGGGGCGGTGCATTGAATTCACGTGTGTTGATCGTCCTCTCCTCCCACTTGTTCCCCGCTAATCCGAATGATCGTTCGAATCCCCGTTCCAATATCAACGGTTATTCTTGTTGTTTTGTTTACGTTGGAGTGCCTTATGGTTGACTGTCCGAATGCCCCGCCCACCTACCCGCCCATCGATTACTCCCGCAGCTCTAAATAAACCCACTTATTTCGTTGCCCCGTGCTTTCCGTCGCTCGTTGCGAGGCGGCCACCTGCGGCCGCCCCCCCTCCCCACATCTCCCCTTCTGTTCGTCTAATCATCATCAAGTATTTGGCCCACAAATCAAAAAACGCAACCAAACTGCTCAATAGCCCGCCCTACCGCAAGCTCCCCCGATCGTTCTGTTCGTAACGCGAATCCTTTTGTTTCCGCCGATCTCCGCGCTCTTGCCGCCCACCGTGCTTTCGGACCGCCCGCGAGCGCGTCCCCCGCCTTCCACCTTCGACTCGCTTATTTCCGTTAGATCCACCTCTAATTTGCTCGGAGTTTCGTCTGCTTGTCCACTCCAAGTGGTGGACCTCCCGATTTCTCGCGTCCTCTGCTCAACACAAAGATTCCCGCTTCTTCCGTTCGCTTGTTGTACAGCCTCCATTGCTCAAGCCCCGTTCGTTCTCGAATACGCACATCACTCACGGCTGCTGCAAACCCGACGGTCCCCACTGCTCTCTACTCCCCACTGGTGTCTCCCGCATGTCCATTAGCCGAACAATGAACAAACGCTGTTCTATTCCTTCATTTATGCTCGCTTCCGCTGATTGTTGACTGATCCGCACGTATTTAATTAATAAACCCGTTTCTAATCCACACGGAAGCAACGCTCAATACAACTGGCATTTGGGGTTCGCGTTCATGGCGGCGCCGGCCGGGGCAGTTGAACGCGCGGGCGAAGGCGGGCGTGTTTGCAAGCAGGAGGTTCACGCGCTGGTGTTCGGGCGACCAGCCGCCGCCCATCAGCCGGCGGAGGTCTTCGGCGTCCCGATTCGCGCAGTTTGCCTGCAAGAAACCGATTGGAGAAGGAGCGAAGGGAACAGACCATGGCGTAAGAGAGGAAGAAGATTTGGTCCTGCGTGTACGAGAAGCCGGGCAGAGGGGCCGTTGCAGTCCCCGCATTCTTCTTGTACGCCTTCAATCCGCGGAATTGGAGAGAAGAGATTCGAGTGGAGGAATCACGTCAAAGGCCGTCTTGATGCCCAGGTACTCGCCCGCGTTCTCCTGCAACGTCCGCTGGCCGTCGATGTTCGCGCCGCCCAGTTCGGGGACGGGGGTGGCCGAAAAGCGGTCCACAAGGCACTGCGAGGAGGCCGCGTACTGCCGGTCGGTGGCGCCCGCCCACCAGTCGCGTTGGCCGCCGCGCGAGTCCCGGAAGCGGCCTGCAAACGAGGGGGCGTCTTCCGCCTTGTTGACGGCCGCGTTCACCTTTCGTGTCCACCGGTGTCGCCCATGCAAGTGGCTGAGGATGGTTCCCAAGCTGCCGTAATTTAGCGCCCTGAATTCAATTCGAAAGCGGAAGAAAGAGGAAGGGGGACGTACGCGGTGCGGGTGTTCGGAATGGAAGAAAGGCGATTGAGCGAAGGCGGCAGTCACGACTAAATTTCGGATATGATGACCAAAAGTGTGCAGGAGGACGTACACAAAAGATTCAAGTCGATGTCGTTCATCACTTGGGACTCGCTTTGTTTGGAGCCGGCGAAGAAGTTGGGCGCGTCGCCGCGCTCCAGCCCTCGGAACTCCTGCGTCTCGCGGAGCCGCTGGAGAGCCTCCGCGAACTGCGCGAAGTTCATGGCCGCGTAGCCCTGAAGAAGGCCGAGAGTGAGGGGCAACCGATCGATGCAGTGCTTGCCGGAACGTCCTCGACTGGTGTGCGGGTGGCGGGCGTCGCGAATTGAACGCGCAGCAGCCGCAGCTTCTCGAGGGCTTCCGCGCGATCGGCGGCGGTCATCCACGAGACGGAGGGCCAGCGTTGGATCAAGGCGGTGCGCAGGTGCTCGACGAACTGCAGGACCTCCGTGCGGGTGCCGGCCGGCAAGAAACGATCGAATGAAGAGCTGGTCGGTGAGCTCGTGGAAGAGGCGGCGCGTGAGGTCCGTGCAGTAGCGCCGCCGTTCGAACTCGCTGCGGCGATTCGCCCGCCGGTCCTTGTAGTTCTGCACGAGAAGCTTTAAAGAAGCTGCCCTTCGTCCGCTTACCTCGATCACGTCCACGAAGCGGCGGTCCAGGAAGGGCGCTATCCTGTCCAGGTAGTGCAGAAGAACGTAGTCGGCGACCATTTCTGGCGGCGTCGCTTGAACGAGGGTGTCGAGGTCCCTGATCGTGGCCAGGTCCTTCACGCGGATGGAAGTGTGGGTGGTCAAAAAGGGCTGGAAGGTGGCGTCCGTGCTCACGCTCCGCAGCAGTTCCACGAATTCGTTCTTCGATCAACGGTTGGGGGAAGAGTGGAAGGCGGCCACTCACCGGAAGCGTCGTGAAGGCGGCGTCTTCCCACACGGCCGCGTTGTGGCGCTCGACCACCGCCGCAAACTGCCGCTCGAAGTCGACCGCGCGCTCCAGATCGCCGCGGATTTGGTCGGCGGAGCGGGGCGAGCGCGCGTCTCCGGCCACGATCATCGACAGGTCAGTCAGGTAGTTGCGGTAGAGCGCCAGCTTCTGGGCGTCCGCGAAGTCGGCCGGCGGCATTCCCAAGTTGCCCGCAGTCACGTGGAATCTGAACGGGAGTTGTTGCAAACAAGTGGAGAACGAACGGTCAATGTGCGATCGCTGCGGCTTTCGGTGTCCGTCGAGATCCGCAGGAATGTTTGGACGCCGCCCAGTCGGTTCAAAAGGGCGAGCAAGGTGCCGAGATTGAAGGCCCCCGCCGTCCAATCGACGCCCGCCGACGCGCCCCAAAAGCGGCCACCCGCCCGCCGCCTGCAAACGGATTGGAAGGAATAAACGGTGGTTGAGAGAACTCACGACAACGCGGTCCAGAATCGGAGTGGAGGCTGTTTGTCGCAGAGCGGGTTCGTCGAGACACAAATCGAAGAATCGTTTCATTTGCGTTTCCTCGGCGGTGGCCGGAGTGTTCGTGTCGATCAGGGCTGAACGGAAGAAAGGTGAAGAAGCGGAAGAGGAGTGCCCACCTTCCAACTGCTTGTCGATCGACCGTTGAGCTTCCGAAAGGACCGTCCGTTCGTGAACGCCCTCCCGGAGCGGGTGGGTGCGCTGCCAACGGCCGCAGGCGTGGGCGTAGAAGTCGGTGCACGCGGAGACGGCGGGGTCGATCGAGAGCACGAACGGTTCGTAGGCGGGCCCCACCACCGGGGCTTCGGCGGCTGCGGCGGCTTCTTTTGGCCGCCGTGTTGGCCGCCCGGCTTCCCGCCGCCGCCGTTGTGGCCGCAAAAACCGCACGTTCTGAAGCGAAAGGCCGATCGATCGAATGTAGAACAAGCAATCGGCCTCCTACCTCGCACAGAACTTCTTCTTCGTCTCCACCTTGTAGCGCTTACTCGCGCAGAATCCTCGCTTCTTCCATGTACCACATCTGAACAGGAGGGTGAAGAAGACAGGTCCTCCTTTCCGCCCACTCACTTCTTCGAATGGTCGACGCAGCGATGCGGTCGATGGACGGCCGGCTTCTTGCGGCGGTGGGCGTGGGTGTTCCGGCGTTTCTTCTGCCGATGGCGAGTGCGGGCGGGGAGTGCACACGCCGCACATTCGAGGGCAGTTCCCGCGCACAGTAGCGCCCACCTTGAAGTCCCAACAGTAGCCCTGGCCCATTCGAGCACAACGAGACGTGGTCTGCACATTGCGCGGGCAGCGGACACCTCGACCGCCTTGAGCAGAAAGGAAGGCCGAGGAGCGGTCGGAGGAACATCCCGAATGAAGCGGAAAGCGGGGATTCTGCTCGCTTCTCCTCCGCTTAAATGCGGTCGGCAGAATCGTGCGAATAATTAGGAGGCGGGTTTGCACAGCCGCCCATTGGCGTCAATCGGGAGGAGAACGGGCGGGCGGGTCGGCGGATTGTCGGCATACTTCCCGCTAGAAGGCGCGAGAGCGGGCCCGAATGAGCGGCAGGTGGCCAAACAGATCGCTGGAGGAAGTCGGTGGACCCGCAATGTGCCGAAGCGAACGACGTTGGGCACAAGGGGTACCGTTTGCTCGCCTTCCGTCCGCCATGCAAACATTCGCCATCGTTCGGTGGACGGAGTGGAAGCTTCTGGAATGCGGGGAGGACATTCTTAGTCGTTTGTTGACCCGCCGAAAGGACTAGAGACTGCTGCTTCGTGGACCATTCACCTTCGCAATTCTCTGCTTTTGCCGGTTTATTCGCACAAGAGTGTACAGTAGAAATGCAATGGATGAAACAGGTGAGTAATCGAGAGGAATGAAGAGGAACCCGAGTGAGTGGAGGAAAGGGAAGTGAGTGGGGGGAGGAGAGGGGATCAGTTCTCGGTGAAGTAGACGGACATCCCGTTGAGCGACTCGCCCGGCGTTGGACGCGCGCGTGGGCGATCCGCCGGTAGGAGTGGCCGCGGAACTTCTCCTGCAGGGGGTCGAGGGCGCGCTCGCGGATGAACTTCCACATGCAGAAGTAGGCGGCCGGCTCCACGTCCAGGTGGAACTTGTGGGCGACCAGCTCGCTCCGCTCCACCAGCTGATGCACGTCGCCGAGGCCGTAGGAGCAGGAGCGGTGGGTCAGCTGGCCGTGGCACACCTCCGGGTTGTCGTCCCAAATCTGGAAGCGGCTGATCATGTACCTGCAAGCAGCCCCGATCATTCCGCCCGCTCCCGTCCGCCCTCACCGGTGGGGCCAGAACGGTTCGGCGGCCGAGGGCGTGAAGTTGGAGGCGGGCGGCAGTTGGGAGCGCCGGGCGATTCTGCGGCTTCTCGCCCACCAGCTTGCGGTAGAAGTCGGCCGCCTCGAAGCTGCCGGGGGCGGGCACCACTACAAGCGGGGGTTGGCTTGAAGGATGGGTGGAAGGGACGAACGTTTTTTGTTGCCGAAGATGGTCGCCCAGAGGAGCTCGTCGGGACAGACCCGATGGAGGTTGTAGGGCGCGTGGATGAGGTGCTCCACCGTCTGGTTCACGAGTTTGTTTCCGACGGCGAAGCGGGCGGCCTCGCGCGGGATGAGGGCCGACATGCCCGCCTTCCAGAGCGGCAGGACGTTCTCCTTCTGAAACGAACGAGGAGGATGCCCGCCTGCTCTCACCGCCCACTCACCACGGGGTGTCGGGGGCGATCCGTGAGCACCTTCGGTGACGACCGTCCCGTTCAGCTGCTTGAAGATGCGGACCATCTCCAGGTTCGTCTTGAGCGGCACGTCGAAGCCCGTGAAGTACTGCAAGCAGAGAGGGATGAAGAGAGGAGGAGGAGGGAAGGGGAGGAACCTGATAGTATCGCCACGGGTGGTGGCTGAGGGTGAGGTTGGAGAAGCAGGTGTAGAGCGCGTCCAACACGCTGTTCCAACACCAGCCCAGTTCTTCCATGTCCTGAACAGTTGAGCGGTTGATTGGCAGCAGAAAAAGGGGAAGAACTCACGATGACGGTGACGTGCGGCAGGCAGTCGGCGAGGTCGTGCATGCGCCGCTTGAACTCGGGCGTGCTCTTGCCGTCGACCGCGATGCAGTACGCATTCTGGGGCTGGTAGATGGAGGAGAGGGAGAAGTACACCTGGGCGGCGTTCTGGTAGACGATCATCCCGAAGGCGAGTGGGTAGTCGGCCTCTTCGGCGGAGAGCGGCTCCTCGAGGAAGGCGAACTTCTCGATCAGGGCCGAGCACCTACAACGGGCGAAGAGGAGAAGTGATGGTTGGAGGATGGGGCACTCACTTCTTCTTTCTTGCCCAACTGGTAGTCGAGGAAGGAGTCGCCGTCGAAGGCCCACTTGCGCGCCTCGTCGTAGCGCCAGTTGCGCGTCTCGTTCTCGTACCACCGGCCGCAGGAGCCCACCTCACGGCTGAAGTGCGGGAGGTCGTTGACGGCGAGTTCCACGCGCGCCCGCCGGCTGTCTTTGATGAAGTGGGTCCAGAAGTCGCGCTGGAAGTCGGCGGCGTTCATCTCCTGGCTGAAAGAGCGGGCAGTTGGGGCGGGAGTGGGCGGGCGGCACTCACATGACGCTCTCGTCCACGCGCAGCCAGTAGACGAGGATCCCGAACGCGAACACGACGAGGGCGCCCAGGACGAGCGTGTGGGCGGCCGCGCGGCACGCCTCCAGCCGGCCCCGATTCACGGAGATCTGCATCGCGGAGAGCCGACGGAGCGGGCGGAGGAAGTCGGCCAGCAGGACGAGACGGCGAGCGGTCCGACCGGCGATCAGCGGAGAGCCGAATGGACGGCGGGCGGCGGGCGGCGGCAGAGCGGGGGTTGTTCGCCGACAGGCCGCCCTTCGCGGGCATCTCGGCGGCCGATCGTCTCGCGTTGCGCAATCAAAACACCCGCCTTGCCCACCGGCCGGCCGGCCGCGGCCATGCGGCTTTTCTCTTTTTTGACTGCGAACAGAAGAGAAAGCGGGGGAATGCGCACCAAAAAAGGCCGAAAGAAGTAATTAGAAGCTTGTTTCTTGTTGCAAGTGTGGTTCCTTCCAGAAAGGAACGCGATTTGGAGCGTAAAGGAACGTCCTTGCCGGTAGTCGAATGCTCATTCTTTCCAGACCTCAAGAAAATTGCAAAAGGAACCACCTTCCCGTCTGTTACGCAGGAATCAATGAAAGGAAGCGTGATTAATCGAACGAAAAAAACGCCTCTTCGTTGGAAATCAACTCGCTTCTTTCGATTCGGGAGGCGAGGGAGTGGGGGGTCGGATGGATGATTAGCGCCCTCCGCCGTCCGGCTGATAACCTCAAGGAGAAGGCAGGCTTCCGTTCGCATAAATCAAACGTTCTTTTCGGTTTCGTTTCAATTAATTTGGATGGTGGCTGATGGTTCGCGTTCTACCGATTGCTCCTTCGATTGTTTTCGAACGTCCCCTTCATTTGAGTGGTCGTAAATTCCGGAAAACAAGCGGCGGTGAGGGCAGCTGCCCGTTGGGTTGATTGACGGCGCTCTTCGCAACTTCCCGCCGACTTCGTGATCGAAGAGCGCGACCTCAACGAACGGCGCGAGCACTCGCGACCTTGTGGAAATTCGAATTTCGTTTCCATTCCGTTTTGCTTGATCCCGCCAACTGCGAGTGTTGGGGGATGGAAGGCCCGTTGGCTTCATCCCTCCGCTTCGTGGTTGTAAAGCGAACGGCCGGCGACTTCCGCCGTCTTCCGGCGGCCGGGCGAGCGGACATTCGCGGTTGCCGTCCGGAGGAACGCGAAGAAGATGGATGAGAAAGAAGTTGGTTCGTTCGGGAGTTGGGCGAGTGGCCGTTCGTCTTTTTAATCGAAAGAGGTTGCAACAACTCGGCTCTCGGCATTCTGCCGGTCGTCGGTTATCGCCCGGACAACGCCCGCATTCATCTTCCGGTTTGTTCGGACTCGTTTTCGGTTCATCAATCACGCGGACACACGACTCCGCGGGGAGGGCGGACGGCACTTCGGGGCGCCCAGTTTTGAGCGATGCGCCCCGCCCGTCCGCTTTGTTCCGAAGCTCCCCTCGCTGCCTGCCTACCGTTCACATCACTCTTCGGCCGCCTCTCTCCTCTCGGGCGGGAATCTCGGCCACTCGGCCCTCCGCTCGGCCGCCCGCCCATCAGTCGCCCGTCAATCGGCGTGGCGCGTTTCTTAATCCGCCGCCGCGATCTGCCCGCCGCGCCTGTCGAGGGCCGCGGGAGCGCCGAGCCGCCCGACCGGCTCGAATGGCCGCCCGCGCCCAGTCGGCGACGGCGGAGCGCGGCGGCGTGTTTCTTTAGCCGATTTATGGCCGCATTTGGGGCTAATTTATGGCCACCCCCGACGCCCCTTCGATTGCAAACGATAATTACCGCTCGCACTTCATAAAGGCGACCATTTACACGCCATTCCGTTGATTTATGGCTCATGCTTCCGGTTTGCTCATTGCCCGTTTAATTGAAGAGCGCGTTTCGTGTCCATGGCCGCACTGACTTGGCTACCGTTTGCTTCCAGCGATTGATGTTCAAAGGAGAAGGGCGGCCTGAATGAAGAAGAACCGCAAATGGCCGCTTCTCTTCGGGAACGCCTTCTTTTCGTTGCTCCTCCTCTTCTTCATCTTTGCGACCACCCTGCTGTCTTCGAGTGATCGCCAGAAGAGAACTCCTGTTCCGGAGAGTGCGGAGTATGATCGGTGAGCTCCCCTACCTTTGCCCATTGGTTCACCTTCCGCTTGTTGCAGATCACCCGCAAACTCGCGAGGTTCGCGACTTCTTGCCGCCGATTTCGCTCCTGGGCTCCGAGTGGAGATTTCCGCTGCCGGACGGCCAGCCGGTGGGCGACTGCGCAGAGATCCCGGCCCTTTCTTCGGAAGAGGCGATCGTCGCGGAGGGCTTCAGCAAGCGAGTGCACCGCTTCGGCCGGGTGGTCATCAAACGGCCGCTCCTTCGGGAAGGACGGGCCTTCCAGCGAGTGCGTGGAGCGTGGGCAGAACGAAGTGGGTTCTCCTTTTCTATGAGTTCGAATGACCGCTCCTTTCAGACGGATTGCTTGGACAACGAAGTGAAGGGATTTCCTCGTGGAGATCGGCCTTCTGCTCCAACTTCGTGGAGATCCGAACGTCCCGAAGGTGAGCATTCGAATGGGATCTCCTCGTTGATCGGCTCGTTCAGATCTTCGCCTACTGCATTCCGCGCTCTTTCGCTAACGGAAGCGAGTCGCTGGCGATCGTCGTGGAGGGCGGCGAGCCCGTCGATCTCCTCGGCTTCTTGGCGTTCGATTGGACGAAACGAGTGGAGTTCGTGGGCGAAGTGCTGGCCTTTTTGCGACGCGCCCGACCCGTGAATTTCGGCGACTTCCGGCGGCAGCAAGTGAGTTCTTTCGGGTGCTCCTTCTCTTCCAAACATTCCCTTTCGTTCAGTTCGTGGTCGGCGAGAACGGACGGCCGATGTTCGTGGACTTCGACGACGTTTCCATCGGCTCCAACCGGACAGAAAGTGAGTTCTTTCGCCCGTTACTCTCATCCACCCGCTTTTCCAGGGTCGGATTCCCAAACGGCGGCCCGGAAGGTTCTTTGAGGAGTTCGGCGACCAATTCCTGTGGATCGGCCGGCCGCCGGCGAGTGCGCCCACTTTGGAGCGAATCCGTGGCCACTTCCAACGGCGAACCCTCGACCTCGAGAACTTCTCCCAGCTTGTGGACGAATTGAAGGCGGGCAGTTGAAGTGCGGGTCCAACGAACGAAATAACGTGTATCCTTCCCGTTGATCTCTTCCTTGTTGTGTCATTAGTTTCTGGTCGATAAACCCAAAGATATCGAGTTCACTTGCGTACAATCTTCTGGAAGGTCATTTCAAGGTCGCCGATTAACGGAGTCGTGGGAAGCAGAAAAAGGAAAGAACGCCCGGGTTGCACTCTTGCGGGCGCAGTTCGCGCCGCCCGGTGCCGTCCAGTCGGCTTTGCTTATTTGTGGAATTCTCGCCGTTCCTCTTTGATTTCCGTTCCGACCGAAGCCGGAATCATGGTGCTCGACCCGAAGGCCAAGGACAAGGCGAATCAGCTGTCCACGTACCGCGACCAACGGTTCAGCGTGAGTTCCACCCATTCATTGGTTTTTATCCGATTGTTTCGTTCAGGGCTCGATGCGAGAGCAGGAGGACCGCCTCTCGCGCTCGTCCACGCTCTACATCGGCAATCTGAGTTACTACACGACGGAGGAGCAAGTGTACGAGTTGTTCTCGCGGGCGGGACACGTGCGGCGCGTGATCATGGGCATCGATCGGTTCTCGAAGACGCCATGCGGATTCTGCTTCGTCGAGTGCGTTCTTCCGCCCTTCCTACCACTCACTTTCGCTTGCTTTCTTGCAGGTACTACGCGCGAGACGATGCGGAGAACGCGATTCGTTACATCAACCAAACGCGGCTGGACGAGCGCGTGATTCGTTGCGATTGGGACGCGGGCTTCGTGGAGGGTCGGCAGTACGGGCGGGGCAAACACGGCGGTCAGGTGCGTCCTCTTCCTTTCATTTCCTTGTATTTCTTCCTCCTTTAGGTGCGCGACGAGTACCGCACGGAGTACGACCAGGGCCGCGGCGGCTGGTCGAAGGCGGTCGGGCCGGACAACCGCCGGCGTTGATCTCTCCTTCGTTCGCTTCGATCTTCCACTCATTTAACCTTATTGTTCATCCATAAACTCTCTTTGCGTTCACTGGAAACCGTCCAGCTGCTTGATGCTCTCGATGATCGGGGCGTAGATCTCGCGCCCGCTCGTCAGGCCCCAAATGTAGTCGAGGTGCGAGAAGCGGGGCAAACGGACGACCTCCTGCAAACAACTCATGTACGTTCTTCCTTTCGCTACTCGTCTCCTTACGGCCAGCGTTTTGCGGAGGTTGGGCAGCAAGAACTCCTCCACGTCCTCGCGCGTCGAAAGCCAATCGAAGTCGCTGAGAAACAAGTGGACGGGAACGCGTATCTTTCGGAGATTGAAAGCGACGGGCGTCGTCTGGAATTCGAAGGAAGAACATGTGGATCCACCGTCCTTCTTCTGCCCACCTGTCCGTAGTGCACAAAGTTCGTGGCCGGATCGCCGTAGTCGAATGTTTGGAAGCGGCCGCTGTTCACGAGCTGCGTCCAGTGGAGCATGTTCTTGAGCGAGGTGCCGGCGGGCGCGTTGGTTGTGTACACGTCCAAGCGAGTCTAGAAGGACGCAGAGGATGATCCTCGATGAAAGCGGGGAGGTCACCGTGTTCAGAAGGCCGACGTCCGGCCCGGCGGTCATGAACACGAGGCTGCTGCAGAGCTCGTCGCTGATCGGGTTCGTGCACGCGACCTGCGAGGAGTAGGCGGTCAGGAGGTCCGGCCTGCAGGTACTCCCGGTCGCCGCCCAGTTTGTAGTCGACCTGAACTCATAGGCTTCCTTGGTTTCCTCTGCTGTCCACTCACTTCCATCAACACCTGGGTGGCGGCCTAACAATCGGAAGAGGCCCTGGATTTTCTGCACGCGGGCGATCGGGGCGAGGGCGAACAGCCGGCGGATTCGCGGAGGCGAAGGCGGGGATCGTGGGCCAGCCGGGCGAACACCTGCGTGCTCCCTTGCGAGTGGGCAACCACGTAGACCGCCTGCTGCCCGCTCACCTCCGCGATCTTCCCCACGAAAGGCGTCCAGGTCCCGAGTGGCCATTTCGTACCACCTGAAGCTTCCCGCAATCCCCTTTGCTCTTCCTCCGGTTGATGCTCACGTGAAGTTCCAGAACTGCCTTGTCGGTGGCCGCTCAGCAGGCGTGTGGTTTTTTCGAATACAGGTTCCCTCGATTGTTGGCCAACCAAACGTCGAAGCCGGCATCAGCGAACATGAAGCCTGCGGAGTCGTGGGCGTGGTTGTCGACCCAACAGGCCGAAGAGGTCTGCAGCCCGTGCACGAAGAGGACCACCGGCCGTTTCGTCCAGCCGCTCTCCTCCTCGCCCGTGCGGAATGCGGTGCATTTGGAGGACGTAGCCGTCGGCAGTCACCGCTTCGTGGATCTCCACTGGGATACCCGTGGTATTTGATCAGTTGATCCTGCAGCCAATCTAGCGATCAAAGAAGAGTTTGAGGCACTCACAGTGCGCATCCCGGCTTCAGGATTGATGGCCGAGCAGGGGAGCGAGGAACAAGAGGACGAGGAAGAAAGGGGACGAGCGGGCGATCGGCGACTCCATTGCTCTCTTCGGCGACCTTCGAGTGGACGCCCAACGAGCCCCGATCGCCGGTTTTATCGCCCTCGGAATGCGAAATCAGGATTATTTCGAGTGGATTGCGGCATCCAAGGGCGTCGACGGGAATCCCAGGGAAACAAACAAGCGGGGGGCGGGCGGGCGCCGCTCAAATGAGCGGAACTCCGCACTCTTTCCGCATCAAACAGCACACAAACAACACGCCCGCACCTTCGACAGGCCGCTTTATTCCAGAAGCTCCGCTCTGTACAAGAGAAACAAAAAAAAGATCAAACATCCGCGGGGGCGTCGACGTTGCCGGTCGTTCGCTTCTTGGCGGACGAAGTGGCGCTCGTTTCCTGCCGCCTCCGAAGCACGAAACGCTCCTCTCCGGGCACGTTCGGCGCGTAGCGGATCGGGTAGTGGACCCCGTCGTCCGTCGGCGTGCTTAGCGGCAGGAACCAGAAACCCCAGCCGTAGACCGCCCGCAGGTTGCGCGCCATCCCCACGTTGTAGCTGGCCGTGAGGTCCGACCTGAACGGGAGTGCGCGAGAAGAAGGCGGCGGAGTGGACAAACCGGAAGATGGGCGGCTTTCCCCTGCTCGCAGTTCGTCTCGTTTGTGAGCGACAACTCCACGTGGTAGGTGAACAGTTCGCCCATTTGGTTGTACGCGAAGAAGCCCTGGACGGCGGCCGAGAGCCCCACGTGCACCAGGTTCCAAACGTCGCGGAAATAGTCGCCGTTGATGTAGAAACGAAAGACGCCCTCCATCGTCGTGGTCAGGACCCTGAACGAAAGAGGTTGGATGATTGGACGAGAGGTGGGAGCAAACCAGAAAGTGTGTGAACCACGCGTACGAGAGGAACAGACAGAAGAACTTGTAGTTTCCGTGGCAAACGCATCGGTTTAGCCAGGCTGCAAAGAGGGACTTCAGCAAGTGGAAAGGCAGCAGGAGACGAACGGCAGTGGTGGTCGAAGCGGGGAACACAGAAGCCGCACGAGTTGCAATGCCGCGCCCGGTCCGTCTTCAACAAGCGGCACTTGTAGCAATACCTGCAGGCAGAAAGAAGTCACTTTAAGAGCGGGACCTTCGCTGACCTCAGCCGCCCCCAATGGTCGACCTCGGCCACGTCCCGGTGGAGTCCCGCCTCGAAGGCCCACCGGTCGAGAAGCCAAGTTTGCTCGGCGGTCTGCTCGAAGGTCGAGGAGTCGGGCACGAAGTCGCCCTTCTCGTTTAGCGGTGTGCACTTCGCCAGGAGCTCGTGAACCTGATCGGGAGCCTGAAGGGCGGCAGGTGAGTGGAGGAGGGGGAGACTCACTTTGAAGCGGTCGGGCACTCGGGACGTCTTTGTGACCACCGCCCGCAGCAAAGGCTGGCGAGCATCAGGACGAAGGAGGACGTGGTAGACGGCGAGGTAGACGGCCACCTGCAGCGGGCTGTCGAGCATCCGCCCGCACACGATCCACGTGTAGACGAACCACCTGCAAGCGGGCGGCTTTTCGATGAACGACGGGCGGAACTCACTCGTAGGCGTAACTCAAAAGCTGCCCGAAAAGAAGTGCGTTCAGGCAGAACTCCAGCAGGATGCCGAGAATCGGCTGCTTCTGGCGCACTCTCCGCACCCACAGGTAGACGTCCTTCACTTCCATCGGGACGAGCGAGCGCACAAGCGACTGGAACGAACGAACTGACCGTGAGGAACCAAGAACAGACGGCTGGTTCGCATGCAAAATCCTCCAGCTTTGCGCGCTTCTTCGGCCCAACCCCCCACTTTTCTTTCAAGCCGCACTTTGGTGACAAGCAGGACACGTTTCTTTGATAGCCAGTAGGTAGCCACAATCCGTTGGAGAAACTGTTTATTTAAAGGGGTGGGACCAAATACTGAGAACGGAAGTCGTTGGGAAGAACGTTAGCCGGGAAAGAACAAGAAAAGCCGAACGGGGAAGTGAACAAACGAAGGGGTCGACTACACAAGGGCTACTGAATGGGCTGAGCAACATAAAGCGGGGGAGTTAACGGGCATTATCGGCTGAGTCCAATCCGCGAGTTCAGAACCGCTCGACGAACTCGACGCTCTCGGTGGGCGGACACTCAACGCCGAACTTGACGACGAACTCGCGTTCTTCCGACGGGTTCAACACGACTGTCCATTCAAGGTTGTGATGGCCTCGTTCAGACGAGTGCCCACTTCGGGCGCTTTCAAGCGACTTTCGTCGTTTGTCGCCGCCGCCGGTTGGTTCGAGTTGGCGGTCGGCGGGCCGGCCAACCTTCAGGTCGGGGGCGGTACAGCTTCACCTGAACGGAGCAGAAATGATTGCGGGCGGTGAAGGGTGAGAAGTGGCTGCTTCTTGATGAACTAAGCAGTTTAGTGACCCTATTCCGTCCGTTCCCCAGTCACTCCTCTCTCAACCCACCTTGATCTTCTCGTCGGTGCTCTTCGGCACGTGGGTGATCATCGTGAGGACGATCGGCTCGTCCTGCTTCGTGTTCTTCACGACGATCTTCTGCTCGTTTATCGTCACCGACGTCTTGGTCAGCATTCCCGTCTGCAAGCAGGCGATTAGAATCGATTAGATGCGGGGAAGAACCCACTTGTTGCTGGTACTTGTGGAACCGGCTTGTTCGTGACCTTCACCGTCGGGTCGACGCCCAACGAGCAGTCGAACTTCTCGCCCGTGGACACGGGTTTGATGTCCACCTGCAAGCAGAAGAGGGGTTGAATTGTGCGGATGGCCCACTCGCCTTTGGTGGAGAACGAGTTGTCAACGTAAACCGAAGCGGTGCCGCTGAGCAGCGGGTAGCTGCTGGAGTTGAGCATCGAGGCCGTTAGGTAGACGTTCGGGCTCTTGGACGGGAACGCAGTCGAAGTGGAGGACGGGCTCCAGGTCGAGAGAGACGATCGTCACCTTTGTGGTCGCTGCCGTCCGACGGGATCGTCTTCTTCTGTTTGACCGCAAAGGTGGTCGAAAGGGCGTGATGCTCGGCCTTGTACTGCGGAGCGGCCATGCAGTAGGCGATCTCCGGCTGGGCCTCGTCCATCTCGAACTGCGCGTTCGAAGCGGCCGCGGATCCGAACAGGCTGAAAGGGGAATGAAAAGGTCGATCGAGTGAAACGAACCTCGTCCTCGCCGTCTTCATCATCGCGCGAGGCGGGGCGGCGAACGTCGTCGGGGGCGGCGGCTTGAAGAGCTGCGCCTGGAGCGTCCCGATCGGCGGCAACGCGGCGCCCGAACGGGGCTGCGCGGTGCTAAGGATGAGGTTCACTTCCGACCAGTCCTCGCCCGAATTCTGCCCGATGTTCGCGTAGTAGTTGAGCTTCAGTTTGGGCTTCGACTCGGTAGTGAGGACGCGAATGTCGTAGAAGGCCGTCCACCAGGCGTTGGTCACCTGGTAGGTCAGTTCGATCTCCGCCTGCGACACCTCCGTCGACTCCAGCGAAACGCAGATCGAACTGAAAGAAAGCGAGAGGAAGTGAGCCCGAGAAGGGGGCCCCGAAACGAACCGCTTGACGTTGTTGTGGAAGCGAAGGGTGCTGATCTGATTGCGCAGTTTGATCAGCTCCTCGTCCAGCGTGCGCACTTCGAGCTCCGACTTGCGCACCTTCGTGTTCAACTCGACGGCCTTCCGCTCGTGGTAGCCGTAGAAGTTCTCCAAGGTTTCTTCCACGCCCGCATCGAAGCGGAGCAACTCGGGGGTGTCCTTCCGGGTCAACGTCACCTTCCCCAACTGAAATCAAAAGAACTCATCACGAGGGAGAGGAGCGAGAAGCACAAACGTTCTTGACCACGTCGTCCAACGAAGCAAGCCGGTTTTGGTAGACCTTCAGGAGGTCGTTGATCGTCGCCTTCTTCAAGCTCCGACTCCTCCAGCTCCTCGACCAGCTTCCGCACCTGCGGGGTATCGGTTTCGATATCGGTTGCGTGGTCAACTTTGTATTGAACCTGCAACAAAAGCGGTTAGAAGTTGAGCGGAAAGTGGACAGGAAGAAGCGAGGAACGCGTAAAACCATTGAAGCAGGCGTGGTCATCAAAAGAATTTTCGTGCTTGTACAACAAGAGCCTTCAACCTCCACGAAAAGACGAACCTCGTGGATCGTGGCCTTTCCCTTGCCCTCGACGCGAATCGAGTCCGGTTCGATTGACGAGCAGACGTTCTGCAGAAGAAACGAGCGATTAATCAAGTGCAACGAATCAAAACGAACGTTGATGACGACGTTGTTGAAGCCGGGATGGAGTTCCACGGTGAAGACTCGCTTCAGCTCCGCCCGGTCCGTGAAGACGGTCACCTGCTCGAGCGGGAGGTCGCGCGCCTCGAGCAGCTTTTCGACCACCACCGTTTGACTCATTTTGTTTCCGGTTTGCTAAAAGAAACGGATGGAGTGGATAAAGAAGAGAACACTCGGTCCGGGCGCGGTTATTTTTCGGTTAAAGACACGGTTGGAAGAAGCACTGGCCGGCCGTTGAAAACCGGCAATAGAACCGAATAGAATTGGCAAGCAACGCGTTGCCAAAGTGGGTGAAAACCAATTGAATGCCGTGATGACAATCAGACAGAAAAAAGCTCGTAATCCCAGTAACCCCCATCGAATGCCCGCAGAACAAACAAAAAGACCGAAGGTTGGTTCTTCTTTTTATTTCGAACTCAAACGAGCGGGCGGGCGGCGTTGGCGATCGGCGATCAAACCGCCAAACCTTCCGGTCGGTCGGGACGGCGGAAAGGAAGAGCGCCGTGAATCAGCGCAACAAATGGGCGAACCGAGAGGACGGACGGGCGAGTGGTCATAAAAGCCGAACGCCGATTACGCAACCGCCCATCCATTCAGCCAGCACGGGGATGAGTCAAAGCGAAAGGATTGGGAAAGAGGAAACACTGGACTACAAATCGGATAGACGGGAAGAAGTTGGATTGCACATCCACAAAGCTCTGCAGATTTTTCCGGCTGAACACTTGGATCGAAAAGAGAAATCCAACCGTTTGATCGCAGAGCGGCGAACAAACGAGCGATTGCCGCCATAAAACGAGTGAAGGGGGGTGGCGGCGCGGGCCGCAAAGCAACGAGCAAAAAGAACCGGAGAGCGACGGCAAGGAAGGCCGGGAACGTTCTCTTTTCCGCCTTTGCCTCCTTCGCTCCGCTCTCGCCCGCTCGTTCGGGCGCCGCTCGCGGGAGAAAAGAGCGAGCGAGTGTGGAAATCCACAAACGTTTCGACGTCTATTTTTGTTTGCTGTTGGTTTGCAACGAAGGATTTCGACACATTAGGTGGAAAGGAGTCGGGCTGTGAGAAGAACCTTGTCGCTCTTTTTTCGCAGTCGCCATGGCAATCGGTCCGTTTTCATTCTCTGTCTACTCGGTCCAACCGGCTTACAAGAGAAGCGACACGACTTTTGAGGAGCCAGCATGCTCGAGAGATAAATTATTTTACTGATCGAATGTACACAACAGAAATCAATCCGCAGGTCAGAAATCGGTGGCCGCCACGTCCACCTCGATGAAGATCTCGTTGTGGGTGATCATGGCCGCTCGGGGCGAACGGTTGTTCACGACGATTCGAATGCGCTCTCGCTTGGGGCCGCGAATGGGTTGGGTGAGCGACACGACGGCTGCAACCAAAGCTAGTTCTTCTCGTTCTCCTTCTTGGTTGGGCGCTCACCGACATTCGTGCCCTCCTTGCGCACGTGGAAGTCACGCCTGTTCCAGAAGTCCATGATGAACTCCGCCCGGAAAGGAATCGGCATCATCACAGTGACGCGAGAGATCTGCAGTCAACCCAATGAAGTTACCACTCATGAAGAGCTCGTATACTTCCAACGGAGCGTCCAATTTCGTGACGGTCGGAATAGCTCGGTATTGATAGAGGAATTCTTGAGTGTAGTTGGCCAAGCAGGCGCTGTCCCACACGGGGCACCGCTTCAGACAGGAGTAGCCATCGTCGACCAGACTACAAGTAGGCGGACATGAAATGAATAATGCAAGAAAAAAGTCAGCTATAGCTCTTGTAATCATTCAACAACACGCTCAATCTCTAAGGAATTAAAGATGACAAAGAAGCAGAGTCAGTTACCGAGTAGACTGTTTATTCATTCGTTAATGCGGGGTCAAACAAACGGTTATCGAGTGTGTGAGATCAATCAAACAGCTTCTTTTGCACACGGTTCAAACGAAGCTGAAGTGCCGATGATGGTGTTGATGCTGGGGTTTATGGTGAGGAGCCGGCCGGTGCTGGGAGACGAAGACGAACAGGTTGGCCACGTACTTGCCGCTGAACTCCTCGTTGTTGGAGAGGCGGAGGACGAGCTCCAAGTGGACGGTCTGCGGGCCGTCCAACGAGTCGCGCAGCGCGATCACCGCCGAGTTGCGATCGTCGCCCTTTTGGATGAGGAAGTTCTCGCGCACAGCAGCCGCCACTCCGTAAGCCTCTTCAATCAAACGGGGGGATGGGCGGTTGTTTGCCGGGTTGATTACCGGGCGTCGCGTTCACCAGCCGCAGTTCGAATTGCATCGTCGAGTTGGCCGAAGCGGGGCCGCGCATGGAGAAGAGCGTGATCGACGTGCGCAGCGTGGAGATGTTCACGTGGCGCGGGATCGCGATGTGTTGCCACGAGATGTGGACGGGGTTCCGGCGGCAGCGTTCGGAGAGCGGATTCGCGCACAAATTCGCCTTCCGCACGCATCGACTGGAATCGACGGTTAAGGGGGGTTAGTGGAAGAACGGCACTGCAAGAAGACCACGCGCTTTCCCTTTCTCACTCACTTCTTGTAGTGCTTGTCGATCACGTAGTTCTTCGGGCAAGTGATTTGTTGGCAGCGGAAACTTCCGAGCGTGTTCACGCACAAATCTTCGGAGTTCGGGACACCCGATCTCGCCGCACTCGTCGATGTCTGGACACAAATGAGAGGGATTGTATGGGCGGGAGGAGGGGAAAGGAGACCTTTGCACGTGACGCTGTCCTCGAGCAGGAGGTAGCCGGACGGGCAGGTGCATTTGAAAGAGCCGGGCGTGTTCTCGCACTCGCCCCTGCAAAGAAAGTGAAAGAAAGCTCGAGGAGCACACTCACATGCAGAGCTGATTGCCCGCTCCCGCCCACGTGGCGCACTCGTCGATGTCCTCGCAGCTGAGCTCGTTGGCGCCCAGCTGGAAGCCGCGTTCGCACACGCACTGGTAGCTGCCCGGCGTGTTGATGCACCGCTGTTGGCAGCGAGCCTCCACCGGTGCTGCACTCGTCGATATCTGAGAGAGAGGGGATGATTCGCTTTAATTAAGTAATCCAACCGTCGCAATGCCGCCCGTCGGTGCCCAGTCGGTAGCCGGCCGTGCAGTGGCAAACGAAGGAGCCGATCGTGTTCTCGCAGGTCGCGTGTTGCGAGCAGATGTGCCCGCGGAATTTCACGCACTAAACAAGCCTTCGATCAATCAAGCGGTATTAGTTGTTATGCCCACCTCGTCCACGTCCTCGCACCTTCTCGTCACTTCGTTGAACTCGTAGCCCGCCCCGCAGCGGCATTTGAACGTTCCGGGCAGGTTGATGCACTGCAGGTTACCGCACGAGTGCAGATTTGTCTCGCACTCGTCGACGTCTGCAACGAAAAGGTAGTACGTCGTTGGTCAACCGAAGAAGCTTGCCCAAACAGAAACCGGAGGTCTTGTCCATTCGGTAGCCGGGGGCGCACAAATTCCCCTTCTCTTGGCAACGGTAGCTGCCGACCGTGTTGATGCACTCCTCGTAGCTTCCACATTTGTGCGGGGTTGCGCACTCGTCTACGTCTTCAATCAGCGATCATTCGACGGGGAACAAGAAAGCGAACGAACCTTCACATCGCCCGTCTCGCGCCAGGAAGCCGGCCGGGCAGGCGACGGACGTGCACTCGCCGGTGCTCTCGTCCAGCAACTCGTTCGCCTCCGCACTCCTTCTTGTAGCAACGGTAGGAGCCCGGCGTGTTGCGGCAATAGTAGGGCGTTTGGCAGTTGTGAGCGCCCAGATTGCACTCGTCCACGTCTGCAGCACAGGAACAATTGAAGGGACTCTTCAAGGGTTCTTTGAATGGCCCGAATTTTGAGGTTAATGAAAACATTAGGGCAATCACGGCACCCATTCGTTAGATTAGTCGTCCAACTCACCCACGCACTGCTCCGTTTCGCTGTCCAGCGCGTAGCCCGTGCCGCAACTTAGCGTGCGGATGCATTTGTACGAGCCGGGTGTGTTCAAACAGCGCTGCGATTCGAGGCAGTCGCCCACCAACAGCAAACACTCGTCGATGTCTGCAGAAGAGGCGGCTTGATTGGAGCGAACCTCAGGGATTAGAGAAGCGAGGGAGAACAGAGGGGAGAAGCCAGAAGAATCGATTACCGACCCACACACACGTAGCCCGCATCGGACCAGTAGAAGCCGGGCATGCAGGAGCATTGGTAGCTGCCCTCGCTGTTCAGACACTGCGTGTTCGGCTCCAAACAAATGGGATCCTCCGAAGCACTCGTCCACGTCTGCAATCAAGCGTACGGAGCGGGGAAGTTGTTTGACGTAAAGGAGAAAGTGCAACAGAAGAGTGGTGGCCACTAAGGACAAGCACACAAAAGAAACAGCCTGTTAAAAGCATCGCAAATAAATTCATTGCGCTGTAAGCGGCCCTAATTGGTCTAAACACGATCGTTAGACGACTCCCAATGATCGGCACGGCAATCATTTTTCGATTGCTTTCTCGTAACGTCGAAAGAACTGACCGACACAACGACGAGCGGCGGCATCAAAACGGAAACCCGGCGAGCAACTCGGCGGCGAAGCGCGGCCGGTCGACGGGGCGATTTGCCCGGCGCTCGTCCGCCTCCTGCTTCTCGACGCGATTCGAAGCGGGCGCGGGGAGTTCGCGAAGCGGCGGGTCGGGATCGCAGCGGTAGTGGCCGCCAGGCATCGAAACGCACCGACTGACGGCCTCCGCGCAGCGATGGTGGCCGTTCAGGCAGGGATCGAAGCGACGGACCGCTGGGAAGTGGGCGAATTGGCCGACGGCGAACCGACGAACACGCGAGAGCGCAAGCAGCCGATCAGAGCGGAAAGCGGAAGCCGGTGCAAAAGAAGCGACTAAACAAGGCGGAGTGCGTGAGAGCGATTGAGTGCACACGACAAACGGTTTGCAAGCGTGGGGAGAACGCGCATGTGATTCGAATTGGGAGGCTGGAGTGAGAGGGACCAAACGAGTGAGCACAAGACGAAGAACAGCAAACAAACGAACCGATGCACGACTTCCCATCGGGGCCGAGATCGTAGCCCGGCCGGCAGGAGCACTCGATGCCGCTATCGCCCCGGTCGGTGCACAGGTGATGGCAGCCGGCCGACTTGCAGCGGTCGTTTTCGTTGGAGACTTCGGCCAGCGCTGTTGTCGGATTTCGCGGTAGCTGAAGCAATGATTGAACAGAAAGAGGAGTGAAATTTACGTGAAGAGGCGGAGATCTCCTGATTGCAGCACTCGTTGAAGGACTTCAGGCAGTAGGCGGAGAAGCCGACCGGCGCCTCGCATTCCGCCCCGCTCGTCCGCAGCTCCTTCCCCAGCAGGCAGCAGTCGCAGCACTCCTGAACGAACAATGAAGGAAGCGATGGTTGGAAGAACTCACTTTGCGCAATCCGCCGCCCAGAATGTTCACGGTTTCGGAGCAGAAGCCT
The DNA here is from genome assembly GCA_024699865.1 of Aphelenchoides fujianensis. Taxonomy (NCBI): domain Eukaryota; kingdom Metazoa; phylum Nematoda; class Chromadorea; order Rhabditida; family Aphelenchoididae; genus Aphelenchoides; species Aphelenchoides fujianensis. The sequence continues at coordinate 232,002 of JAMPIO010000109.1, forward strand.
CGATTTCGGCCCATTTCGGCGCCCAACTCGCAGCTTTTCTCCAGCGACGCCCGCAGGCAGCAAATGGAGGCCGCCCGGCTGCACGACGCCGAGCTGCCCTCCGCCCGGAGCCCCAAACACGTGCGGGCCTCGCGGTAGTGCCGGAGAGCCGCCCGCACAACATCGTGACAAGCTCGCTGATTTCGGCATTCGCGAAAAGAAAACCTGAAGGGTTGAAACTTGAAGCAAGGCGACTTCCGACTCACTAGTCAAAAGAAGAAACACGACGTTCAACAAGGAGGAGCGAGACATCTTCAAGGCGGACTGCCAGTGGAAGTTGACCCGTGGGTTCGAACTGCACGATCACGTGGCCAGCGGTAGAAAGAGAGGAAATCAAAGAGAGATCTGTTGATCGTCTACCAAACGGCTGCCAATTGGAAGTTCCAAACGATCATTCCGTCGACGTGAGCGAGTGTCAATCAAACCGGCCTGAAACTTCGTGGCGGAAATCAATCGTAATTTGCGATTAGACGCGAAAGTCCGTCGGCGGCGGCTCCCGCTTCGCTTCCTTTTCGAACGAATTCGGCGGTCGATCGGAAGAGGACGAGCGACCGCCGGCGGCCACGTACAAAAGGCGGCGGCCGGGAGGAAAAAACGACCACTCGTCGCCGATTGACCATTCGGTTGAGCAGTCGGTCGGCGGGAGGGCGGAAGATAAGAAACAAGAGAAACCAGTGAATTGGCGCAAGAATGCTCGAAGCGGAAGAAAAGGACTGGCGGCGGATTGAAGCAGGCGGTCAAACGCATAAAGATTTGGTGGTCAACGGAAAGCACGCAATGGACGGAGGAAATCGGTATGACCTGATCATTTCGAAATGTTTAGGAAGTAACCACGATCTAGAGCTCAAATTCAACCGCTCGTTTGCACGTCTGACACCGCAGTTCACCGAATTGACCCCTTCGGACAGAAAGAAAGAACGGCAATCAGGGTGAAAAGAAAGAGCTCCGGTGTTCCAAAACAAGCCACCTTGAAAACCAATCCCCTTGAACTTCCCGAACGCCTCCGCTTTTCGGCGGCTGCTCGTCGTTTGGCAACATCGCGGATCGAATTACGCCCATCGGGGGAGCAAAATGTGGAACGACCGCGATTTTGCGTCCGAAACAAGCACGTCATTCAAAAGAACACGATTGCAACTTGGAGTCAGGCGTTCGAACAAAACGCGATCATTCTTGACGGTTCAAACGAAGGAAGACAAACGGGTTCGGAGCAAATTCTTAGGTACGTCGCCGCCGGCCCTTGAAACGAGGTTCACGTGGACGGGCGGCGGCAATTGCGGAGATTCAGCCGCCGGCCGGTGGCCATTCGGAGGAAACGAGTGCGCGGATTAGCGGGCTCCAGCTCACCGCGCTGTCCTCGCCCCGAGCAATTAACCCCGGCTAGTTGGATGTCGGGAAGGAAGTGAATGGAAACGAGCGGAGGGTACGACACCACCGAGAAAATGTGCAGGGTCGAGAAGAAGTGAGTAAGAAGCATGCCCTTGCATTCCTTCCGCAACGAATTCGCGGGAGGTCCGGAGCTTGATCGAAGGTCGTCTTCTTTTATTTTCGTCGTCCGATCACTTCCCGCCCATTTGTTTTCCCTCCAGCCGTCTCCCGTCGTTCCCGGGTGCCGAAAGCAAAAGGGGGAAAGCGGAAAGCGGCCAGCGAATGACGTGAGGCCGGCGGGCGACTTGGGGACAAATCGGAGCTCTTTTTTGATCACGCCGCGGCCGTTCTAATCCCCGTCCGCCCTTTAATCTTCGTTCCATGCGCCAAATGATTCACCAGATTGTTGCGATTTGTTTGGTCGTCAGTTTCTCTTCTGCCTTCCTGGCAACAATCGAAACCATTACATTACACCCTCAGCCGGGTTACCGCTTCCTCCTTTTGCTCAGTAGAATTCTTTTATTCAATTAACAACAAGAAATAGACGAACGGAACAACAACGTCGAAATCAACGAAGAAACTCAACAATCAGCGGGGCGAATTCAACCCAACAGCCCGCCGGACTTCTTCGCCTTTCCGCTTGCGGATCTCTTTCTTCACCTTTTTGCTCAGCTGGGGCTTCGGGTCGGGCTGGCCGTGTTTCTTCTTCAGGGCCGGCCTTGTGTCCGAAGGCGCTCTTCTTCGTGATCACGTAGTTGGCGAGCTTCTGGTTCAGGTCGTGCTGATTCCGCTGCTTCTTGGCCGCCTTCGCCTTCTGCTTCGCGCCGCCCGGCTGCACCACCATTCGCTGCAATCAGAGAGGGATTGAAGACGGGAAGCCGCGGATCGTTGACTGGAAGCGAGCAAAAGAATCAGGAAGAACTCACGTTCTTCTTCTTGGCTGCGATCTTCGTGACGTTCAGCGGGCGGCCCTTCCACTTCTCGCCGTTCAGGGCGAGCGCCTTCTGGGCGGCCTCGGCCGTCTTGAACGTGGCGAAGCCGTAGCCGAGGCCGAGGCCCGTCTGTCGGTCGCGGACGATGTGCACGCCCTGAAGGTCGAAGAGAGAAGTGGGACGGAAGAAGGGGCCACTCACTTCGCAGTCGCCCACTTTGTTCATGAAGAACTCCATTAGCTTCTGCTCGCCGGCCACGTACAGGAGGTTGCCGACGAAGACGGAGCGCTTCGGGTCGGTCGAGTGGTCGTTGCTCATCGTCACGCGCAGGTAGCGGCCCTCAAAGGTTGTTGCGTTCCTGCAAACAACGAGGAAGTTGTTGGTAAAAGTCGAGCGAGGTTCGTCCAAAAGCAGATGATTCGAATGTGATTGCAAGTTGCAAAGCACAATAGCGAGGAAGTGGAACTCACAACGAGCACGCGTTCTTGGCGGCCTCCTCGTCCTTGAAGCGGACGTAGAAGTGGGCCGTCCTTGGCGGCGGTCTTCAGCTTCTCGTCCGTCCCGAGCATCTTCTTCGTCAGCTTCTCCGTCTTCTGCAGCAACGATCGCTTGTAGCTGGAAGGAGGCAAGGATTGAAAGAAAAGGGAGGTCGGAACGTACACGGCCTCGATTTTGCCGAACGGCTTGAAGATTCTTGGCGAGGGCCTTCCGCTCCACTCGGTAGGGCACGTTGCCGACGAAAGACGGTCCGCTCCATGGCCGTCTTGTAGTCGAACTTCTCGTACGGCTTCGCGCCGGCCGCCTTCTTCGCCGATTTCGGACTCTTCGGCGATTTGGGCGACTTGGAGGCGGCGGGAGCGGCTGGGGCATCCGAGGAGATTGGAGAGGCGGGAGGAGTCGGCGGTTCGGCCGGCGTCTCGATCGTTTTGACCGCCGGCTTCTCCTCCGCAACCTTCGGGCTCTTCGCTTGCTGGGGGCTCTTCGGCTTTTTGCCCGCCTTTGCGCCGTTCTTCTTCACGCCGACGGGCGACTTCTTCGCTTTGGATCCTTTGGGCGTCGATTTGCTCATGGTTCCTGCAAGCAGAAGAAGGAATTGGGAGGAAGAAACCGAATAAATTCGTTCAGGAACACGAACAAACAACGCGATTGGCGTTCGAATATTACGAGAGCGTCGGCGAGCAGCTCCTCCTTCATCAAACAGCGCACATCCTCCACCGATTCAATCAGGAATCACTCCAAACAAACAGATCGAGCAGAAGGACGCCCAAAGCGGAAGACGGGGTACTTGGCGACGACGAGCGGAAATCGATCACCGCTGCACTTCGTTCTCCGCCGCTTCTTCTGCTCCGATCTCGTCGATCTTCCTTGATTTCCTGCCGGCTTCCCGCTTCTTTCTTCGAGTATTCGTGATGACGACGCGAATTTGCGCAGCAGACTCGCAGCTTCCTGCTCCTCCGACTGCGGCTTTCGGACGGCAGCCGGCGGGCCATCGGGACGTCGACGGCGGGCGCCCTCCGTTCTCGCTTCGATCCGAACGCCTTCGTCGAGCCGATCGTTGATCTCCATACGGTGAGTCCTTTTGCTGTTTTGATCCCTGAGGAGGGCCAAACCTGATCCGTCATTTAACAACCCCTTCTTCATCTGTCCGATTTACTTCGCTGCTTTCAGCTGAACGGAACGCTGGATCCGGCGGACGAGCGGAACTTTTTGTACCCGAAGCCGATGGGATTCGACGAGACGCCCGTCTTCTACCGCGACCACGTGGTGACAAGCTGATCCGCGTGTGCATGATGGAGGGCCGCAAGGAGACCAGCCAGGCGAACATCTACGGGGCGCTGGAGATCATCAAACGGCGCCAATTCCAACGGAACGCCCGCCGGCAGGAGGGCGAGGAGGAGGTCGAACGGAATCCGTTCGTCATCGCGAACCGCGCCATCCGCAACTGCACGCCGTTGATGAAACTCCTGAACGTCACTCGGGGTTCGTTCTCTTCATCTTTTGGTTTGATTTCGTTCGTGCTCCAGGCGGCGTCACGTACAAGGTCCCCTTCCCGATCCCCGCCCCGGAGGCCGAGTTTCGCGCAATGAAGTCGATGCGGGACATCTGCCGGCTGAAGGCGCGCCACGGCGAGACGTCCTTCGCGGAGGCCATCGCCACCGAACTGCTCAGCGCCTACAACAACGAGGGCCAAACGATTCAAGCGAAGCAGGAGCTGCACAAAGTCTGCGAGGCCAACCGCGCCTTCTCCCACTACCGCCGTTGAATCCTCTTCTTCTTGTTTGTTTGTAGGAATTGAATGCTTGTTTTGTTTGTTCCACGGTTGAGAAATAAACTCGTGGTCGTTGGATTTCGTTCGGAACGATTCAAGGATGGCTTGCATGAGTGGAGGTGAATGCTGACAGATATGTTGGTTAATCTAGGCTTCAGTTAGCCCACTCTCGAAGGACCTCAGTAACAATCACCACCTGCAAACGTCCACGACCAGCAGGGGGAAGAAAGAGGAAAGCGAGCGAAATCTCGCTATCTTCCCACCGCAATTCAATAGCGAGTGGAATTTCGTTCTCGTGCCGCAGGCGTCGTCGCTTCCGCTCGCTCTCGACGGGCAGGCGGCCGCCGGGCTGCTTGGATGCTCTCGCTCGTATTTCGGAGGATGAACCGCCGGAAAATAAGCTGGAATTCGTGTTCCTCTCGCCTCTCCTCGAAATGCGGGGATTCGCGCGAAACGGGTGGATTTTCCCCGCTGCGTGGATCGATTTCTCTTCTTCTTTTGTCCTGAGCGTGAATTTTAACGTTTTATTCTGCCCCGCAAGCTTCTTTTAGTCTTCTTTGAGCATTTCTTCGTTGTTTTGTTCGTGCTTCTGTTCCTATTTGAGGTCGAAATCGATCAGTGTTTCGTTTGCAGGCCGACCGCAAGGATGTCCGCAACGATCGCCCTGCTGTCGGAGTTCGAGCAGCAGTACTCGGTGTCGACGGCGGACATCACGGCGAAGATCGGGCAGCTGCAGCAGCTGCTGCCGTCCGAGCGGGCGGCCGCCAGCAACGAGATCCGCCGGCTGCTCGGCGACGTCGAGGAGCTGCTCGAGCAGATGGAGTTGAGTGTGCGCGAGTTGGACGCCACCGGGTACGTCCCTTCCATTCCTTCGATTGATTGCACTCTCGGGAGTTCAGGGCCGACCGGCCGAAGTACGAGAACCGCGTGAAGAGTTTCCGCGCCGACCGCAAGAACCTGGAGGCCGAATTCAAGCGCGCCATCGCCCGACTCCAGCGCGAGTCCGACCGCGACGAGCTGCTCGACGACGGCGGCGGCGGCTTTTCGGTCGACCAGGAGGACCAGCTGATCGCCAACACGGAGCGGCTGGAGCGCACCGGCCGCAAGATTCAGGACGCCTACCGCGTGACGGTCGAGACCGAAGAGGTCGGTTCTTTGTTGGGATAACTTTGAGCTGGAATTTCTTAATGGCTTCCTCGCCCGTTGTTCCGTTCCCACACTTCCATCCTTTCCTTCCTCTTACGTGTGCTCGTTGCAGATCGGCAGTTCGGTGCTGCAGAACCTCAGCCAACAGCGCGAGACGCTCACTCGTGCCCGCGACCGGCTGCGCGAAGGCGAGTCGGAGCTCTCGAGCAGCAACCGCCTCCTGCAGCAGATGATCCAACGGTTCGTCCCTTCTCCTTCCTTTCTTTTGTTGACTCGAACTCTTTGCAGGGTCATCCAGAACCGCCTAATCTTGATCGTCGTAACGATCGTCATGATGTTCATGCTGCTCCTCATGATGTACCGAGCACTCTGACCGGCCGGCGGCCGACTTACTCGCGATCTTCTCACCGCTCTAATCATTCGTTTCTTTTTTTTGAGCTTAACGGTTTGTATTGCAAGCGATTCTTTTTGTACATAAACTCGATTGGTGCATTGATTCGGTGGACGAGAAGGAAGGGGAGTGTTGAACGAACACAAGCGATAATTGAAGGAAGGGGGATCAATGAGTAAACAAAACCGGCGGCTCTTGTCGTTTTTTAACGAGCGAGACTCCCGTCTTTTCGCCTTTCTGCCCGTCCTCCACGTGCACCCGCCGGCCGGCCGCCCGTCTTTCGACTCGAGCGGAAGCGGCGAGTGACCGCCGGCAGGCGGACGACCAGCGGGCGGCTTTTTGGTCACTCGCACTCCCGACTGCCCACTCGCCCGCCCGCTTTTTACGCCACTCGTTCTTTTCGCAGTCGGGCGGGTGTTTAGCGTTTGAAGAAGTCGAGAGCCGTAAATCGATGGCGAGAAGGCGTGAACGTTGACGTGAGTTCCGGGCTTTCGATCACCAGCATTTCTTTTGTTAATTTCAAGTTTCTTTGAAGCGGTTTGGAACAAAGACAAAATGGCTGAGTGTTCACGAACAGGACTTCTCTATCAAAATCCCCTTGGTCTCTCCGATTTGCCGAACGAACTGCTGGAAGTCGTCTTGTGAGTTACTGAGCACGTTCGTCCCCTCACTCCTTTTGCAGCGGAAAGCTGATCGAGTCAATTGCACGGGAGGGAGAGCCCGTACGGACGTCGAAGAGCCCGCATTCCTCCCTCTCGGCGGTGAGACTCGTGAACAAACGCTTCAAGCGAGTGCTCGACGCCCTCGTTGTCGCGAACGCCCTTCTCCTACCGCCACGGGCACACGGTTGAGGTCGACGTGAGAATCGCGAGTTCTTCCCTCCGATTGCTCGAAGATTTCCGTTCGTATGCAGGACGCGTCCAACGAGCTCGAATTCACGGCGACCTCGAAGCGCTCGCTGGTCGTCGACCGGGCGGGGCTCGAGCGGCTGTTGGGCTTCGTTTCGCTCCACTACCTCCATCTCCGTTTCGATGTGCCCCACCCGATGGTCGCCGAAGTGGTCGAATTGCTGGAGTTCGCCCAACGATTGACGTTCGTCGAGGTGCCCACCAAACGGCAGCCGCCCAAACTGTCCGTTTGGATCTCAAGTGGTGAGCAGCCGACCGCTCTCTCTTCTTCCTCCTTTCGTTCAGATACCCTGTGCAACCACCCGGCAATCAAGAAGGCGGTAGCTTCGTTGCACCGGTGGAAGAAAGGCTTCCCGTTTCCTCTCCACGTCTTCTGCCCGCGAGAATCCGCCGCCTTGACGGGTGGACGCGAGTCGCTGCGAATTCTGCCGCAAGAAGCGAACGATGGCGACTGGTGACTCAAACGAACACGAATAAACACGAGAGCTCTAATCCTACGTTTCCGTTGAGCGATGGGATGGCTACTGCCGCTTTGACAAAGGAAAGCTTGCGGCTTCGAGTTTGTTGTGAAGCGGGAAACGGAGGGCTTCCAGACGATCATGAACAAGAAGTCATCAGCCAGCACTTCCTTCCGCAAATGGTGCCGATTCTCCGTCGACGAAAGTGAAACTGCCGGTCTTTGTGTCCTCGAGTTACCGCGGTTGTTGGAGTGTTCTTAACTGCATTACATAAAATTCTCATGCTCGAAGCGAACCCCCAGATCTCTTTGACTCGTTTATTCGACGGACGACACGCGGAAGCAGCGAGTGGGTGGCGGGACGAATCGAGTCGATCAGCAGCGCTTGTAAGTGCCCACGTACTCCTTGCAGTTCGGGCAGGAATGCTCCGCGTCCTGCAATTCACTCGAGTAAATGATGAGTTTTGCTCCTTTCCTCACTCACTTTCGCGTCCTCAACGCAGAACGGAATGCAGGCGCAGCACCACAAGCCGACTGAAGCGAGAGGGAGGTGGTGGGAGGAGAACCGGGCACTTACAGACGCACATGAGCAGGCACGCGAGCCACACGAAGCTGCCGTCCACTTAACGGACGCTCGTGCGGACCTCGGCGCCGCAGTGCTGGCAGTTGATGCGCGTGGACATGGGGCCGAGGGTGTTCGCCTGCACGAGGACGGTCGTCGACTTCACGCGCGTCGCCGGCGCCGGCCGAGTCGCCGGTTTGTCCGCCGAGTTCGTGGGCTGAGTGTCCTGCAAGAGGGACGAGTGCGAAGGATGAAGAAAGCAGAGGAACGCACAGTCATCCTGCCGATTTGTGCCGAGGATCACGAGCGGGAGCGGCCGACCAGCCGAGCGGGGTGCGCAGAGGGGCGAGTGGCCGAAACGGGTGGATTTGTTTTGGTCGTCGACCTCGAGTCGATCGAAATTTGCATCGAGTTTTACGTTCATCCTTTCGGGAAACGATCGAATCGGTTGCTTTCGAAATGCGCCCCTTTTGGAAACTCTTTGCTCGATCGGTCCCCAGTACGAAAAACTAGTCCAGCCCTTACTTGTTTGTGAAGTTCTCTTGTTTGCGTTCCTCACCGCAATGCCGTCCAGTCCGCGGGTTCATCGTTTAATCCGAAGGGCGGGGAACGGAGTGAATTCATCATTCCTGCGGCCGCCGTCGATTCGCGAAGCGAAGGAGACTCTTGTGGGCGCATTAGAAAAGGCATGCGGCCGGCTCGTTCATTTCCTGTTTGCGCGCCCAATTTGCATTGCAAACTCCAAAGAGCCCAATTGCGGGCTGATCGCCCACTTTTCGGTTCGAGCGCCCCCGCGAGCAGCCGTCTTCCCGCGCGCGCAGCGATGAGCGAAACGATCGCCACGTCGCCGCGGATGGCCGTCGAGGCGGCCGAGTTCCACGAGCTGCCGGTGGACAAGACGACGACCGCTCTCCTCTTCGACGAGGCCACGTGAGTGCCCGACGACTCCCTGAATGAGCTCACGAGCGTGGATTGGTTTAGCGAGTCGCTCGAGGACGCCGAACTCGGCCATCTGCTCGGCGCGATGAACCTCCGCCATTCGGTCGACGAGCAGCTGGAGCGTCTGGACGCCCCCGATTCGAATCTGACGGCTGCCTTCAAGAACCTCGCCGATCAGACGGCCGCCCACGACCTCCGTGAGTTTTCACCGCTCATCCTTCCAACTGTTCTCGATTCCAGTGGCCGCCAACCCGCCGTCCCTTCGCTCCCTCCGGCAGCTGGCCGCCCACTTGGACCCCGCGGCGGACGTCTACGGGCGGGAACAAGGCGTGCAACTGCCTCTTTTACTCGTTTAACTTCTTCTTCATTGCAGAACTCGAACAACAGAGGAAGGACCTGAACCGCGTGCTCGAGAGCAACGACGCCCTCCGCCACCAGCTGCACGAACTCGAGGCGTCGATCCGCATGATCGTGAACAACGTGCGCGGCATGAAGGCGAGTTTCCACTTGAATCCTCTTGCTCATCTCACGTCTTCTTCAGGAGAAGGCGCACGCCAAGGCGAAGAAGGAGCACAAGAAAAAAGTGAGTGCCGGACGACGACCCCTTCCAATCTCTTCGCTCCTTGCAGCTGGAGCACGAGATCAAAGTGGCCTCGTCGTTGGCGAACCTCTCGAAGCCTTCGGCCGTCGTCGACCCGAGCGACATGGTGGGGCCGACGAGCTACGGCTCCAATCTGATGCTGGACCGCCCGAACGGCGTGAAGGAGCGGGTGCCCGCCCACCACCTGCTCGGCCTCAAGCTCGCCTTCCTCCGTCTGCTGAAGACGGGCGTTGCGGGCGACTCGGTGCGCGACGTGCTCGCGGCCAAGCCGAACGGCCAGCCGAAGATCGAGGAGCTCCAGAACCACATCCGCTACGACCTCGGCGTGCTCGTCGACCGGCAGGAGATCGACGAGGAGCGCATCTTTGCGGAGATCTTCGAGTGGACCGTCTCTGTTTGTCTCTTTCCCTTTCTTCCCGCAAATCTCTTCTGATTGCAGGACATTCGCTCCGAACGCCAACGCCTCGTCAAGTGCGCCGAAGCGGAGGCGGCCGCCAAGAAGCTCATGGGCGACGCCACGGAGCAGGCCAACGATCTCCGAAGCAGGACGTTTTGGCGCGGCCGTTTTGGCGCGGCCGTTTTGGCGCAGCCGTTTTGGCGCCGACCCGTTTTGGCGCGGCCGTTTTGGCGCCGGACGTTTTGGCGCCCGCTGGTGCAATATGGACATAAGACTTTTTGAAATTATGATCGTGATACTACACAAAAAGAGATGCTAACGGATACGTTACAACTTGATTAACATCTATGCAAATCGTTAGCCCGCCGTTTTTCGCATTTATGTGGTGGGTAGGGCGTCCGTGGCCAAGGAATTGGAGGTAACTTTACCGATTAAAATGGTCAGACCGATCGTTTTTTTCCAGGCGTTTCAAACACCCGAGAACTATAAAACGTGCGCGGACAATGACTACCAGCATTTCTCAACGCATCGGGATCCATTCCAGCTCGTTTCTAGTAGACCTTTTAAGAGCTAAAAAAGTGTTTTTGGCCCGCTGCAATTGACCTGCAAAAGAAACAAAAATCAGCCGATAGACCCATTTTTTCCTGGTTTACACACCCTCAACGAGATATTCGTATGATGTGTATTTTCTAGAAAAGATCTGCAAATGTTTCTTGAACGCCGGCGTCCCACTTTCAGGAGTAGAGTACAAACTTGCTAAGCATAAATCTTGTGCACACACTCGTTTTTCTCTTTTCACACAAGCCCTAAACGGCTTCCACCAAAAAATGAGTTTATATTTACAGCAATCAGTGGAGGAAATCGCTTTGTTGGTTTGTTGTGTGAAATAATACCGTTTGTAATCGTGAAAACAGTGATTGAAGCACCCACTCTTTATTTCTTCACGGTATTTCTATGCGGCGCCAAAACGGCCGCGCCAAAACGGGTCGGCGCCAAAACGGCTGCGCCAAAAAGGCCGCGCCAAAACGGCCGCGCCAAAACGGCTGCGCCAAAACGGGGTGTACCGAACGATCTCATCAAGCGCCTCGAGGCCTACCGCACGTACAAGACCCGCTGCCTCATGCGGATGGAGGGGGCGTAAGTGGCCGTTCTCTTCACACGTCCTCTCACTCCTTCTCTCCAGTCTCCCCGACATCGACGTGAACGAGCTCTCCTCGAACAAGGCGCGCAAGTTTTTCAACAAGGTGCTCTACCGCATGCGCACGACCGGGCCCGTGGAGATAAGCGCAAAGAAGATGATCAAAAAGAAGGTCCTCTTCATGGACGACAAGACCACGCCCAAGAAGTGAGGCCTTCCTTCCCTTCCTCTTCTCCACCGTCTTCCAGACTCGAGAAGTACACGGTGCGGATCACGCCGCACAAAAGAATGCGGGGCGCCTACTGGGTGGTGGCCAAGCTGGACGGCCACGTGGTCACGGGCCGCATGATCACGTTCGAGGACCTCCTGCAGCACGAGGCGAAGCACGACGTCCGGCTGGAGTTCGACGGGCCGCTCGTGCTCGACTGTCTCGGCCTCCGCCGCTTCCTCAACCGGAAGTTCTGCGAGAAGTTCTTCGTTTGATCCCCGCCCTCCCTCTCGTTGTTCGGTTGAATGAACGAAACCGTTGAGTTTGCCCCCAAGTGCCACTTTGATCCAACTTCTTTTATTCGCGATTTCGTCGATCTGACTCGTTCGCCCCTCGGCCCACTACAATAACCGCCACGATCTCGCCCTGTTTCGCATATCACCGACCACAAGAAGGATGCCCGGATAAACAATATTGATTGCAGTGGTTATTCCTTTCGGTCGGCAGCTTCGAGCCGTTTGAAATTTGCATTATGCTTTCCATTCATTCCTTTCGGCAAGCAATCATTTGCGGGGAGCAGCCTTTTGTGACTCTTTCGTCGAATGGATCTTGCGGGTGGGAGGCTGCTGTAATGACTCGCCTGCCTGCTGCTTACCGTAGCCCTCTGCTTCGTCGGCTTTACGACACGTTGCATCAGCATGAGCGTAAGCGATAACACGAACGAGAAGAAGGCAAAACGAGTTGGTTTCGTAACTTTCAGCAAGCAAAACGAAGGAATGCATGTGCAGTCTGTTGTTCTCGCCGATCACATCCTCTTTTCGTCCAGCGGACGTTCGAAATGGTCGTCGCGTCCATCTGAACGGGACGGACTTCCGTTCGCCTCACCGTTCTTTGCCGTCTTCCAATGGGCAGAGGGCGGCCTTATCGCACGAAAGTCCAAACGCTCCTCACGCGGACTCCTCGCTTTTTGGTCCGAATGGTTCCGAACGAAAACAACTGCACCCTCGACCGGCATTCGATTGGAATTCGGTCGGACGTGAGAAACTAGAAACGCAAGAAGTCAGATGAGCGCGTGGGTGTTGGGTTATTTGCGGCGAGAGTCAGTTTTCTCGAGCTCCTTCCCTATCAGTCCGGAACTCCTCGAATCAATGCGGGTTGCGATCAATGAGACGAAAGGAGAGTCTCGTGACAAGCAGGAAGCATCTTTCAACGATTTGTACGAATGCTCGCCCCTTTCCGCAAACAAACGTCATTTGAATGAAAGAAAGCGACGAACGATAAGGCGGAACGACCACCACGAGAAAAGAGGATGTTGATCGCCGAGATCACCTCTCCGTTCACTGCGTGATCACTTCGATGGTTGATTGCAAAACACGCCACAAGCCGGAAGACGGGCCAAACATCCGCTTTTAATCACCGCGTTCTGTTCGTCCAGTTGGTCGACTTGACTTCTTTCGAGTCGATCACGAGAGCGTGGTGGATGGCTGTTCGTTTTTCGGGGTTTGAAGCAGGAAGACGCTTCACTTACAGGATTTTCGTGTCCTCACTACTGTCTTGCTCTTCTGTTCACTAATCCAATCGAGTTTCCCCCACGTTGCCGGCAATCCCAGATGGGGGATTGGCTTCGCGATTGCTGCGCCCTCGTGCTCCCGTGTTTGTCTTATTCGCCTTCTTCCACTCCTGCAACCGCGGTTGTTAAAAAGAATCGAGAGGACTCAATTAAAGCTGCTCGGTTCTTATCGCATTGACGTCAAAGGAAGTTACTGATCGCTTGCATTAAGAGGCCATCGGAGGGGACAGGCGGGTGGCCGCCCGTTGATCGCTTGTTCCGGAAGTCGCCGATCAAAACGAGCAATAGAGAACAAATGTTTTTCAAGCAGGGTAGAAAGTTGTGTGCTAACAAGGGAGGCAAGGGAGAACCCAAAAAAATCGCGACTGCTCTGGCTGACCCTTCTGTTCTTTGTGTTCCTACTGATCCACTGTATCTGTCCTTTTATTAGGGCAACTCGACCAGAGGCCGCGATTCGGCGCCAGCTTCTGATCGTAGTTCTCGTTGCGTCTTTCACGATGACTCGCTGTGATTCAAGTCGCTTGCACGCCACATTCGCTCGTGATAATCGTCCTTTGACTACAGTTCTCATTTGTTTCTTCCGCAAAACGCACGACTCGGTTGGATCGCGAGGTTGAGCAAACTCGAGCAAGCCGCAAGCATCGCGGCGAACTGTTGAGTCTGAATGGAGATACAAAAACGAAACGTTAAGAGAAGTTCGCAAAACCACTGTGCTGCGGTTTGTTTCTGCTCGAATCTTGCCTACAACGCCGCGTTGTGGAGCACGTGCTTGGGCCGTTCATCGGATTACCAGAACTCTCAGTGCAAAAGAACCAATGAGCAGGGAGAGGCGAGGAGCTTTGAACAACGCCCAGCGTGCAAGTAGAAAGGTAAACAGGTCCCTTCCCTCTTTCTCGTTTGTACGGTGGCCGCACTCCGCTCGGCCGATGATTTCGTTGATAGGGCCGACCGCTCAGCTCCTTACGAGCGACTGAGTGGAGGCCACTCCTCCTGCTTCATCGTCGTGAGCAGATTTAAGCAGCCGCTCGTCCTCCCCACCGCTCATTATCGTCTTCTTTTCTGCAGTCGCTTGCCGTGTTTACGGCAAACCAGCGCTTTTTCGTCAGCTCGCAGCTTTCAGTCAATTCCAAACGATGCTGCCCGTTCACGCCAACCTTCCCGATCCCCTCGGATGGCACCTCGAGCGGAGTGTGCGGCTGTCCGCCTCGCAGCTCCACATTTCGATCGGTGAGTGCGCTCTCTTTCGATCGACCGTTCTGCTTGGTTGCAGACCCAAACGAGTGGACGGCCGCCGGTCTTCGCCGTTGGCTGCAGGCGGAAGGCGGGCGGCTCGGCGTCCACGAAGCTGCCTTGCCGCCCGACTTCGACGGCCGCCGACTCGCGAACCTTCCGCTCGCCGACTGGAGCGCCTGCTTCCCGCACTACAGCGGTCGACTGCTGCGAGCGGAGCTTTGCGTTTGGCAATTCGGTTCGTTCCTTTGAGGGCTTGCTGGTTGAACGGAGAACATCCGGATGAGAACAGCGTGAACTTGCCGACTTCTTGCTTTCAGCCGCCTGCTATCGAACAAACAGCCTCGAAGCGCAACGACTGCGAGCGGAAATCCTGCAGTCGGCCGACGACTCGCTTTGGCGTTTGAATCAATCGGAGCCCCAGACTCCTCCCGCTCCGCCCGCCTTCGACCAGTCGACCGTCTTTTCGCAGCACTTGGGCCTGCCGCCCATCTCGTCGGTCTACTCCGCGCCGCCTGAACAGTTTGCGGACGGCTTCTGCTCGGCGGCCGCTCGCTCGTTGTCGACGCCCGACGATCCGTACGTTCCCGAGTGGGAGGACGTTCTGAGCGTGATTTCCAGCGATTCAAACACCAACAGGACGTGAGTTCGCCTTTCTCCCACACTTGAGGCTGCTTATTCTTTAGTGCCCACACACCGATCAAACGGACGCCTCTGCGTCGTCCGCGCCGCGATCGTCTGTGGCATTACATCCGAATGTTGCTGGACAGCCCGGAACGCTTCGGGGCGGTCGTGCAATGGAAGGATCGCGAGGAGGGCACGTGGAAGATCGAAAGCTCCCAACTGCTGGCCGACATGTGGGGCAAACACAAGAACTGCCCGGAGATGAGCTACGACAAGCTGTCCCGCACCCTCCGCTCCTACTACGATCAAAAGATCCTCTTGAAGCCCGCCAGTCGCCAGCGACTCGTCTATCAGTTCGCCCCGCACTACCGAAACTGCCGCTTCACTCCCTCGTGGCCTCTTGAGGAGCAACGATGAGCCCAAGTCCCCTCTATTTGTGTACAGACATTAACCGATTGACCCGCTTGCAATACTGTACAGTCATTTTTACGCGCAACAAATGAATGCAACCATGGGTTTTTTTGATTGGCTCCAAGCTGTTCCTAACGACCTCCAGCGCCCACCTATTTTTAAATTTGGACTTGTTTGCGTTCCTCACCGCAATGCCGTCGAATCGGCGGGTTCATCGCTCAATCCGAAGGGCGGGAGGATGGAGTGAATTCATCATTCCTGCGGCCGCCGTCGGTGGTGCGCGAGGCGACTCGTTTCTTGAGCAGCCGCCCACCTTCACGCTCCTCTCCGCTCTCCCGCTCGTCGCCTCGACGGCCACCTGTCGTCCGCGGGGCGGCGGGTTGATTGAGCGACTCGCTTCGGCGAAGCCACGTTCGGGCGGCTTTCGAATACAATTTGACTTGTTGGCACTTGAATCGACCGTGAGCGAGCAATTACGGTAGTTTCGTTTGCTTCATCGTTCGGATGGCTCCAAGTTTGTTTGGAGTTGCTCGGTTGCGGTGGTCTCCGGGTCGTTTATTCATGACTGTTCAAAGTGACCCATCGCCTGTGCTCGCCGAATAATCGTCGTTTATTTCCGTTCCCACGCATCGACGCCGTTCTCTTCAAATTTTACGAGTGCGCCCATCTTTCCGCTTCGAATTTCGGGCAGCTTTGTGCGCAACGGTTTCAGTTCGCTTTGCCGCCTTCCCGCCCGCCGTTCGTGTCGATTTTACGAGCGAAGAGGCTGGACGGCGGGTCGTTTGGTTTCGAATCAACGGAGCCGAAAAGAAGGGAGTTTTTCGCGGAAATCGACGAGCTGCTCGCTTCGAAACGACCAAAATGGCTGTGCAAGCACGAAAGAACGATCGAATCGAGTGGGCGTTCAACTGGCTGGAACGCGCGGAGAAGTTTCCTGGAATTCGGGCGATTCCTTAGGTTTGTACTGGAATCGAAGCGTTTGACCCGGTGCTCTTCTTCCTTCGACTTCTGCCTTCTCGTTCGTCTTCGTTGTTCCCGCTTGATTGAATTGTTTCTTTCGGCTTTAATTGAAAAGAAGCCGCACGCCGCTCGGTCGTTCGCTTCGATTCGAATGTTGCCGAGCGGGTTCCAAACGACCGCGCGGCCGCCTGCTCGTTCGCTCGTCCGTCGGAATTGTTGCCAAATGGGGGCGCGTGGGAAGTTGGGCGACAATCGGCGGCCATCAATCCTCGCGCCCTCCCTCCCGACCGACCGACCGGCGAGCGGCGTCCGAAATTCGAATTCCGCAATTTGTTACGAGTTGAAGGCGGCCATCGATCGAGAGCGGCGGCTTCTTCGAACAGCGGGAAGAGTTTGTTGCCGATTACCGTGCGGAGAAGTCCTGACAAGATCTCAAATGCGCTCATTGCCACTTGTGGCACCCACTCCAGTCCTTTCCGCACGCATCAATAATCCGTTCACTTGTGTCCTCATGCGCGTCGATTACTCACTTCCTTTCGGCCCTTGACTGTCGCACCTCGACACTCGAAAGCCGGGAATTCAAATGAGATCCGGCGCCCACCTATCCACTTGTTTATTCCCCGATAAACACGCCACTTGCTGCCCCGACCACCCACTTGTTTTGTTTATTGCGCTCGATTGGGCGGCGGGCGGCGAGGTCTCCAATTAACGTGGCCCGATCGGATTAGCGCGAGGAAGAGCGGAAACGAAACAGACGATGGACGGGAAGCGGTTTCTTGTGATCGAATCCTTTGATTCCGGTCGAGTTCTTTCTGCTCCACCTTCGATTGTTCTCTTCGCCATCCGCACACAAATTGGATCAAAGCGGGAAGTTTGCTGAGCGGCGAGATCAAAGCCGCAAAGAGAAACAAGGCGGTGTTGCCCCGACTGCGCGGACGGAAGCCACGATTTCAAAGCGGACGGAACGAACGGCGGGCGTTGCGCAATCGAATGAACGCCAACTCCAACCATCCGCGAGTTTCTTTCCGCTTGTTTACTGTCCAATTACCTCCCGTCGACTCTCCCGTTCACTCTACCGTTGATCCGTCCGTTCGGCCGCCGCCCCCGACGAACTCCGTGGCGGTCCATCAATCGGATTAACGGGCGGAAGTGAGCGGTTGAAAGCGAGACGCCCGAAAAGGAGGCGGCCGAATGAAAGCGGCCGTAATTGGACGCTCGCCGCCCGCCTGTCATTCTCGTGCCCGAAACTTTCGGCCGCAAAGTTCGCCGCGCGCCTTCCGATCGGCGGCCGCCGTCCCCAACTTGACGCTCGAGAAAAAACAAACAGAAGAAGTGGCCGCGGCCTTTGCGGCACTCCAAAGTTCGCCTTTTTTGATCGATGGGAACGGCCGCGCGTGACGAGAGGCGGCCGCCGATCCCAACGGAGGCGATCGAGAGCAAACGAGGACGAGTGGGCCGTCGAGAGCGAAATGAGGACAAATGAGTGCTGCTCTTTGCACTTGTGCTCAATGAGACTTCGATTGGTGTTCTCTACTGGGCAATTGATCTGATTAACGAAGAGTCTGTGCCTAGCGGCACTTACGATCAGCCATTGATCACGACGACAAAAGCCGGTCATGTTTACGGCTTCCTCGTCACAAAACGAATTAGTGATCAGCAGCCGGATGTCTTCGGGGCATTCGTCTAATGCGCGTGGAAGGGAGGAGCGGAACCCGCGGCGCGAGTGACCGCTCGGCGGAAAGCGAGGTGTCGATCGGACGGACACGGGCGGAAGAGCCGCCCGCTTATCTCCGCCGATCTCCCGCTTTTTTGTCACGTCTTTCTCTTTTTTTCTGTGAGTCGTTTCGTTTCGATTTCGTCGATGACCTCCGGCTTCTCCCCGCAATCGACTCGAATTGATTCGAAGTGATCGAAGGGGACGGCCGCTCGTCGAGCGAACTTGACGGTCGGGGGTCGTTAAACCGGATTGACTCTTCCGCCCGGCATTGATGCCCTTCCGTACGGTACTCTTCGGTCTTCCGCTTCCTTTGATTGGAGCCGCAGATGAGAGGCGACACGCGATCCACTCGCCGCGAATTCCGCCGGCCGCCTCCCGACCGACCGTCTTCTCGAGCGTGTCGCTTCGGATTAGCCGGCCGACATGCAAATTTGGCGGCCATCCGGCGGGCGGGCGGGTGACCTTGGAGGAATTCGGGCGGATGGACGCGGGCGGGCGGGCGGGCGGCAAGTGGGCGGGGCGACCGGACGGGTGACCGTTGATCCACTTGGCCGCCGTCTACTTTCCGCCTTCTTTGGGTTGCCGCTTTCTTCTTTTAGGGTTTGAGCGGAGGAGTGATTTCGGCCGCAGATTGACTGGACATCGAGCGAACGTGATTGGAAATGCTTCTGTTCCGTACTGACCTCCCACTCTTTGCGCGTTCATCAGCGTTCATTGCGCGCGAAATGAAATCTCACGACTCCTGCTCCCACTCACTCGTTCCGCTCGATTTTCCCCTTCGATTCGTGTTCGATTGTTCCCAAATGAAATTCGATGCGCGAACGAGTCGGCGGGCGGGCGGGTCACAAATTGCGTTCCCGTGCAGCCACTTGTTTTCGCCCCGCTTTTTCTCGAGTGCGCTCTCGACTGTGGACCGTCGATTATGCTAATCGAACGGGCGAGTAATGAGGGGGATTTGAGGCCGGTGGGTGGGAAGCGTGCATTCCGCTGGGTTCGTTCGATTGAGAGAGTTCTTCTTCCTTAGTGTTGCGGAATGGACATCCGTTGGGAGAAACCAGTTGCTTCTGTTCGCATTGCGCTAATTGAGGTCTTTGGGCAACGAAGCGGGCGGAATGAAGCCGCCGGCAAGTCGCTTCTTTACGTCCGCCCGCCCGCTTCTCCGTGCCGATCGGATCGATTCGAGACGCTCGATTGAGTGCGGGAGTTGAGAAAACAAAGCCGCCCATCCGTTCTTTCGCATCCGATTCCCGCTTCGAATTGGAATCCCATTAGGCGGCTTCCGATCTCGTTCTTCTTCGCCCCGTCTTCCAGTCGTTCGTTTCCTCTCGAATTCGTTCGCTGCTTCGGGATTCCGCGAATTTTAACGGAATGTCGACGGCGGGATTCAAGCGATGAAGGGAAACGTGCAGCAATTCGGCCGTTAGTGGAACGGAGAGAATTTACGATCGTTTCGAACACCGCCCTCCTCATCCCTGCCACAGCTCCCGTTCTTTTGATCTCTTGTTTGATTGCGTAGCACCTGTGTCTTGCGTGGTCAGCTTCATCCCATTCGATCGTTTGTTGGCCGAACGGGCGGATCGGCGAGTGACCTCAACCGGCGCTCGCCGATCACCCGCGCGCCCGAACGGCCGCCGATCGCTGCGGGTGGGCGCGCGCGAGATTCGTGTCGCAAAGAACGAGCGCGCAAGGGGACTTCCGGGAGTTCGATGCGGGAGAAAACGAAAGAATGTCTAATTAGAAGTCTTGTTCGATTTGTAAACACCAGCAATCGATTCCTCTCCTTGCGAACGCGTGAATCCGCCGTTTATATTCTGCTCTCGTCCATCCTCTCGCTTTCAGCTGCGACTCGAATGGACCGAAAATGCGGCGCGTTTCTCCGTCGTTCGAAGCCGACCAGCGGCAGCCGACCGCTCGCTTTTCTCCCGACCGCGTAGGAGAAGAAGAAATGAGTGCGTGCGGGTGCACCGTCTGCTTCCTGCCCTTCGATTTGGACACCCGCCTGCCGAAACTCCTGCCTTGCGGCCACAACTTCTGCTCGGATTGCCTCTTTGCCCTCTACCTGCACCAAGAGGTGAGTGGAGGGAAGGCGGAGAGGAGTGATCGCCCCGTTCAGTTCTACCTGCTGGACACCGTCCGCTGCCCCAAGTGCCGCTCGACTTTCGTGGGCACTTCGGCGATGACCGCCCCGACGAACTACGACCTCTGCGGTGAGTTCTCCCGCCCACCCCCTTCTGTTCAACTCGCTTCAGATCAACTGGAGGCGTTGGAGACGAGCGGGCAGAACGTGACCGTGATCCACGTGCCCGCACGAGCGGAGACGCCGAAGCGACGGCGGCTGGAGCGCAAAAAGCGAACGATTTCGTTCTCCTCCGTTTCGCCATCTTCAACAAGCGGCGTCGGCTCGTCGATGAGCACGACGGCCGAGTCGACCGGCCGCAATCCCCGCACGCTCTCCTCCGGCTCGCCGTCGGCCGCCTCCGCCGAACGAGCGGCGATCGTCGAAGAGCGACCGCCCGCCGACTTCTGCTTCGACTGCCGCCGGTTCGTCGGGCCGCCCGACCGCGCGGTCGTCGCCCGCTTCTGCGAGACGTGCTACGGAACGGCCAAGCGAATCGTGCGTTCTTTTTCGTTCGATTTCTATCCGAGTGCTCCCTTGACCTCGTTCATTCCCCCTTCTTCCAGCGACTCGTCTGTCTGGAGTGTTGCGTGAATCGACACAACGGCCACCAGCTGGTGGGCCTCGAGAAGGTCGAAGCGGAGCAACGGCGATTCGAACGGGACCTGCGCGAAGTGGGCGATCAGCGGCGGAAATTCGCGGCTTCGTTCGCCGACCGCCTCGCCCGGTTAGGCAGCGCGGAGGCGTCGGAGGCGATCGGCGACTTGAGCGGAATGAAGCGAGCGTTTGATGTCAGTGGAGGATAGCTCTCTCCTTTCAACCATTCCGTCTTCCAGCTGATCAACAACGAGCTGCTGAGCACGATCCAGAAGTACACCATCCGCTGCCAACTGGAGCACCATCAGCTGCACCCGCGTGAGATCCGCGCTCTTCGGCAGAAACCGTTCATTCTGCTCGCGCGGATGCAACGGCTCTCCAACATGCTGCAAGTGGGCTCTCTTCTTCTCCTTCCATTCATTCCACTTGCTCGATTGTTCAGAACCTCTGTGAAGTTTCGCCGACCGGACCCAAACGCCTCCAATCGACCTCCTTCCTCTCCAAATCGAATCCCAACCTCTCCGCTGCGCCCGCGGACCGACCGGTCGGCAGTTCGCTCGCTTCGCTTGACTCGGCGGTCGAGAGCATGTGCACCCTGGCCGCCCTCATGCCCGAAACACGGGGCTTCGAGGACATCCGGCAGTTCCTCGTGATCCTCTGCTCGACCGAAACCCCGCTGGCCGTTCGGGTGGACATCCTCTGGTCTTGTGTTCGGGGACTGAACGAACAGCTCGACAGGTGGGTGGGAAGGAGGGAGAAGACGATCACTGGAATGCGTTTGCAGCCGGACGGCCCCCGAATTCCTTCTCCTCTTCAACGAGGCCCTCCTCCACTGCTTCCTCGCGCTCAATCGATTGGTTCCCCGTCGTTCCGCTCAAGCTCGAGAACGGCCGCAGTTGTGGAAGAGCGTGCAAGAGGCGTACGGCGAGCTGCTGCAAACCGCCGGAATGGTGAGCGGACTTAGAGGTTGAAAAAAAGGCAGAAGATAACGGGGAAGCCGTCCTCTTACAGCGCCTTGCTTTGTTTATTCAATCCCTCGCTTCTTTCAGCACTGGCCGAGCACGAACGGGAATCGCGTGCAGCTGGTGGCCGACTGGTCGCGGCTGTGCGCGGCGTTCGGCGACGTCTGCGACAGCTCGACCGTCACGCTCTGCACCGTCGAGGCGGAGCGGGCGAAGACGGCGGTCGAGGAGACGAGCGGCCAGCCGGTCCCCGAACGCGCGTACGTGATTTCCATGCTGAAAGTGGGTTCTTCTCCTGCGTTGCCCGAATCCCCTCGTGTGTTTGCAGCAAATCGAGGAGAACCTCTGCGAGTGCCGCCGGGAGCAGAAGTTGGCGCAAATTTGCGTTCGCTCCCGCCGGAAGCAGCGGACGCGCCCGAAGCGTTGGTGGTGGAGCTGCTTCTCGCCGAAGGTCCAATGAGTTCTTCCGACCGATCGATGAGGATGTTGCCCGAGATTTCTCCGCTCGTTGAGTGTCGCCCTGCTCGTCGACACGCCCACCGTTCAATCCGCTTGTTTCTTTTTATTCCACGACGAATAAATCGAGCAGTTCGAATGCAATTGAAGATGGACGTTTAGGCCGAAAGAAGGAGGGATTGATTGAAGGAGTTCTTGCGGGGGATGGGCGTCATGTTCGGGTAGACGGAGGGGAGGATCTTCTTTCCGCACTCGCTGCTCATGATCCCGTGGAATCCCTCCGGTCCTTCGAGGTCAATTCGACTCTTGCGGAGGGCGTCCAAGGCGAGACGGACGAGCGAATCGGGAGTGCTGAAAGGTCCAAGTAGAAGACGGTGGAGAGAATCGAAAGCTTACCGAAAGAGAAAGCGGTACATTTTTAAGTCCTTGGCGAGCAGTTTTCTGCAGACGACCAGCAAGCCCTCGTCCTCGCCGGTTTCCGCATTCGTGATCGGAGAAATCTGCTGGATGTCGTCGATGGTCCACGGCATCTTTTCCCACTCCTGGCGTTCCAAGTGGCAGCGGAAGATGGAGTGCCGGTGCCCCGCTCCAACGTGGTTCGATCCCCAGCAATACGCGTAGCTTTGAGACCAAGCAATCTGGACATCTTTCAGCTAAAATGTGAGGAGTGATTGCTGTATCAGAACGAGTAACGAACCTTCTCCATCTCGCCGTTCAAAGTGGCGGTGCTCCACACTTTTCGCTCCATGTCGAGCACGTGCAGAGCAGTTAGTTCTTTCAAACGCTTCGGAAGTCCGTACAGCAACTGTCTGTCGTTGCCTAAACTGTAGGAGAGCATCTCGTGCCGCGGTAGCTGGTCCGAGTCCACTTGCAAAGTACCGTCGTCAATGTTCAGGCGCAGAGGTCGAACACGCATGCCGTATGCGCCGTTAAGCACCGCTCGTTCGACTTCCACGTTTGCTCCTTCGATGGCCCTGATCACAAAAGAGATCGGGGCATTTTGTGCTTCTTCCAGGACAGTCCACTCGTATTTCTTGTCTTCGGGGCGCAACCGAAGCAATAACAAAGTGAACGCAGACGCCGCGAGCAACGTAATCGGGTTTACGACCACAAAGTCCAGAATATCGGCCCAAAAGTGTTCACTGAGCTTGTAAACGCTGGAAGACGCTTTTTAGCCATCAAAAATGAATTAAAGCATACAATTGAGAGTCCCTAACGAGGTCGACGACGTAAAAATGCGAATCCGATCCGAACAAAACGTAGGCATATCGGCCGTCACTCGAAAATCGCATGCGGTTAGAAATCTGAACCGCAAGGTTAAGCAGCCGTGATAGAGGAAGTTACCGAAAGCCAGAACCGGCTGTAAGGCTCGTTCCGTTGCTTCGACGGCCCGCTGTGATCAGAGTCGAAAGATTCGGTAGCCATCGCTTTGCTCCTCGCAAACGAAGGAAATAGCGGGGCGCTAGAGCCGTCTTGCTTCCAAGTTCGCACAGCCTGCTTTCAACCGCAACCGCACAAATGAACTCGCCCGACCGCCGACCACTGACGATCGCTCGCGTGTTCCCAGAGTGCGCAACCCGCCGCTCTCCGTGCGCAATGAGGTCTCGCCCCATCGATTGTTTGCAAGGTCTGACGATCACTTGGGCACACAAAACAACTTCCGAGTCGATCAAGTGAGTAGCCAAAGCAAACTGCTTTCATTCGTCCACCCAACAGAAGAGGCGGTAAATCGCCGTCTGTTCGGGAAGACAACTGGGAGGCCGCCTCGTTCATCCTCACCGCCTGGCCTCCTTGTCGTTCACTTTTCGACGGCTAGTCGAGCGTTACAAGCGGAGCAAAACGAGTCGAACGGAAAGAATCAAGTTTAACAGCCGACGGATGCGCGAGTGCCGTCGGTAGCGTTTGTTGTGTTGGCCATCAGCTTGCTGTTGCCGTCGCTTCTTGCGTTCGCAATTTGACAGTTCGCATCCTTGCGGCGCTCCAAGTTGCATGGTCGGCGAGCAGCTGGACGGTCCGTTTGTTCGGGAAAGAAGCCGGTTGTGAGGTCGACCATCGCCAAGCGGCCATTCCTCTGCGACCGGCGAGTGCGGACGATTGTCCGAACGCGATTGTCGTCCCACAAGCCGCCCGTCTGCACGCCAATGAATGGGAAGAAAGGTCGCGCTGCTCGCCGCTCTCCGTCCCAACCGCCGCGCGTCGTCGACGTTCGCGCGCGCCGGTCAGCCGAACCGGGCGGTCGGCCAGGTGGCCCGTTCTTCTTTGTTCAACCACTCTCCGATTTCTCCGATCGTTTGAATTTTGGTGAAAAAGAGGGACGCGCAACCGCAATCAGCGAAACGATCCGATTGGCGGCCAACGAACAGGCGGGGACACGCGACAATTCTCCGACCGCCTCTTTTTATTAGACGCTCGGATTGCAGCACAAAAATTGGGCGGTAGTCCACGAACGATCGCTTTTTTTGAACACGTGCCCGTTTTGTTTGCCGGGCTACCGAATCGAGCATGGTCGTTCGTTGTTTCGGTGGATAGTCGGTTCCAGACAACGGGGAATCGGGAAGAAAGACGAGCGAACAATCGTCGCGAATCCACGCACACGCGTTTTTTGTCCGCCCGCTTTTTTTGTCTCCTGCATCCCGCGGACGTTCGCGAAATGAACGGCGGGACGACTCGCGGCGTTCCCTGCTTTTCCTCGCTTTTATCGCGCTTTTTCGTGTGTTTGCTCGGGAGGCCTGCACGTTCGTTCTTTGCGGGCTCTTTGGCGTGCAACCTTTCTACGCTCACCGCCCCTCCTTTCGTAAAGCTGGTTGATGCGCGCCGCCTTTTCAGCTCGAAATGCCGCCGGCGGCCGGGAAGAAGTCGAACACCGATCCGGGAATGCAGGCCTTGAAGAAATACGAGCGTGACCATCTCTCCAAGCTCACCAAGAGCGCGAAGAAGTGCGGTGAGTCCAACAAACTCCTTGATTGTTTTCTATTCCTCCGGTTTGCAGCCAAGGACTGGGATCAATACGTGAAGAAGACCGAGCGCGCCCTCACGAAGTTCAACGTGGACGCCGAGAAGCATCTGGCGGCTCTGGACGCCCTTCCGATCACCACCGTCCGAACACCCGACGCGCAAAAAGCACGCAATCGGTCGAAAAGAAAGAAGCTGGTGAACGAGCTGCAGGACGTCCTCAAGACCAACGACAAGATCCTACGCGGCCTCGCAGCGCTCAAAGCGGAGCGTTGATCTCCTTTCATGTCTCGATTCAACGTTCTTTCCTGCCATTCTCCGAAATAAATCTCCCACTCGATTCCTCACTCTTATATCTTCTCCTTGAACCACCAATGAGCGGCAAACAGCTCTTCTGCCGGATCGTTGTACTTGCTCTGCGATTTCATCTTTTGAATAAACACACCGATCATTTGTTTTGTTTATAGGGGTTTTCACGTGAGCGGACAGTTAGAGATGAGAAGAGGATGTTTGCGGACACGCCCCCACGAGTCGCTCTGCATCCTTTCTGCTATGAAGACTCGTTGATCGGCTTGTGACGAAATGCGGAGTCGACTGTTGCTCATCAGAAAGCGGACGGATGTTTCGATCAGTCTGCAGTCCTTTCGGCTGTTTGACTCGTCGATCGTCGACGGCTCTTCTATTCGTGCGCGAACGTTCCGAAAGCATGGGGCAGACGATCAGCAAGCGTGCGAGCAGACGGAAGGCGGTCGACCCGGGAATGGAGGCGCTGCAGACGTACGAGCGGGAGGGCCTCGCCGAGCTGAACAGAAGCTTCGAAGCGAATGGTAGGCGTCAGGAATTCCACCAACCTCTTTTCCTTTCGTTCACTTGCAGCTGCCGACATCACCGAATCGTTGCGGAGGACGGAGGAGATGCTCAAGCAGTTCAACGCGGCCGCCGAACGGCACCTAACGGCCATCGACGCCCTTGCGATCTTCAGCGACAAAACGTCGGACGAGCAGAAGGCGCGCAATCGGGAGAAACGAAAGGAACTCGTCGAGGAGGTGCTCCACGTGCTCGAGTTGAATGATCAACTCATGTGCGCACTGCACGAGTTGGAAGAGGAGCGTTGAATCCAGCCTCCGTTTGGAGCATTTCGTTGTTTTGTTGATCTCTAAAATAAACTGTTTGTGTGATCCTTTAAGGCTTCCTTTCGGTTCGATACAGAAGTTTCAGTGCAATTGAATTGTCAAACATTTTTTGCTTCCGGGGATTTGCAGTTGATCGATAGAACTGAAACAACGGAGCGCAAACGAACGCTTACCGTCGGCGATCTCCTGCTCGGCCGCAACGCCGCTCGCTGCGCGCGCATCAATGCAGAGATACTTCGTTCTCGTGGTGCGCTCGCTGCCTCCGCCGTCTCGCCGCCGCTTTTAGGCCACCAGTCGGGCGGGCGGGACGCTGGGGGACGGGCGGCGTCGCTGACGGAGCGCGTTCTTGCGGGCTGTTTTAATCGTAATTCTTTGTGTTTTGGACTAAATTCAAATGAAAAGTGTTGGCAAGCGTAAAAAGTTGGATTCCTCACGGATTTCCGCCGAATTTGAGCCCATTCCGCTGAACACGAATTTCTTTCGTTGGAAATCCGTCCGTTCTTTCGAAATTCCCAATCGATAATTCGTCGAGCGTTGTAGACGATGAGGAGTTGCTCGTGTTTCCCCCCTTGTCCGTCCATCGTTCCCTTCACTCACTTTTTCCTTCGTGCAGGTTCCACTTCGATCGACTGCAATGGCGAAAGCGACCCTGAAACGCGCGGTGGAGGAGGACAGCTCGTCGAGCGACGATTGTGAGTTCCCTCCCACCTTCTCTCTGTTCGATTGATGCCCGCTTGTTGCAGCCGATGCGGCGCCGCCGCCGAAGAAGACGCCCGCGAAGACGCCGGCAAAGACGGCCGTGACGCCGAAGGCCGCGAAGCCCGCCGAGTCGAGCGATTCGTCGGACGACGACGCGCCGCCGGCCAAGAAGACGCCCGCCGCCAAGTCGCCGGCCGCCGCGAAGGCGACTCCGGCCAAGAAGGCGGCCGAGTCCAGCGACGACTCGAGCGACTGTGAGTTCCCTCTTTCGACCATCCCTTCAATCATTCCTTCATGTTCTAGCGGACGCCCCGCCAGCCAAGAAGACGCCGGCAAAGGCGGCCGCCACGCCGAAGGTCACGCCCCAAGCGGCCAAGAAGGCGGCGGCGGAGTCGAGCGACTCGTCGGACGACTGTGAGTCCGAAGAAATGAAAAGAATTATGACTGGAACCCTGTGTTTGCAGCCGACGCTCCGCCCGCCAAGAAGACGCCCGCTGCCAAGCCCGCGCCGGCCGCTGCGGCCGTTAAGCCGACTCCGAAGGCGACGCCCGCCGCGAAGAAGGCGGCCGAGTCCAGCGACGACTCGGATGATTGTGAGTTTCCTTCCGTGTGGATTGATTGTTGAGAAGAGAATGGATTTCGTTTGGATCCCTCCGCTAGATCCCTCCTTTCTGTCCACTTATTCCTTTCTCTCCACTATTCCTCCTGCTTGCAGCCGACGACGACGCGCCGCCGGCCAAAACACCCGCGAAGACCCCGGCGAAAACGCCCGGTGAAGGTGGCCGCGGCCAAGGCGGCGGAGTCCTCTTCGGACGATGACGAGGAGGAGGCGCCGCCCGCGAAGAAGACGCCCACCAAGTCGCCGGCTGCCGCCGCTCCCGCGAAGCCCACGCCGAAGGCGACGCCCGCTGCGAAGAAGGCCGCCGAGTCGAGCTCGGATGACTGTGAGTCCTTCTTTTCATCCATCCGTTGATGCTCGCCCTTGCTTGCAGCGGACGACGACGCTCCGGCTGCCAAGGACGCCCGCCCGACAGCCCGCCGCCACGAAGCCGACGGCCCAGCAGAACGGAGCGGCCGGCGGCGACGCGAAGAAGCCGAACGGCGTCGCGAAGCCGGCGGAGTCGGCGGACGCGCTCGTCGCCAAGGCGAAGCGGCTGATCGCCTCGTTGGAGAAGTCGCTGGACTCGATCGGCGGCGCCAAGGCGGGCGGAAAGGTTCGTTCTCTCCACCATTACCGCTCTCCATTCATTCCTTTCGTTCGTTCAGCAGAAGAACGTGGACGAGATCCAGCGCGCGATCGGCCTCTGCGCTCTCGTCCAAAAGGACCTCGCCCACCTGCACGCCCACGTGGACGAGGGCCACTAAGCCGAAGAAGGCGAAAAGAACTCCAGAATCCACCCTCCATTGTTCGTTGTTGTTGTTATTGCTCTCCACGGCACCGTTCCCTCCGCAGAGGCACTCCTCCCATCGTTATTCCCTCCTCCTCCCACCAACCATCCATCCACCTAGTGGTAGTTGCCTGCTATTGTTGATCCAAAATCGAATAAAGAAGACATTTCTTGCAGCAGGCGGGTTTGGTGGATGCAAGAAGTGGCGGCGGGGAGGAATGAATCAGGACCACGGGAAAGGGATGACATTTCGAGCAGAAACTGTCCATTGTGCACGTGAACGAGCGGCTGCATGTCGAAGCTTCGAATGACTTCAAGAATCGGTCTCCATAGGTGTGTTTGAATTCGTGCGCCTACTGACCACCGCTTTCCGCTGCTAATCGACCATAGCCCCCTCCACAAAAACGATTGCGGAGGGCGTAAAGGGCGGAAAGGGAGCGGACGGGCGAGTCCGAAGACGAAAGTTTGCGCTACCGACGAGCAAACGCGGGCGAATTTGTGGCGTCTTTTGCGCGCGCGCGCTCATCGGAGGATTTTGGGTCCGAATTGCCGCATTCCGTGTCCACCTGAACCGAGGGGATGTTCGATGGGAGTGAGCCGGTTTGAAGCTCTTGATCGCCTTCATGCACTTGTGCACGAACAGCCGTGTGGGTCGCCGTTCGAATGGGTTGGACGGCTGAAAGAAACGGCTTTTGATTCGTATTCCGTCCATTCGGAGGATGGATGTCTTTGGGGGAGTTGAATTCGTGAGCTGCTGTCCGATGCTCTGAACCGCTTTGAAACGAGCGGAACCTCTCCTTTCCGTTGCCAAGACCTCCGCTTTCTGCTCGACTTCCAAATGCACCTGCCTTCGCTCATTCCCGGCCTTTCATTTCGGCTGAAGGGCGGCTTGTTCGCAAAGTTCTCGGTGGTGGAAAGAACGAACTTTTCGTTTTGTCCGCGACGTGAACATTCGTGGATTTCTTTCTAACCTCGATTCGTCCACTTCTGCTTGCAGGATGGCGTCGACCATCCGAATGGTGCGGCCGGCGAAGCGGTGCCTGGACGAGGGCGAGGCGAAGGACTTCCAGGACGACCTCGACTACTTCATGGACACGCTCGGATCGGAGACGGCGAACACGAACCTGAAATGCTTGAGGTGGGTTCTCCTTCTTCTTCTTGTTCATTCCTTCGCTCCGTTCAGCATGATCCGCTTGACGAAGAAGTGCGCGACGTTCGAGTTCCGCCGCTACCTCCGCACCCAACAGCCAGTCCTCCAGAAGCTGATCAACCTGCTGGAGGATTCGCACGAGAATCACGTTCGTTCCCCCTTCGCCTTTCTTGTTGTCCACCCGTTCTCGTTTGCAGTCGATGTCCATCTGCGTGGCCGCCTTTCTGTACATGATGGCCCGCGACGCCGCCCAGTTCCC
Source organism: Aphelenchoides fujianensis (assembly GCA_024699865.1). Classification (NCBI taxonomy): domain Eukaryota; kingdom Metazoa; phylum Nematoda; class Chromadorea; order Rhabditida; family Aphelenchoididae; genus Aphelenchoides; species Aphelenchoides fujianensis. Next base: position 261,578 of record JAMPIO010000109.1, read on the forward strand.
GTCGATCGCCGCCCCGCTCCGGCTGCTCTACGAGTTTTTGAAGCAGGAGCGGATCGTGGGCGACGCCGAGTACCAGAAATACCAGCCGATGGTCCGTCCTCCCCTCCCCTGTCCTTTGCTCACTCCCCGTTCAGGTGTGGGAGATCATCTGCGAGTGGAAGAAGGACTGCGAGAAGCGGAAGGGCCGGCGGATCATCTTCGACCTCACGGAGCGCTCGCTGACGCCCGCTTCCGTCGCGCTCGTCACGCTGGACTACGTGGTCGCCCGCTCGCCCACCAAGAACCAGGCGCTGCAGGCGGAGCTCCTCCGCACGGGCCTCTTCGTCTCGTTGGTCGCCAAAGGTGGGCGATTGAGAATCCTATTGATTTGAATGATTCCCTCTTTAGTGGACAAAGTGGTGTCGAACATGCGGATGCAGCGGAACCCGACGGAGGAGGTTCTTCGCCAGCAGCTGAGCGAACTCGAGCACTCCTTCCGCATCTTCGAGAACGTGAGTCGAACGGGACGGTTGATAAGAAGGGGAGGAGCGCACCGTTGATGGAAACACACGATTATTTCCTCCATTGCAGGGCATCATGCTGGACAAGCGGAACCAAACGTTCGTGGTCGGGCACCGGCAGGGCGCACTGCTCTTTTCGTGCGAGAAGTACCTCGATTATTTCTGCAACGAGGTCGCGAACCACGAGATCGGCGACCGGATCTCGCGCCCGCTCTTCGACTGCCTCTCGCTCATGATCCGCGCGATGATGAACGCGAGTCACGCGAACGGTCAGTCGAGAGAACACTCCTTTCATTCAATCCTCTCGTTGCAGAAGTGTGCGCGCTGAAGTTGGGCCGAACGGGCAACTTCCTCACGAACTCGCTGCACGTCCTCTCGTCGATCATCCCGCGCTTCGCCGAGAAAGAGAAGCAGTTCGATTTGATGCTCCTGGTGAGTCCGTCTACCCGATTCTTTTGATCCTTTCGGCTTTCAGCTGTGCGGCCTGCTCGTGAACCTGACGGAAAAGTCGGACGCCAACCGGCGGAAGCTCTCGAACGCCCGCTGCGAGTTCTACGCCCTCCTCCCGCCCGCTCCCGCCCCGACCGACGAGGCCAACGGAAAGAAGGCGAACGGAAGCGAGCCGGCGGCGGCGGGCGGCAGCAAGAGCGGCAGCCAGAGCAAACCGCCCTCCCCGGCCGACTCCCAATCGTCCAACGAAGAGCGCCGCCGGCAGAAGCGGGACGCCGAGAAGCGGGAGTGTGCGCCGGCCGAAGAGCTGCCCGCCCTCGACGCGCTCGCCCGCGTCTTCCTCCGCCACGAGCAGATGGCGCGGGCGGTGGACGAGGAGCTCGATCAGGAGATCTTCGCCGAGGTGCCCGAAGACGCCGAGGACGCGGCCAACGGGAGCGGCGGCGAGGAGAACGGCGACGCCCAACCGTTGGGCGCCGTCGGGGCGGGCCGCTTGGGTCGGGCGCCCGACCTGAACGACGACGAGATGGTCTCGGCGTTGAACTCGGCGATGCAGAAGGCGACCGCCCACATGCATGACTCGATGATCGCCTCCTACATCGCGCTGCTGATCGGCTGTTTGGTCCAAACGGACGAGGTGCGTTCTTTCCACTCGATTCCGTTGATCTCCCTTCTCTTCTCTGCAGACGATGGCCGACAAACTGCGCGCCCTGATGCCCAGCGGCAACTTTTCCGCCCTCCTGGAGCAGCTGGAGCGCTTCCGCGAGTTCGCCGTCCTTACCGTGAGTTCCTTTCTTCGATTCAATTGAAGTTGATGCTCGACGGTTGCAGAAAGTGGTGGACGTCCGCTGCATCGAGGCGATCATCGAGTCGCTGAAGGTGATCGACTAACCGCCCTTTTCACAGCCCCTCCCCCTCTTCCTCCTCGTTTTATTGCCATAAACACGCACCACCCACCTCCTTCCTCCCAACAGTCGTCGTTCGATCTTTTTGTTTTGTTTGTGCGCATTTGTTCGTTTCCTCCCGCCAAACACAATCGAGTACAGGGCAGATTTCAGTTCAATTCTTCTTTTCTCGTTCAATTGTTTCCAATTCTTCCGATTTCTCGCTCACTTTCGTTGATTCTGTGGAATAAAACAAAGGGCTTTAGCCGGCGGGAATGACGGATGAAAGGAGCAGGAGAAGACGGTCGATGAACGTGGATTCACGGGAACTCGAGCAGCCGCTTGTGCCTCCGCCGATCACGCCCGAGCCCCTAGCGACCGTCGAAGAGCAAACCGGCTGCTCGAACCGCCTCCCAGCACTCCCCTTCTTTCTTCACTCCCACGAACAAGGAAGCCGATGGAACTCAAGCATAACCGCTTTATTAACACAACACATTTGAATTCAATCAACAACAAACATAAAAAGAGAGACGTCCCGCGGGCAGCAGACGAGTCACCTTCGTCCCGCTCGGCGGCGGCGCTTACTTCTTGCGGCGGAAGGTCGACTTGCGCGCCTCCTTGGGCTTGGGCGGCAGGATGACGCCGTCGAACTGAAAGGAGGGAAGGAGAGTATGAGTGGGCGAGCTTCAATTCGGCCCACCTTTTGCTGGAACCACTTGACGGCCTCCTCCTTGTTGACGCGGTGCGCGATGCCGACGCGGCCCTTGGCGCGGCGGCGTTTGGCGACGCGGCGGCCGGCGCGGTCCAGCACCACGTAGAAGTCCATGCCGTAGATGCCGATGCCCGGGTCGTACTTCAGGCCCAGGTCGATGTGCTCCTGGATGCCGAAGCCGAAGCTGCCCTGCTCGGAGAAGTTCTCGCGGTACAGCTCGTACTCCTTCACCTGAACGCACGAGGGATGAACGAGAGGAGGGGGTGGGCGGCGGACGAACCTTGAGGCCGCGGTCGATGATCTCCTCGGCCTTGGCGCCGCGCACCGTGCAGTGGACGGCGATCTTCTCGTTACGGCGGATGCCGAACGAGCGGACCGTGTAGCGCGCCTTGGAGAACACGGGCGTCTGGCCGGTCAGCTGCTCCAGCACCTGCAACCCGATGATGAGAAAGAAGAGGGCAAAGGAGGACGAACCTTGGCGGCACGAGTCAGCCGATCGCCCGACTCGCCCACGCAGATGTTCAGGCAGAGCTTCTGGATCTTCAGCTCGCGCATTGGATTCGCCTGCTTCTTCTCGCGCGTCTCCTCCTTCTTGTCGACGACCATCTTCGGTCCTGCAAAGCGCGAGAAATCAGTCATGAGCGCAAGGGAATTCGGAGCAGAAATTCGCGAGAAATCCGAAGAATCACGAGTTTCCCACGGAGAAACGAGGGAAAATCAACGAGTGGAAGAGGAATGACACGCGAACCACCAACCCCAACGAATTCCAACAGAAATCGGAGCGGAAATCGCAGAAATCCCCGAATTCCCGCATCGGCGAACGCGAAAAGCGGCGAGGCGCACGAGTGGGGCAACGGGGAGCCTACGGTCGCCGACGCCAACAAGCGACTCGCGGCGGGACCGCCGGACGCGCCGTTTTTGAAGCGGAATTTTCGGCCGGCCGCTCGTTCGCTCGGAATTCCGCCCGTTCCTCCGCGAATTTCCACGCGTTTCGATCCGAAACGGAGAGCCGAATGGAAGGCGACCAGCCGCCGTCCACGATCCTCCGAATTGAGCCCCCCGTCGACAAATTCGGCGACAAAACGAACGACGAGGTGAGTTTCCTTCGACTGTTTCTAAATTCCGTTCATTGAAACGATGTTCGGGGTTGTTTTGTTGTCCCGTTTGCTTTTACAAGCTTTCTCTCTAGTTTTCCAGCCTTCGCCAAGGACCAATCCTCCACTTATTCTCGCTTGCGTTGCAGCTCCTGCTCGACGACGCGATGGAGACGATCGAGCAGCTCTGGACGGACGCCCTCCGCAAGGAGGAGAGCGAAGGGGACAACGGGATCGCCGAGATCACCGTGAGTTCTTCCCATTTGTTCGGTTGATTCTCCCGCTCGTTTGCAGCTGGACGACGACAACGAGCCGGCGCCCAAAACGGAGGCCGACGGCCTGGAGATCCTCGGCGCCGCGCAGCTCGAGGCGAAACTCGCCGAGGTGGAGGCCGAAGAGGCGGCGCTGAAGGCGGAGAACAAGCGGATGTTCTCGTTCGCCTCCAAGCACACGCGGAAGAAGTGAGGAGGAATGCCCTCCGTTGTTCCCACCCGCTCCCCGTGCATCTTGTCCGTCCACTCGCCCGCTTGTTTGTTGCCCACGACTCTTTCATCCCCTTTGTTGTTCGTTGTTGAAATGTTCTCGTTAGTTCATCCTATTCCGCCAAATAAAAAAACTCGTTCTATCGCAGTTGGAAGCTGGCCAGCGATCTTCCGTCCGAGAAGAAAAGTCGTGTGTTCTATGGAGTACGTTGCTTCCACCTCAAATGATGTTCGCTGGATGAGCGACAATTGTTTATTCACACAAACAGCGAGCAGTTGGCTTCATTGCGGTGGGGGCACTGGAAACGAAGCGGGCGGTAGTGGAAGACCGACTGGGAGATGTGGGCATTGTACCTGCCAGAAGGAGATGGAAGTGGAGGGAGGAATGGATGATGCAGTTGAGGGTTGGATGGAAAGCGGAGGAATGTGACCAAAAGAGGACCTTGGAAGTTGTGGAACACGGGCCGGAGGATCGGGAGGCGTCCGTTCCACCCCTCGGCGAACTAAAAAGGTTTCATTGCCCTACTCCACTTGAATATCTCAACACTCACATTAGCCATAGCCGAGATTTCGAGTGTCCATCTTGAGGGTCGGCACCTCGTGGTCGCTCGGGACGACGTGAATGAAGACGACGTTCTGCTGGTTGAGGACGGGCATTGCGGCTGTTCGGGACGGCAAGCAGTTGGTTCCTTCTGAAAGAAGCACTAATCAGGACTCAAACAGGGCACGATGGCTACAAAAGCATCAACGCTAGCCCTCGCCTCGAAGCCCCAACTCAACAACAAAACAAGGAATGAGGCTGGTTGACCGGCGATTCTGAAGAACTCGGCTTCGCTTAAAAGCCACAAAAAGAGGATGCATTTTCAAGAGAAGGGATGCCGGACGTCCCCTGATAAGGACGGCGATCAACGTTAAGGAGGCGGCTCCGTTCGTTATCACCGCCTGCTTTCGCCCCGCCCGTCCCTCCTGCCCAGTTTTATCAGCGGGCAATCGCGGAGCGTTTCGAAACCCCCGTTCCATCCGCCTTTCCAGCCGCAAGGCCTCGAAGATCACGAGTGAAATCAAGCCGAATGAATCCCAATTGACTGAAGATTCACCCCTTTTATAACTCGAGGAAACTCACGCGGCCGGTCGTCCATGTCCGCGGGAAGGCGGAGGCGGCGGAAGGAAGCGGACGGAACCGAACGGCCGTCTTCGCGTCCATCGGCCGCCGAATTCCGGCCGGACGCTCCGTTGCGGCGCCCGGTGATCCGCTGCGAAGTTCGCCGCCCGCCGCGAAGTGCGGAAGTCCGATCGGAAGTGAGCAACGAGCGGGACGGAGGGAAGACGGGGGTCTAAAATGAGAGCATGACGTCGTGGCGAAAAGAAAAGAATTCCGCGACCCCCTCGACTTTCCATTGAGTCTCGCCGGAACTTCCGGCGTTTCGGCGAGCGCCGCGAGAACTTCGCCGCGATCACTCGTGTTTTGATTAGACGCCCGGCCGTTCTTTTGGTCGATGACTCACGGAACTTGGCAGCGAAGAGCGGCGTGCTCGCGGCCAGTCGAATCGTCCACTTCCTGCCGGATCCCAAGCTGCTAGTCGTTAGTGGTCATGGCTCACAAATCCGAACATTGGAGAGATCTGGGGTGTGAATCGCGCTTGTCCATTCATTCTTTTAATTTCTTCTTCGTTTTTCTTTTCGCTTCATCCCGCTGAAGGAGTGTGGGAATGGGCAGAGGGATGAGGAAGAGGTGTGTCTGGGAACGATCTTCCAGTCATTCGTCCTTCCACAACCTCTCCCTGCTTTCAAGACTCGTGCATCGGTTTATTGCACTGATAAGCCGAGAATCACGAAGCGAATAGCGGAATCAGCAAAACAGTCCGTTGCGTCTCCTTCAGCACGACTTTCTTCTCGCAACGATCGCTTTCGTCAATCAGCCACACACAAACGAATAAACGATTCAAAACAATAAATAGACGTCGTTAACCGATTCTAGGGAGTCCGTTCTTTTATAGAGGAGTGTATTGCCGCTTGGGATCGGAAAGCAGAGGCAGCGGCCGACTCAACGGAAGGAACAACCCTTGGGCTCGCTTGTTCTTCGACTCCAAAAAACCCGCTTTAAAGCGATGCTGAAGGCGTTGATTGCGGGCCGTTCGCTCCAGGATCTTCCCGTAGTACAAACGAAGCGAGTGGGCGAGGGTCGCGTACGTCATCTGCTTGTTGCCCGTGAACTCGCCCCACAGTTTGGCCAACAGCGTCGTGTTGTGGATCTTCCAGACGCCTGCAAGCGTCCACCTACTGCAAGCGGGAGGGCGACTCACCGTGCTCCTGATCGACCCAACTGACGACCGGCAGGTACTCGTCCGGATCTTCCAACAAATTGAACACAAACTTCCAGAGGGGATCGCAACGAAGCTTCGGGGTTTGGAATTGAGATTGCTCGCTCTCGTTCGTGGTTTCCCTACGATCTCTGCGATGAATGGAAGCGAGTAGCCGTCCAATAGATTGTTGCGGACTCACTCATCTGTTCTGCTTTCTTGCGGATCATCAAACGTGGCAGATACAACCGCAGTTTTGCTCTCCGCATTCTCCTCGCTAATATTCGAAAGGGTTGGGGCGCTAAAAGTTTGGGGAGGCGTGGATACAACGACATTCAATGGGGATTTAGGGTCAGCTATAACAACAGTGAGAACAGGCGGATTTGCAGGCAATGCTCCATTCGAATTAGGCGGAGTAAATTCGGTGGAAGGCCTTATCGCAGAAGCATTCTCCCTTCCATTTAAATCCATTAAATCTTTCGATTCTTGTGTGGAAAGATCAACGTCTTTCTTCTCCATCGTCAGACCATTCAATTTCTTTTCAAGTAGCTTATCTAAGTGCTCCTTTTCTTCACGCCAAGACTCGGCGACTGAAATAAAGCCGTGTACTACGGCTTTGGTCCGAATCGCCTTTAGTCACCTAACTGATGCAAACGGAAGCACCTTTTAAGCACACGGCCATTCGGGAGTTCTGCCCATTCTTCTCTCGACATTCCTGACAGTTTCTGTGGCGTGTAGCGTTCAACATCAAAATCCTCCGGCAGATCGCCGTCAATGAGGGCGTAAAACCACTTGCAAACGTCATCCTCATCCCACGTGAATGGATCGACTGAACAGAAGCGAGTGTAACAAAAGGGAGCAACCAACGGAACTCACTCGAACAAAGGCCCACATTCTCTGTGAAGTTGTTAACGGCTGCCTCCGCCTCCCAAAAAGGCTCTCCGAACTTCCGCAGCTTCAGCGGCCTTTTGTGCTTTGTGGACGTCCACTGTTTGAACTCCTGCCTTTTGGTGTCGATCATGTAAGCTATCCCAAAAACAGCGAATCCCGCCTAAAAAAGACTGCGGTATGCGATAATCGAGTCTCTACTCGACTGCCGCGAACGTCCGACCTACACACCGTAGAGGTGCCAACGAAATAAGTAAAGCAAAAAAGAGTGGTGAAGCAGTCGCAACGGACGAACTGATATCAAAGATGAGGAGACCCCGGGTCCGCTTTGAAGCACTTGCTGATAAGACGCAGCCGGCCGTGTGACAGCTAAACGAAACTCGCCACACGTCCCTCAAGCGGCGGAAGAACCAGACGATGCACGCACGCCTTTTTCACAAACCCCAACGACGAGACGTTTAACGACTCACCCCCTTGTTCTGCTCCACAGATCAGAACGTCCTCTTTGGCTGACAGCTGAGCGGGTTTATTGCGAAATGCGGGGAGACTCGTGTGGGTGTGGCCTAACAGCGAATGAAACGGATTGAGATCAGATCGTGTGATTAACGGCGGCGTGGAGCAGTTGGGAAGAGCGGTGGAGCAGCCGGAGCGCACTCACGTCCCGCACGTGGCCGCACTGAACGGGCATCGAGTGGTAGTAAGTGAGCAGCTGGACGCCCGCCTCGTGCCAGTAGACCATGGCCAGCAGGATGAAGAGGTGCCACCACTGGTGGGAGCAGCCGAACACGTCGAATTTGCCTGCAGAACGGTCGGTTCAACGGTGAGCTCAACGGACGACCCACCCGGACAGAGGCGTTCGGGAAGCAACGTGGCGTAGAAGGCGAACGCCACGCCGATCAACGCAAAGAGAACGACGAGCCGCGGGAGCCACTCCTGCAAGAAACCCTCGCCGCGTGCACAAACAAACGGAAGGAAGAGGACTCACGACCACGTGCGGATGCTCGAAGCCGTCGTGCAGTTGGATCCAATGGACGGCGGGGTAGAGGCCGAAGCTGACGATCAGGCCGTAGATCAAATGCAGATAGCCGATGCGCGTGCCCCAGAACTTTGACTGGAAGAGATGGGAGCGGGCAGGCACGTAAATGGAGATGGCGACGATCACTCCGAGCACTGCCAGGTACGTGTTCATCGCTTCCTGCATAGAATAGAGCGAGTGGAAGACAGAAGGAGAACTCACGAGAAAGCAGTAGAACGACAGGTAGATTCCGCTCAAGTACATGCCGATCAGGCCTGCAGAGATCCCAAACACGTCCGCTCGGAGCCACCGGTCGTGCTGCTCGGCGTCGATGCAGCCGAACGTGTGAAAGAGCGTGGACATGATCATGCACACCTGCGAACCCCCGACGGAGAGCGATGTGACCACGTAGTCCGTGGTGGAGGCCCCAATGGAGGGCAGCACGTGCACGAGCGTGTTCCATTGCATGAACGCGAAGTACACGAACCCGAGCAAGTGGCTCCAGATGTTGATCGTCTCATTGTTCAGTTGGAAGGCGCTGCAAACCGAACGAACGGATGAATGAGCGATCGGAAGGGGAGAACGCACCTCCGAATGCACAAGCCGAAGGTCATCTTCGTGGGGCGGTAGGCCGTGTGGATGTGCTCGTTGATCCACAGGCTGCGCGGGAGCTCGTCGCGGTGCAAAAGCCGCAGGATTCGGCCGTGCCGCCGGCAGTGGGGCGCCGATCGGCAGTGCAGACACTTCCGCTTCATGCCGCTGAACGAACGATAGCTTGAGCTTCAAAAATAAACAATCCGCGTTATAATCCCACAGAATGAATGTAGTGTGATTCGCGAATAAGCACGAGTAATCCGTGCTGCAAGAGCAATGGGGCGAGAATGGAGTTTGGACAGGCTTGCTCGTGAGCGTGAGAAGCGGAAGTCCCAGCAAGTTAGAAACGGAAGCCCCACGCATTGCGGTACGAGCAACGCGATAAACGATCCACAACACAAGCAAGCCCCCGAAAAACGCTAGACTGCGATCAATTGCAAATGGATTAACGCAGTGATCAGACGAATCACACCACTTTTACAACGAAAAAGGACGAGGAAGAGCCCGCTTGAAATCAGCGGTCAGTTCGGAAGTGACTTCGAGAAGAAACCTCCCAGAAATCGCCGTCGTTCGTCCACCAGCCGCCCGCAAACACGAGGCGGCGGATGAGGAGGCGGAAAACAAAAACAGGATCTCCGCCGCCTTCTTCGCGTTTATGACGGCGGCGATCCCCGACGTCCACCGACACGCCCGCCGACTGACCGACCGACCGACCGGCGATTAGCCACTTCGCTTTTCATCGCCGCCCGCCTCCCCTCGTTCCTCACTCATCACTTCGCTCGTGGATCGATCGAGCGGAAGTCCCTCACGCAATAACCCATCGATCGATAAACGAGTGACGAGAGTGATAACGTTGGCGGGCGATAAGGATTGAGAAGGAAGCGTTTAAAATCGGCTGGAAAAACGGTGATACGCTACCGAGTATTTGAATGATTAACACGACTAGGAGGAAGGCTTATACTTACAGCCAACTGATAAACAATTGTACAGACGCGTGAATACTCGTCCGCCTTCTGCAGCAACCTCAACCACGCACTCCAGACTGTCAAAATCCTCGTCGAAGCGGGCGAGAACCAGCGAAAGAGATCGAAAGCGAATTCGGCGGTCGGCTTGTCGCCCGCCGGCAGTCGCGACCGGCGGCGCCGTTTTGTTGCCGGCGGATTGCGCGCCGCCCGCCGTCTACGATGGGATTTCGCCGCCTTCACGAGAAGCCGCCTTTCTTCCAGCTGTCTTCTCTGCCGCCTTCCCCTTGCTCTTCGGAGGATGATCGGCGAGGATTTCGATCCCTCGTTCGCTCCTCTTTTGTCACGATTCGTTTGGTTTCCCTCGTGCGGCGGGCAAGCGACGTAATCGATGCGTTTAACCTCAAAAGGCGAATTGGATTCGAGGGATTGCGGTCGGCGATTCGGGTCAAATCCGATTGGATTAAACGGGATTCATTTCATCGGCGTTACAGAACACATCGCGGGATTGTTGCGAGTGAAAAAAGCAAGTGCAAACAAGGAATCTTCTCGCTTATGCCGAGATGCTTTCAACTCAAGAGTGACAAATGCTCATCACTCCGATCATTTGACGGCTTGTTCATTTATGCTTCCGAGTCTCCAGGTAGCTCCCGTCGGATCCATTCGTTGGATCCACGCCCCACTTCATTGATAAACACGCATTAAAGCAATGGGTTGCCCCGAAGTCGTTCGAATCGCAATGAACGACGACCTTTGGCGGGGCCACGGGCAATAAAACGGACGAGAGGCAGGTGGTTTTTATGAGGTGCACGAGACTTCCATTCGATTCCCTGAAGCTCGAGGGCCGAGGCTGAAGGGGCGGGAGCGGGTGTTCTTCGCTCTTCTTTTCGTTGGTTATCGCTCGCTCGTTTGATTGCCGCCGGTCGCCGGCCGAACGGACGGCGGCGGGCGGGAACGTTGCGAAGAACGCCGCCCTTCCGTCCGCCCGCATTCCTTCGCCGTCTTCTCCGCCGCCGCTGCTGCCGCTGCGGGTCTCTTTTGATCGCTTCCGCCCGCCAGCCGGGCGCCAAGGCGGCGGGCGACGACTTCTTTCTCGCCGTTATCTAATCAATTAGACGGAAGGACGAGAGTTTTGATCCGCCGGGCGGGCGGCCGACGGAATTCGGGAGTTCTTCACGCGTCCCGCTTGTCGCCGTTAATTGGCGCTCGGACGGCCACCCGCGACGCCCGTCCGCCCGTTCGATCGTTCGTCCCTTCGGAAGCGAGATTTGGCCGCCGATCCAGCGGCTGCCGTTCGTTCGGCCGGCCGCCAGTGGAACGAAAATAGCCGCCCGCCGGCGTCGCACTTTTGGCTCGGCGGTGAGTGTTTTTTGGCCGCCCGGCAAGCGGGCGGATTCGCCTTCGGTCCACTCGCTTCGATTCGAGTAACGACCACCGGACGGCGAGCACGATCGAGATGAGCGGGATTTGCATCGATTCCAGCGGCGTTTGACGTCACTTCCGGCGACCGTTCGCCGCCGAACCGCGTCCAGCGTGCTTCGAACGAACGAACGCCGAACGGAGGCGGGCGGGCGTCGCGGAATCCAGCAAGCGAACGAGCGGCGCGTAGGCGGACGACCGGCGGGCTTCGATCCTCCGACTTCGCCCGCGGAGAACGTGCGCTTTTGCCTCCGCCCCCCGCTCGACGTCACGGCTTTCGTTTGTTTTTTTCGAGGCCACGCGCCGAACATCACGTCCGCTTGACGTCAACAATCATCCAATTTCACCCGGCTTTCGTTTGTTTGTGCTCCGCGCTTCCCGCAGGGCAGTGAGGACTTTGCTTTCGGTTCGTCGACGAGGTCGCCCTCCACCGTTCTCGGTTCGAGCACAGGTGTTTGTTGCATTCCTTCCGATGCTCTCCGTCTTGCCGCTCGGTTCTCGCTGCTAAAAGTGCACTCCGTTCACGCCCCTCCGGGCGGCTCGTGTTGCAACGAATTTGCGGCAGCCGTTTTTTCCGCACGTTGCCGATTACTCGCCGATTTGACGGCCGCTAAAAGTGCAGAGTGCCGCCCGCCCGCTCCGAGGGACCACCCACCTCGATTTTCGCCCCGCTTCGCCTTTTCGGCTGATCGCCGCGGTCCGTCGGTTCGTCTTTCGGTTCGTTCTGGCGATGGTTCGATGTAGAGCCTTCATTTGGAGTGGGGACTCTTCCGATCGTCTGCGGCCATTCGACTTCTTTTGTTCCCGCGCCCATTCGACGGCCGTTCGGCGGTCGACGATCAAACGAGGCCAGACGGCGGCGGCGCGAGCGCGATGGGCGCCGCCCGTCTGCACGTTTCGGCGGCCCGATGCGCAACGGCGGCGATCGTCTCGTCTCGTCGATGACGTGCAGACGGAAGGAAGACGGGCGGGCGGGCGGGGCGCGCCGAAAGATCGCGAGCGAGCGGACGAGCGGCGGCGCGAGTTCTCCGCGATCACTCGCCCGCTCGCCGCAAGTGGAATCATTCAAGCAGGGCGCCGCTTCTCGCGACCGTCAAGTGCTTCCTTTTCGGGCGATCTCGCGCTCGTAATCCGCCGCCCTTCTTTTGTTCCACCCGTCCAGCTTCCGCTCCTTCTTTGGCTAATCCGCCGGCCGGCCGGTAGGTGGGATGAGGGCGCCGGCGATCTTCCGATCGACACCACGTGGGAATTCCCAGCGGCTTTGCACGTGCAGCCGCCACTCACACACTCGAGGAGAGGACCTGGGAATCCGCGTGCTTCTCGGGGGTCTACAGTACGCGATTGCGCGAGCAATGGGGGTTGACTCACCCGAAAGCGGTTACTGTCGGCTGAAGGAGGTTGAAGGAGGTTGGGAGGCGGGCATCCTATCGCGCTGATCACTGCTGCCAGCAGTCGACCGGCTCGCTCTTGTGCGATTGATTGTCGAGTAGCCCTTTGTCGAAGTTCCCTGTTCTTCTCGTTGGTCTGCTTATCGCCCACTTGCAATCATTCCTTCCTTCCACTTTGCCCCTTCCGGCGAACTTCGACCGTTTCGTGCTCGCGGAACGGCCGGTTTGTTTGAATTCGAACGATCGAAGTCGGAAGGCGGCGATCGGAGATCCACGCGTTCGTTCACGTGAACGAGCTGCCGGAAGGCGGGCGGAGGGAGCAAGAAAGAGGGCGAGCGGGCCGTTCGGTCGATTGGCGGCTGGCGGGCGGAGAAACAAACCGAATCGAATCGAATTGATGATTCCTCCTTCCAAATTGGCCCGAAGCGAGCGGGCGACGCGTACTTTGGAGTTTCGCCCGCCGGCCGCCGCCTCGCCGCCGGGAGCAGCGAACACTCGCCGCCTGCTGGCCGCCCGCCCGCTCGCTCGCCGCTTCCTTTCGCTCGTCTTCCGCCGCGACGGCCGCCGTCCATCGCTCGAGCGAAGAGACCGCTTTTTCGCTCGCCTGCCGCCACTCGCCGCTCACGTGCTCGCACTTTTTGTGTGCGTCCCGCCAAACGTCGCAGTGCGTCGCTCTGCTCTTTTGTTTCTTCGCTCCGCGAAAGCGCGCTCGCTCGCCGCGTTGGAAGTCGCCAAAAATTCGGAATGATTCCCGCCGTTTCGAACCCGCTCGCTTTCGGGACCGCCCCTCCGCGTTCTTCCGTTTTCGTTTTATTGCGCCATGATCCCGGCGAGCGTCCGCCGACGTCCGTTTGTTTACGCGACTTCCGACCGCCCGCTCGACGACGCCGCCGGCCGGCCGGCCGCTCCAGCGACCGCTGCGAACGAAAAACGAAACTTTTGGGTTCGCGCGACCGTCGCGATCGCTCGTGACATGGCCGCGAAAAACTGTCGACGGGAATCCGCGCGGTTCGTCCGGTCGTTGCGCGAAAATCGCGGAAGTTTGGCGCGAATTCCTCCGCTTTTCCGCGATTTCTTGCGATTTTATTCACACGTGATCGTTCGTTCAATCAATTGATTACTTCGCTGGATTATTGATCTGATTTGTCTGTCCTTTAGATTCCGTTGTTGTCGCTCGCCCCCGTGTGCGGGCACGCCGCCCCCACGCCGCGCATCGAATTGGATGCTCTAAACCGCGTCGACCTGGAGCGGGAGGCGGAGTCCCTCAAGTGAGTCCTTTTCTTTTGATTATTCTTTTGATTGCCCATTCGATTATTCTTCTGATTATCCTCTCGATTATTCATTCCATTGCTCCCTTTGAGTCACGCGGCGTCGGACCTTTCGAAAAGCCCGCACGTGAGGGCGGCAGCACACCGGACCGCTCAGTCCGTTTCGGCCGTCACGTGGCATTGTGTTTCAAGGGGAAGAAGGGGATTAGTTGCAAGCGATAAATGAGCTCACTGGTGACTGTTTCCAGTCAGAATTGTAGAGAATCATAAAGCAGACAGTACAGAGCATCAAATAAACACAGGTTTAGTAGTGGAAAACAAAAACAAAGGCAGAATTCGGGCGCTGAAGCGGACGTCGATCGCCGGCATCGGATGTCGGTTTCCAAACAGCCGATTTTCCTGAGTTTTGGCCCACGTGTAGACAAATGCTACAAGAAGGTTCAGTGCAAGTTTCAACGCAGGTGAACCGGGATTTTCGAAGAAATCGCTTTTTCTAAATGCAATCCACGAATGGCTCTTGTTCGTCAGGGAACGCAACGAAGTGCGTAGTTTTTTTGTTTAGGCGGTGGCAGACGGCCTAACAGACAGACAAACCGTTCAATCGGTTGTCGAGACGTTTTGGCGTTGTTTTTGGGCTGTTGTAAAATTTTGCGACATCGGATTTCGCTTTTCAAACAGCCAATTTTGCTGGTTTTTGGCAGGCATGTAGATCATGTTTGTGCCCGTATTTGCTGTAAATTTTGCGTCCTTGCAACCGGGAATTTTCGAGAAACCTTGTTTTGACCTTCGGAAATGGCCTGTAATGGCCAGAAAAAGCCGCCAGTGGTTGCGTGGTCATTGAAGTCGAGCAAGAAGACGAAGAAAAACACAATAAATGTGGAGGGACACTAACGGAAGCTCGGAGAAAAGCATATACGCCAGAAGAAATGGGATCGGAGTCTTGAGTGCGCCCTGTTCCACCGCCGGCCTTCCACTCATTTATTGAAGAAATCCTATGTTTAGCGGCGGTTTTGAATGCAGTCAGTCACCTAGATGAACACTTCGTGGTCAAAAAACCGGAAACTCAAACCGACTTGTTCCACTTGGAGTGCAAAACAAAAATCCACTCGGCTACGCGCCCTTTGGAAGGGGGCGCTTTTCGTCGACCAAGTGCAAATAACGCAAAGCGGAGAGCATTGCGCAACTTTTCGCGCCGGGTCTTTCCGCCCGCTAACGGACTTTTTCCACGGGCGGCGGTCCGGTGTGCGGCAGCTGTTTTTTGCACGTGCGTCGTTTCAAAAATTCCGCCGCGTGACTCACGAGCAGGCAGGCGGGCGGGAGCGGGCGGGCGAGGGTCCGTTGGCAACAAATCCAACGGGAGGATCGGGGGCGTGCGAGCAGCGCGGGAGGAACTCGCGTGCACTCGTGAGAACATCCTCGACGGAGCATTCCTTTAAAGAACCCACAGGATCCCACTCGTAATCCAATTAGACCAAACGATGACATCAACCGTCCATTCAACCCGCCCGCTTTTAGCAGTCCGCCGTTGAGGACGATCAAGCAAAACTCCATCCGGTTGGCGATCTTCAACGAGGCGGACCACCGGCTGCTCTACGACTCCGAGACGATCATCCCCGTGGAGGAGGACGCGAAGCAGCAGCATGAAGGCGCCCGCCGGTCCTCCTGCGGCCGCTTCCAGGTTCGTCCCCCGCCTTCCTTTCCTCCATTTTTTCATTCGTTCGGTTGCAGTTCCTGCGGCATCGCAAAGACGTCGCCCAGCTCGCCCGCATGGTCTTCGGGACGCTCTCGAACTCCACGCGCAAATCGTCGATGAAAATCCACACGTTCGGCAACTTCGTGGTGTTGAGTCGCGTGTTCGCCGTCCCGAAGTCCCTGAAGTTCAGCAGTGCACAGTGAGTTCCCCCTTCTTTGTTCTTTGATTCCTTTCGTGACTTCAGCGAACTCAAACTGCTGAGCAGCAGCTTCGGCTCGGATGGGGACACGAACTCCGACTACTACGCCACGATCCGCTCGCTGGACACCCTCCGCGATGTGCACGCGCGCGCAGCGGGCGGCGGGCCGCGGCACAAGAACTCCTCCGATCCGCCCGTCCAGTTCACGCGCGTCCGCAACTCCTCGCTGCAGCTGGACGGCGCCGCCGCCGACGAAATGCGCGCCTTCTCGCCCAACCAACTCTCGAGAGCTCGTCGAAAACAACTCTCGCTGCGTGGATTGGCGTCTGAGGGTGAGTCGACCGCCTCTTCTTTCTCCCAATCGCCCGTCTCGCTCGTCTGTCTCGCTTTCGTTCGCTCCGAACGTCCGCCGACCGTCGGGGCAGACGGCCGGCCGGCTGTCTGCTCGCCGAACGTCAACATGTTTTGCATTCGATTCACGAGCGAACGACGATCCAAAACCCGCAGAATAATTCGAGTTGAAGAGCATCAGAGAGAATTGAACTGCAATCAACTCAATTTTCTCCGCTTTCAGGCCTCCAGTTCGGGTGGGACGGGCGGTCGCGGATGTCGTCGTGCTCGTCGGTGAACGACGCGGACGACCCGCTGACGGCCGCCAACTCGAAGCAGTTGGGCTTCGCGTTGATTTTCCCGATGGACGAGAAGCACTTCCTCTTCCAACACATCCTGCAGATGGAGGAGGAGGTCGCCCATCTGGAGACGGCCATCTACTGCGCCACGCTCGCCAAGACCCACTTCTTCCACAACGTCCACAACGCGTACGTGCGCTTCGGCGAGGCCGTCTGCCTGCTGCACAACTCGGCGCGGCTGCGGAATCCCGCCTGGCTGAGTCTGATGGACGCCGAGCGGCAGACGGAGACCGCCCACCGCTTCTGCGGCACGCTTGCCTCGCTGATCGAGCGGCTGGAACGGAAGGAAACCAACTTGTTAGTTCCCTCTCCATCTTGCTTGTGTTCACTCGCGTGTTGCAGCTTCCTGTCGACCCTGCTCTCGACCGTCCTCATGAACCACCTCTCGTGGGTGGGCTCCGTGGCGCCGCCGGACGCGCCCCAGCACGGCGACCGCTCGCTGCTCATTGGGACGGTAGGGAGCTCCACGGAGTGTGGGCATTCAGCCGGTTGATTGCAGAACGTGCTCGACGGCCGCAAACACCCGTACAACGCGCGCATGGCGCAGTTCATGGAGCTGTGCGGGAGCGTCGGGGCGGGCTGCCGGCTGGCAAAGACGGTGGTCGTGGGCGACAACCAGCAGTTGATCAGCGAGATCCTCTTCGTCCTCTCGTACTTCATCCGCTGCTCGAACGTGGAGACCAAGCGGCCGAGTGAGTTCTCTCTCGAATTTCTTTCGAATGTTCATTTGTGTGCGTCCAGGCCCTACCTCGCCGCTGCCGCCTCCACCGCCGCCGTCGTTCAGCCACCCGGCGGACTTTGGTCTCTCGCCGCCGTCGCTCTTCGACGAGGAGGATGGCGCGGAGGTGCCGGAGCGCGTCCGCTCGCCCACCGACCATCACGCGCCGTTCCCGCACTCGGGCCACCCGCCTCCGCCGCACGTGAACGAACACGTGGCCCTGAAGCGGCACTCGTCCTCGATGTCCGGATCCTCGCCCATCGGGATCTTCGCGAACGGCGGGGGAGTGCGTTCGAGCGGCAACTTGGATCTGCGGTCGGACGCCGAGCTGCTGGAGCCGCCGACGAAGACGCGCGCGTTGGTGCCCGCGGGAACGACGACGACGAGCGCGACCACCTACCGCCGCTACAAGCCGTCCAGCTCGCATCGGATGGAGCTCCTGATCGACGTGCACGACGTTTCGACCGTCCTGCGGCCCGACCTCCCGTTCTCCACGAGCCTGCCCGCCCACCCGCACGCCTCCGCCTTCCACGGCCTCGACCAGCTCCACTCGCCCACCTCTTCGGCGACCACCAGCAGCTCGCAGTTGACGTCGCCCACCTCGCCGAACGGCGGCGACCTCAGTCGCTCGTTGTTCGCGGGCATCTGCGACGCCTACTCGCCGTACTTCATCCTTTCCGGTAGGCCCTCTCGTTCAATCCATTCGTTCACCCGTCGATTGCTTGCAGGAATCCACGCGAACACGATCCGAAAGGGCGACGACGTGAACGCGGCGATCCACGAGGACCTGAAGCGGCACTTCGTGCGGCAGCCGTGGTGCCTCCACCAGTCGACCCTCTCGCCCTCGTCGTCCATCTACTCGTCCACCGGCCAGATGACCGCCTCCCGCTCCTCCGCCGCCAACGGCGCGCACGAGCGCTCAACGGGCAGCCGCCGGCCGGGTCCCTTCCCGCACGACCCCCGCTCCGTGCGGGACTTCGTGGACTCGCCGCGCAGTCAGGACAGCCAGCGCTCCCACTGCTCTGACGACGCCGCCTGCCAGTCGAACGTCGTCGTGGTGGTCGGCGACTGCAATCGCTGGAGTGTGCGCGCCGTGACGGCCGAGTCGCCGGACGCCGTGGACGAGCACGTGGTGGCGGCGCCCAGCGAGGCCGTCATCTCGATGCTGGAGCAGTTCGCGGCGCTCCACGCGCTCAACTCCAACCCAAACTTCCTTATTTCTTTCCTCGAGGACCAGCTGGGCGGGATTCTGGAGAAGTCGCACACGCTCGTCGAGTTGGTCATGGCTTCGTGTAAGCGAGCGCCCTCTCCTTTCTTCCACTCACCCGATTGCTTGCAGCGGACACGAGCGACCTGATCACGGAGCAGCTGAAGAACATGGGCAGTCTGTCGAAGACAGAGTTCCCCTCGCGCGACATCAGCGCCTCCAAGCTGCCCTCCGATCCGTGCTCCTCGGACGACCTGGAGATGTTCGACGAGATGGGCGCCATCCCGGGCACGCGGCCGCTCGGCTACCGACGGGAGGCCGAGGAAGACGATCAGCTGATCTCTGTGCAGCGCGTCTCGTCCGTGATCGGCTGCGACTGCTCCGACCTGCGGCTCATCCTGAACGTGGCCGCCGTCTACTCGCCGCCCGTCCTCTCGTCTGCGCTGTGATGCGCTCGTTTCGCAGTTTGTTCGTTGTTGTGCAGATTTCTACGCGCTCTCTTCCGTTGTACATTCTTCCGTTCAGTCTACTCCGCTCCAGCTCCCCCAATCATTGCCTCTTTCTTGAGAACGTTTGCTCAACTCTCCTCTTTTCTTTCTTCTCGAATGGACAAGCAATGGTATGAAACTTCTAATCAATACGCTCCACCCACTTCTATTTGTTTCGTTGCTCCTCTTCCAATGAACGCTGGATGTAAATAGAAAGCTCTAAGAACGCGAATGTTGCTCCCACAAACTTCTAAACAAAGCCCTCTATTTTCTTCTTTGTGTCTTCCGCGCACGTGCAAGCGAGTTGTTCGTGTCGTTCGATGTACATAGCCGACTGTTGTGTTGCCGCCGCTTCCCCGCCGAAACTGCCGCTTTCGCTTCGGAAAGACGAGAAATTTCTATTCGCTCGCTGCTCGCCGCCTCTCCGCTCAATCGAATCCAACAGACTTCTATTCTGCTCGTTGTTGTGCCGACATATCACTCGAGGGCTCGCCCTCCTGCCGCCTTTTGTACAAACGCCCCCTCATTCGGATGTACATTCTCCTCTCCACCTCCCCGCCCGCCCGCTCGTTGCTCAACGCCCCCTCGGAGTGGTGGAAGCGAAGAGCACGTTGTTACGATGGTTCTTCCGCTTGGTGTGCATGGTATCTTCTTCGTATTCCTTCCCCTCCTCTCTCCCCCTCCCTCCTTCTATTCCTCATCATCACTCGCTCATTCGGTTGTTTCTTTCGTTCTTTCTTCTTCCTGCTGTTCGATTCGATGTAAAAAGCGATGGAGACGTCAATAAACTAATATGCAGTGATGATCCCTCGGTCTTCGATCCACCAGAAGGAGCTGGAAAGAATGCATCCGAGCAGCCTTGGGAGTTGGCGGCAGTCCAAAGACATCCCGCTACATCAGCAAACGGTGATGTGAAGGAAAACTGATGTTCGCGGTTCGGCTCGGATCTGGCGATGATTTCACTCGTGTGTCACTTGCGGCTGACCGCTTCTCCAATTGGAACACGCGAACTCGCCGAATGTTTGGCGGAGATGCACGTCGTTTGTGGCAGCAGAAGGAGGTGACAGCCGAACTGTCTGCATTGCAGTCAGCAAAAGGAACAGCAAGTGGCCCCCTCTTTTAGCAACAAAACAAAACGAGGATCTGGAAGGTGGAGGAGTTGGACGCCCGCTGACCATCCGTCTTCTTCCCGCCGCTCCCCTCGCGCGTTCGTCCGTTGCAACGGCGAGCCGAGCGGCCGGCCGGAGCGGCGTGCTTCATTTCGACGGGCGGCTTTTTGACCCGCGCGCGTCATCTTCAGCCGGGCCGGCCGACGGCGGCGGTCGGCGGAGCGGCCGAACGAAAAGAAATTCGAAGAACGCGCGCTTTCGGCCGTCCGCCGTCGTTTCGGCCGCCGAATTGGCCGTCGGGGCGCCGCTGCAACGAGCGAAACGAATCGAAGCGATGCGAACGGGGGCGTTTGCCAGGAGCGTCGATGTTCGCAAGTTGTTCGACAAGCACGAGTTGGAGGAAAGCCCGCTTCGATCGAGACCTTGCTCGTGTGTTTTGCTGACTTCCGAGTCGCGAACGAGAACCCACTCGCTTCGTTCTTCGGGACGAACGAGAGCGATCGATTCGAAGGGCGAGCAAGAGGAGGAATGGAAGAAACCGAAGGGTTCTGCTCGCTGCAACGAGGTTTCCACTCGCTCGCTCGCTCGCTTGTTGCTCGTCCTCCCGCCGCCCGCTCGCTCGCCGTCCATCCATTCCGCCGCTATCGGCCGTCGGCTTTCGTTCGTTCGGAGCGTCCGAACCGGCCGGCTTTTTGCGCCGGCGGTCCGCTCGCTCGCTCGCGACTTCTTGCGTTCGGTTCGCTCGCCGCTCGTTTCGTTCCGAGGTGGCGCGATTGTTTCTCGCTTTTCGCCCGCCGCGCCGTTTGGATCCCGAGCGCTCGCCCGCCTCCCGCCCGCCCGTCCGCCGTTTGCTTTCGCTCGCTCGTCGCGCTCCGGACCGGCCACCCGCCCGCCCGCCGCCGCCGCTCTTTGCCCGCCGCTCGTCCTCCGCGCCCGCTTCGTCCGTCGTCGCGTCGCTCCACACCGCCCGGGACACGAGAACCGCCTCGGATTGCAGCGAACGATTGCCGATCGAGCGGACGAGAAGCGAGAAGCCGGCGGATTCCGGAAGAACGCGGCCGTCGATCGTCGACTCGAACGGAAAGAAGGGAGGATTGAACGCTCCCCAGATTGCCCTAACCGCCGTCTTGAAAGGCAACAAGTGAGTTCAAGTCTTTTCTTTTGGTTTGATCTTTGTGGATTCCACTTCCTTGTCCTGTTGATCGCTTCTGCTGTACAATTCCGCAGGAATCACGCTTCCAGCCGTGTTTCAAGCGGCCATCCGCCCGCTCGCTCGTTTCATCGCCCAATCGAAAGCCACGCGTCCTCTCGCTCGTTCTCGCCGCCGGCCGCTCGCTTTTCGTCGTTCTTTTAAACAAAACGGAGATAAAGCGGCGAATTCCGGACGGTCGATTGGCCGAAGAGCAAAAATCACGCGAGCTCGAATTCCCTCGATCGACCGAATTACTCCTTGGATTTCAGTTCATTCCGACCGTCTCGCCCTGCGGATTGATCGACCTCCCGTTCGGCCGTGAACCGGTGAGCACTCCTCCCTTCTCTTCCTTCGCACCTTCTTCCTCCGTTCTACTCGTTGAATCGCGCGATTTTTGATCCGTTGGGGCGGGCGGACGGCGCGACCTTTCGGCCGAATTGGAGGCGGTAGAAGGCGGCCGACCAGCGGGCGGATTGGCGCCCGTTTCACTCCTTCGACCGAAAGGGAAGCAGGCGGATTAATGAGCGAACTGCGTGCCCGCATTTGGCCGACTGATTCACCTGCCGCTGGGTAACTTTTGACGACCAAACGGGGACGAACTCTCGCCTCGAAGGCCGCACTTCGTGAATAAATGAGCGGTGATTCATTTGATGCTCGCTCCTTTCCCTCCGTCCCGCCTGTCCACTCAGTCGCGAGCTGCGCGCCGAATTCCAGGGAACACCCCCCGCTCTCCGATGACTCACGGCAGCCGGCCGCTGGGCAACTGAAGGGATGAGTCGTTCCACTCGTCCAAACGAGCGGCACGTGTTCCGGGGAGCTCGTCCGAAGAAGCTGCTTTTGTGCTTGGAGAACAAAGATTTTGTTTGAGGATGCAAAGGGTGAAGGGCAAAAGAAACGCACCCTTGAATTCGTTCGGATTCCTGTGTGTCGACGCCACTTTGAGATCTGACCATCGGATTGCATCCACCATGTCTGACTCATCGTTCTCGCTCTGGTCCACCGATCTCCCGTTCCGCCGCGAATGTCCGTTCCGCTCGCCGTCTTGCCGCTTGGCGAAACGCGGCAGTTTTTCGCCGAAAATTCGTTCGATCCGAATTCCTGCCCAAAATCCTCCTCTCGGATGTCCCCATTCGTTCTACTCTACCGTCTTCCCTTGTGCACACTCGAAGGAGCGGAATGAACGACAAGCTTCCAGGGTCCCGCACGAAGAAGTCCCGCTCGACGAGCGAGTGGCCGAAGATGACCGAGTACAAACTGGTCGTCGTTGGTGAGTTCTCCCTTCTTCTTCCTTCCATGGAGGGAATTCCTCTTCTCCTGCACGTACGCTCGTAATTCCCTCGTTCTTCAGGCGACGGTGGTGTCGGAAAGTCTGCCCTCACCATCCAGCTCATACAAAACCAGTTCGTGCAGGAGTACGATCCCACGGTAAGCGCCCGCTTCTTTTCGATTGTACCCGCCTATTCTCCGTTTTAGATCGAGGACTCTTATCGAAAACAAGTGCTGATCGACGACGAGACGTGTTTACTGGACATCCTCGACACAGCGGGACAAGAAGTGGGTCCTTGCCCCTTCCTTTCATTCATTTTCATCGTTCTGCAGGAGTACTCGGCGATGAGAGACCAGTACATGCGGACGGGTGAGGGCTTCCTGCTGGTGTTTGCCCTGAACGAGCTGAAGTCCTTCGAGAACATCCAACACTATCGCGAGCAGATCCGAAGAGTCAAGGACAGTGAAGAGGTTAGTTCTCGCTTGTTCACTCGCTTCTGCCCTTGTTATGCGAACATTTTGCTGTTTGGCCGATTTGTCGCCTCTTTCCAACGAACTCTTTGTGTTCCCAATGAGCCCTTTTGTTTGCAGGTTCCAATGGTCCTCGTGGGCAACAAGTGCGATTTGTCGCAGCGAGCGATGGACCAGCGGCAGATCGACGAGTTGGCCCGATCGTTCGGCATCCCGTACGAGGAGACGTCGGCGAAGACGCGCGTCGGGGTGGACAACGCCTTCCACGCGCTCGTACGGGAGATCCGCAAGCACAAGGACAAACAGCAGGCGAAGCCCAAGAAGAAGCGGAAGTGCACCATCCTGTGAGCGACCGAACGGGAGGCGGGAGGGGACGAGCGCTCGCTGGACTCGTTTGTTTGTGCTCCGTTCGCTGCCATCACTCCACGTTGTTTTCACTCTTCGTTGTTTCCTCCCGATCGCTCGCCTCCGCCCGCCGTTCCTCGTTGTTCCCACCGATCATGATCTTCTTTCCACCTTCCTTCCGTTCCGGCCGCCCGATCGTCCTGCTCGATCGTGTGGCCGGCCAGAATGTTTCGTCTGCTCGTCACTCTCCTCCCGTCAGCCACTTCCTCGTCCGTCTAATCGACTCATCTCGCCGCTTCGTTCGCTCCACAAGTTTCCGCAATCCGTTCACGAACTCGTGTTCTCTCGTCTGGTTTGTTTCGCTCCGAATAAACACCCGTTGGGAGCCTCGCTTTCGTTTGGAATCGGAGCCTTCTGCTCGCCGATTCGGAGGTCTAATTCGCGTCCAATCGCTCCATCGAATCGAACCGAAGCGAGTGGAGACGCCAGACGGTTTGAGTTAAAAACCTCATCGTGCCACCCGAAAGAATTACTCAGTTTCATTGGGTCGTCAGATAACCGTGCACCCGTTCTTGACTACTCGATTCATTCACGAGGCTAAGCTACTAATCACAACAGAAAGAGCGGGAGAAAAGGGGGAACCAGTGGGCAGGGAGACGGCTGGCCAACCGACTGGCGAACGAGCGGCCAGCGGGAAGAACGGCGACGGGGAAAGTGGGCGGAGCGAACGGCGGGATTTAACATTTGGATCCGCCAACGGGACGAACTTTGGCGCGAATTTTTTATTCGTGAGTCGAATTAAACGAGCGCGTCCGGGAGTCCGCCGGCCGCTTTTCTCGCCGTTGATTGACGATCGTGTAAGCGGACAGACGGACGAGCGGCGAGAGACGATTGATGGCGGGCAGGGGGCGAGCGGGCGGGTTGATTACTCGCCGGTCGATCGATCGCCCGAATGCCGCCCACAAATCACGACGACGCGCGTGGAATTCGGTCAAACACGCGCCCGCTCGCTCCGCTTCGAATTCCCGCCGCTCTCGTCGGTTCGTCGATGATTGCGAGCTGGTTGTACTGGATACTGCAGGGCTGCTCGGTGAGAGCTGCAGTTCTTGGTCCTCATTCGTTCTTTCTGCAAACGGTCGACCGCCCAACCGTGTGCTTTGGACGGCGATCGATCGGCGGGAAGTCACTTTGAATCACGTCCATTCGAGGGCTCGTTACACGAATCGCCGCTTTCTTCTCGCCCGCCGAAACAAGCGGCACGCGACAATCGAGCGCGCCGAGTGTAAAGTCGCTTCGATCCCCCCGCCGGCATCTCGTTCGAGAGTTCGTGGACTTCGAACGTCGCCTGCCAACGGCCTTCGAGCGGAACGCCCAATTCTGCCGATCTCTCGCGTACAGGGGTTTTTTCTGCACGGCGTTTTGTCTCCAGCAGAAGGCGAATCGAGGCGACAGTTGGGCGTGGTCGCCCGCCCGATTGGTGTCGATTTGATTCGAATTTCGATTCAATTTGCTTCTTTGAACGTCCAGGAGCGTCGAGGATTGGCTGCCGTTGAAGCGTTAGAGTCTCTCAGGGAACACCGCCGTCCTTTCGAGCATTCCGTTGGTTCTCGTTCCTGCTTGCGTTGTGAAATTTCCCGTGCATTTTTGCGAGTCGCCTCCGTCTTGACGCTCTTCGATCATTGCAGCCTCCAGCACAAAATGGCGCCTTCGGACAAGTCGGCGACTCCAACGCACAACGTGATCATCTTCGGCGAGGGCGGCGTTGGGAAGTCGGCCCTCACGCTGCAGTTCATTCAGAACGTCTTCGTCACGGACTACGATCCAACGCTCGAAGACTCCTACAGGAAACAAGTGGGTTTGACGGAGAATTTAATGGATTCTTGTTTCTGCAGGCGGTGATCGACGGGAAGGTTTGCGTGCTGGACATTCTGGACACTGCTGGGCAGGAGGTGGGCCTTCTCCATTCACAATCATCTTTGCTCTGTTCTTGAAGGAATACGCAGCGATGCGGGATCACTACTCGCAAACGGGCGACGGCTTCATCCTCGTGTTCGCGCTCAACGACCGGCAGTCCTTCGACGCGATCAGCAAATATCGCGAGCAGATCTGCCGCGCCAAGGACACGCGAGATGTGAGTGGCTCTTGCTACAACGCTTCATTAGATCGACCTCATTCCTCACTGCTTGCGCTTGCAGGTCCCAATCGTCTTGGTCGGGAACAAGTCGGACCTCCCGCACCGCGCCGTTCCCAAGGACTCGGTCCAGTCGCTCGCCTCCGCCCTGAACGTGCCCGTGATCGAGACGTCTGCGAAGACCCGACAAGGCGTGGACGAGGTCTTCTACGAGGTCGTCCGGCAGATCCGCAAGTCGGACAAATTCGAGCAGCAGCAGGCGGAGGCCGGCGGTTTCGCCCACTCGCGAGCGGGCGGCGGCAGTCGGGAGAAAAAGAAGTGCTCGCTGATGTGATCGCCTGCTCGTCGCTGTTTGATTGTCCTCGCTTGCTTGCTCGTTTGTCTGTGGCTTTAGGTCTCCGCAACTCCCTCCACAATCTATTTTTCTCTCTATTGATCGTTTATTCTCTCAACTAACGAAAAGAAAGAAGTTCAGCGATCATATGGATAAAGAGAAACTAGAGCGAGTTGAAGTAATCTCTGTTCGGAACTAAGAAGAGTGGTTGATAGAAGGAAGAAGAGTTGCCAGTAGTAGACGGCGAGCAGAAAGGAAGAGGATGCTCCCTCTCGTCTAGTGGTGGAAGAGGCGGAGGCCCGTGTGGATGAGGACCATCTTGTGCTCGTTGGCCGCCTCCACGATCTCCTCGTCGCGGTTCGAGCCGCCCGGCGACGCGATGTACTTCACGCCGAACTGCAAGCAGCAATCAGTGAAGGAGGAAGCCTAATGCTGGAAAGCTCACCTGTTTGGCGCAGTCAATGTTGTCGCGGAACGGGAAGAAGGCGTCCGAGGAGACCACGACGTCGCTCAGCTTCGACAACCACTCGCGACGTTCTTCCTGCAATCCATTGAATTGAGCGAAAGGTGATTAGAGGGTCGATTCAAAGCAAAAAGCGAATCGCGACAGGAAACTGACCGCACTGAAGGGGGCCACGTGTTCGGTGAAGAACGTGTTCCAAACGGACTGGTCGGTGAGTTCGGCGAACTCGTGGATGCCCGAGACGAGCTGGTCGATCACGTTCGACTTCTCCGAACGCTTCACGTTCGCCTTCCACGGCAACGCGCGGATTCGCGGGTGCTGGCGGAGCCACCTGCAATGCTTTGTCTTGTTTGTGTTCTCTCCTATATGTTCGGATTGTTCCCCAGTCTGCATCTAATCGCCGAGTACAAGAACGATGACAGTTTCTTTCGCAACCCCACGTCTAGTTTCGTGCACTCCTCATGCTCTCCCTTCCGCCCATTGATAACGAGCGGAAGCAGGCGGGAGTCCCGCTGCCCGAAAGAAGTGGCGGGCGGAGGACGCGCCAAACGAACCCGAAAGTGATCACTCGCCGCCCGTCTTTTCGATCAACACTCCTTTTCTTCACTCCTCGCAGTTTGTTGGCGACTTCCGACTGTACGAAAGCGGCCTCCTTTGGCCTCGAAAGCACGAATTCGAGGGAGGGCGACCGTTTTGATCGCGACGCGTGAGCGATCGTGAGCTCTGCGATTTGTTTGTTTTGATCACCCACTCGTTTCGGCGGTTCGAATCAACGCGTTTGCTTACAACTTCGCCCATTTTGGTCGTCACACAAATGTTTCCATCGATTCGTCTGAAGAATTCTAGCGCGATGCTTTTGGGGTTCCCGGTCGGTCGCAATCCGTGAGGTCACTTCGCCGTAGACGAACGATCGCTGCATCGACACGCATTGCTGCCCGTGCACTGTTCACCGCTCGCCACTCATTGTGCTGATCACTGATTTCCGGGTTGTTGTTCACCTGCGTGCAGACGAAGAAAACAAGCCGCTTTTGATAGTTGCTTGCATTAGTTTGCCTCTGCACTCGAGGGCTCCCTTTTGCTTACGCTCACATTCGATCGCTCATTTGCAGTTCGAAGCGCTCATTTCACTTCATTGCGGCGTGTTTAGTTTCCGCTTTGCTCATCTCCGAACTTCTCGATGCTCGCGAGGCGGCCGGCCGACGTCACCGAGCGGCCGCACGTGGCCGTCCGTGCGGATTTCTTTGCGGAACGATCGCCGGCGGCATTCGCCGAACGCAGCCCGAAATCGTCCATCTTGGCGGCGAGAAGTTCGGATGACGTGCGGGCGGCCAAAACAAACGCGCGTCTTCATCCACCGTACGCCCGGCCGATTGTTTCTTCTGCTGGCCGGCCGTGAATTCCCGCCCTTCGCCGCGCGCAAATCCCCGAGGCGGCGACCCGCTTGATGTCACGAACCTCCGGGCGACGACCCGCACCGCCCGTCCCGCCGCTCGTTCGTCAACCCTGCGGACGTCATCGGGCCGCCGGTGCCTTCGGGTTTCCGCTCCAATTGGTGATTCGACTCGTGAACACCGTACTCCCTTGCCGAGGGGATTAGTGGTTGGTGCTCGAAGGACGAAGAAGCGAGCGAGCGGCGGCCGAATTCCACCGCAAAGTCCCAACGAAGATTGATGGCCAGCCGGCGTTGTTTTGCGTCACGAACGCGCGGATTGCAGCGGAATTCGCGAATTTCTGCGCACTTCGGACGTCATCGACCATTCGGAGCGGTCGGCCGCCTTTTCGGAGGTCGCCGAAAGGATTTTTGGCTGCTGGGTGCACCGTATTCCACTTTGATCTTTGGTTAGCTCGAGGAAAGGATCAGACACGATGAGGAAAGTGAAGTCGATCGTTCCCGTTCGGTCCACTCTTGTCCCCTCGTCCGCCCAATTTGCCGCTTCGGTCATTCCGCCGGACGACCGGCCGCTTCGTAAAGCACGACGAAATTCGATTCGTTGCCCAATTTGCGACGCGTGGGGAGTGGCCGCCGTTCGTGTGTTTGACATCCGGCCGCCCGCTTACTTTCCGGGACGGCCCTCCAATTAGTCACCCCTCTCCCTCTTCTTTGATGAGTGCACGATCCAACGGAAGGGCGACGTCGACTACAAACAACCGGCGTTTTGCGGGACGTTCGTGGAAGCGCGCGCGCAATTCGGGGCGAACCGAACGGAAATGCGATTTGAGGCCGCCGGACGCGTCGAACATCGCCGCACTTTTCGACGAATTTCCGCTCCCCTTTGCACGTCACCCGCTCTTTGAGGACTGGGCGCGAGTACGGTGCTCGCTTTCGTCTGGCCGTTTGCTCCAGAACGCGTGCCACTGATTGAGAAAGAGTTGGGTGCTCGCTTGGGAGCACGCGGCTCGTTTCGGAAACACGTCAATCGTTCGAACTCCCCGCTCCTCTGCTTCCGTGTCGAGTGGCCCTTGCGAGCGACGGCGACGTTTCCAAATGAGTTTCCGCCGCCCCTTGCGGCGAGCGGACGAGCGAGTGACAACAATCGAGCGGCTTCTTCTTTTGTCCGCCGCTCCTTCTCCTCGCGCAAATCGATGGAAATGACGTTCGGCGGGGCGTCGAATCGACGTAAGAGCGGACGAAATTGGCGCGCGCCTCTCCGAGCTCCCTTTAACGACATTCTTTCCCTCTTTCGTCCCTACAGTAAGCGATTGCGTCGACAAGAAAAGATGGAACGGCGTGCGTTCCGAGTAAACGGCGGGGATTTCTGACGTTTGGGCGGAGTTTGCGCGTATCTTTGGGGGCGACGTGCAGAACAAAAGACGACGGGCATTCTTGGCTTCGCTCTCTGACGTGACTGCGCATTCTTTCGTTGGTTCCGTTCGTCTAACTGACTTCCTCGATCGTTTAGCGTCGACCTCCCGCCGCTCCACTCGCTCCTCGTGCACTCCGCGTGTTGCACGAAGCCCGCCGCGCCCAGCAGTCGCCTCTCCTTTCGATGGTCCTTCGCTTCATCGGTCGCAACAACAGCGCGGAATTCGCTCGCCTCGACTATCGCCGTCTGTTCGCCCCGCAAGTGGCCGAAGCGTCGCGATCTTCCGGGCCGTGACCCGACTCCTCTCGACTGCCGTCTGTTGACGTCCACCGGCTGCTCGCTGCTCTGGTCGACGGGAAGTGTTGAAAGTTCGCACTCGACCGACCGAAAGCCCCGCCCACTTCGTACCGCCGCCCGCCGGCCGGTCGCCTCGTCCGAAACACACCGGGCCCGCTTTACGATGTTCCCCCCGCCGCCGCCTCGTCGTCCTCGATGCTCGTCTCGCTCCTCCTCCTGTTCGCCGTCCTCCCCCACCGACTGAACGCCTTCTTCAACATCGACACCAGTGAGCACCCCCGGTCCTTCCATCGCTAATTCCAAGTGGTTTCAGTTGCGTTCGACTCGGACTGCATGAAGGCGATGTGCATCGCGGACTCGGGCTGCGTGCGCACGGGCTGCGCGACCGACGTGTTCGGCCGGCTGGGCTGCGGCTTCTTCCGCATGAACATTTGGCAATTTAAGGTGAGAGCGGGCGGAGGAAAGAAAGAGAAGTTGATCATAGTGGGTGATTGACTCCCACCCACCCTCCAACTCATCGGTCCTCTTGCAGCAATGCTACGAACCGGGCCGACGGATTGGCGAGGACTCCGAAGAGGCGTGGATACGGTTCGTCCTTTTCACTACTGCTCCCCTCGCAATCGACTGCTTTCTTTCAGATGTGCCGAAGACTACGAGTGCGCGTCCAACTGCATCAAGGTACGTAGAGGACTGGAGGATCAGAAATCAGTCGAATTTGAAGTGGGGGTTTGTTTTCGGCGAGCGAGGACGAAATTCGTGACGCAAACGGCCGAAAAAGTCGCTTGTTTCCGCCCAATTACGCGGCCGAATCAACGGACGGCCCACTTGTTTGTTCCGGCCGGCCACTCATCCGCCCGCTGCTTTCAGCACGTGGCCACCCGCTTCCGCCTCAAGTGCTACGGGAAGTCCGACTGCGAGACGATCGCGCGGATCCACGACGGCGGCGCGCACGGCTGCCGCACGGGCGACACGCTGCCCTACTGGCTGTCCGTGAAGGCGCTCTGCGAAGACTGCTGAACGACCGCCCACCTTCGATCTCCGCCCACCATTACGCCCCTTCTCTTTCGACAACTTGCAATAAACTCGTCCAATCGTTTCTCTCCGGGGATTTCTCGCGTGAACTCACCAGTTGGCCGCCTTCTCGCCCGCCAGCCGCGTGCAGTGGATGCGCGACTGCTGGCCCGCACCGATTCCGATCACCTGCAAGAAGGGAAGGGTTGAATGGATGGAAGGGAAGAACCCACTTGTCCTCGTTGCGCGAAGCAAACGCTGTTCGATTGCGTGTACTTGACGGCGATCGTTGCCACGAGCAGGTCGTCGATGGCGCTCTTCGGCAGCTGCAAGAAGCAACGAGTGATCAAGGATTCTGTTCGAAGTGAACGGACCTCCTTGTTCTCGGAAACGACGTTCTCGAACGTCTCGGGCGTGATGATCGCCGCGTTCCGCTTTTGCTTCAACTTCAAGCCAAAGATTGTGCGAATTTCGTCCTCTCCGGGCAGATATCGCGGGTCGATCTGCAACCAGCACTCTTCTTTGAGGAGTAAACGAAAGGAAGAACCTTGAGGACGGTGTAGTTTCCATTCTTCTTCTTGGCCAACAGCGAGAGGGCGGCCTCGTCGTAGTCGGGCGCACTAAACGAACGGAAGGTGATCGAGGAGGAGCTCTTTGTGTTGTTCGTACATGACGCCGTCGCTCACTTCCCGGCTGATGATCTTCGCGGTGAGCTCGTCGCAGCGTTCGGAGAGCGCAACGAAGTCGCCGAACGAGGACATCCGGTCGGCTCCTGCAAACAAGCGAGCTGTGGAACAAGGATGTTCTCATGCACTCGTCGATCGAACGAACCTCGTGCCCGCGCGTAAGCGGCGGCCAGCGACGGCTTCTTCGCGTCGAGCGGGAGGTCGGCGACAAAGCAGGAGTGCGCTTCGGCGTCGTTCAGCGGCAAGCCGACCGCCGCCCCGGCCGGGCTCACGTGCTTGAAGGAAGCGGCCGCGGGCCTAAACGAAAGGGGTGATCGGAAGGGAAGTGAGTGGGCGGACGAACATGTTGGTGGCGATCGCCAACTCGGCCACCAGCTGCCACGCGTTCAGCCCGTCGAGGATGTTGATGTAGCCGGGCGCGCCGTTCAGCACTGAAAACAGGCGGCCGTCAGGTATTCTGAGTGATTTGTAGTCAATCGTTGTGTTGAAGTCTCGCTGTATTTGCGTGTTCTTTTATGATTGAAGTTATGTACGCCATACGACAGACAAACAGGTGCGCAAGAGACGCTTGCTGTTTGAGAACAGCGAACAGACACAATTCTGCTGATGGCCTTGCATTCCATTCAGCGCTGGAATGTCCCCAGCCTCTGACCTTTTAGCCGTTGAACGAAAGGTCGCGTGTTTGTTGCGAAACGTTTCGGTCGGTTCGTCCTCCAGCGAGTAAATTCGAAGCAATTTGGCCGCCGCCCCGATGGCGCCGGTTTCCCCCGCCGCTCTTCGCGTTTGTTGTTTTTGCGTCAACGAGCGGCGAGTTCGGCGGCCCGAGGACGGCGGTCGGCATTCCGACGGGCGGTTTTTATCGCCACTCTGTCTGCCGTCGAGTGAACCGGAGGGATTCGAGGGCAGAAGCAGTGCAAAGAACAACGCCCATCAGGCTTCAATCCTCCGAGTGCTCACCTTTGATGGGCATGTTGGATTGAAGAGAGTAGAGCTCGGCGTCCGCCGCCTGG
The DNA here is from genome assembly GCA_024699865.1 of Aphelenchoides fujianensis. NCBI lineage: Eukaryota > Metazoa > Nematoda > Chromadorea > Rhabditida > Aphelenchoididae > Aphelenchoides > Aphelenchoides fujianensis. Next base: position 293,647 of record JAMPIO010000109.1, read on the forward strand.
TGCGGGTTCATCCCGTAGCGGAGGGTGAGCTGCCGCTGCCCGTTGCCGCCGAACTGCCGCCGCATGAAGCCGCTGATCGACTCGTCGTAGGCGGCCGTGTGCTCGAACGCCTGCAATTGAACGAAACGATTAAAGGATGAAAGATGAGAGATGGAAGCAAGTGGATTGATTGTGTTTGATGTACGAAGGGTCCTCTGATTCAATTTTACCTCAACGCCGATAAACCCTTCTCAGTTGTCTACTCATTCTTTCGGCCTCTCACCGTCGAGTCGAAGACGATCTTCGAGAAGATGGACGCCCGCCGCGAGAAGGACTCCAGCAGCAGGCGGGAGCCCGAGCGGGACCGCCGGCGGCACTCCTCGTCGATGCTCGTCTCGCGCGAGGTGCCCGGCAGCTGCGAGTCGTCCTCCGCGCTGATCGTGATCGTCGTTCCGTTCGACGAGGCGGCGGCCGCTTCTTTGCGGAAGCGCGCCATCGACGAGATTCGCGACATTTCGAGCGGCCGTTTGTTTACTCGTAGTTTCGATTGAGAGCGGCCGTTCGTTCGTGATCGACAGAAACGAGCGAGCGGAGGATCACCGGAGAATCATGCTGGAAAGAAGCGATGCGGAGATCTCGACGGAACGCGAGTGGAAGACCGAACGGAAAGCGGAAGTGCTCTTCGCAAACACAATCGAATTGAAGCAAAAAGAAGTGAACAGTTGGACTCCGGCAAGCGCGGAGATCTCCCGCCAGCCCTCCAATCCGCACTGCTTCCATTTCACTGGACAAAGAAAAAGGAGGGGGCGGGCGGGAAAACGTGAACTAAACTGATTACTTTTGGCAAGTGCGAAGACCCGAAAGTTCGCCCGCCAGACGGCCGGAATGAAGAGGAGCGCAAATTGAACGAGCAGACGGCCGAGTGGGAAAGCGACAACCCGTTCGGAAGTTCCACTCGAATCGAGCCAAACAAGTGGATTGAGCAGCGGAGAATCACGAGCAAACAAGATATCAGCGATCCGACTGCAGAAGACAACCGTTCAAGAACGATCAACCTGTCAAAGATCACCCCCACCCGTCCATGCTGTGCTTGTCGATCAACACAAAGAGGAGGCAAGACCAAGGAACAACGAGCGGGGATTCTTCGACCGCAAACCGCCGAACTCATCAACACGTTTGGCCGCAAATTTGACGTCCTCGACGGCGCCGTCCGCTCGGGCGGTCGGGCGGCATTCCGCTCACTCCGATGGGCCCCAAATCTACGGTCGTCTCCCTCCGCTCCGCTCCGGCGGCCGGCAAGTTGGGCGGGCGGCCGGGCGACTCGTTTCATCGAATTCGCCGCCGTCCGTCCCCCGCCGCTCGTCGTCATCGGGACCTCATCGACGCCTTGTTGGCCGCCGCTCCGCTCCGACCGGCGGGCCGAGTGAGCGGTTAGTTGGTTAAAGTTTTGCGTTCGTTTCGTTTGTTTTAGGCGGCCGGTGGAACGAGCGGGAAGCCGGCCGGCGGGCGGTTCGCTTCGATGCACCCGATTTGCCCATCCGCTGGTCCATTTCTTCCTCCTCGCGGATCATTAGGATCCCGGGAATGCCTGCGGGCACGAGACGAACGCCCGGATTGCTCGTCAAACAATCCGGCCGGAAAGACGATCAATGAACCGTCGGCCGCTGCCTTTGGCCTCTCAACCGAGTGCAAACGAACGGATTCCCTCGGGACATCTTCGAGTAAACAATTGAATTCTCGTGAAGAACACGTCGACTATCAATTGACAAGCATGAACGAGGTGGACGACTTTTGGATAAACTTTTGACGAGCTTTGCACTGATTTGATCCAATTAGACACAAGAGTAGTCTTGAGCACGCGAGTTTGTGCGAGTGAACTCTTCGTACATCAACACAATTAACCCACCTGCTGTTCAGCAATCGCAATCGGAGAGTTTAGGGAAGAATTGAAGGAACTTCCGCAAATGCACTCAACTACAAAGAAGCAGACAAATCGAAAGAGCGCGTTCTTCCGATTTGTTTGTCTCCACTTTCAATTAATCAGAAGAGCGGTCGCGAGTGCACGCGCCCTCTGGGGACCTCCGCCATCTTGAATCTCCCGCCTTTTGCAACAAAACGCCGCGGTTGTTGGTGTCTGACGACAAGTTTTGTGGAAACAAGGGATAGCCACTCATCTTTCGCTTCCAACCGTTCCAAAACACTCACCTTGAGGGCCAGCTGCTTGCGGGTCTCCGCGCTCACATTCCCGTTGTTGTCGCGCAGCTGAAAAAAAGGATTAGTGATAGCAGAAACGGCGTTGTTGAGGCGGTGGATTTTTGCGGTGTGCCTTTTTACCGAGAAAGTTTCTTACACCCCATTTACCTTTGGCCGTCGAGTGCATGAAACCGCCCGCATGTCGCCCCAATCTGCCGCCAGACAAATCAAGCGGCAGCAGTAGGCGTTAGTTTAAGAATCACGTAAGCGATCAGAAATGTTGGTCGTTGATTTCAACCCAAAAGTACCCCGGTCAACGTGATTTACGGGCGCTGCGGGTTGGCCGGAAATTCATCAGCCGGTCCGCAAAACGAGTCCGTTTGGGGCGGCCTCCGAGAAGTCGGAATTCCGCGGAGAATTCGGCGAAAGACGGCCGAAAGACGTGAACCCGAATCTCCCGATTGCCCGCCGACCGGCCCGCCGCTCGGTTTCATTCGACAGAATCGGGGCAAAAAGACTGCGTCCACTCAAGACGAACAACTTCCGCTTTCCGGCCATCCGTCAACACAAACTCGGGGATCTTTGCTCAAGCAATCTCCCACTCTCCTTTCAAACCCTACCTCTTGGGCGATCCGCTCGTAGTCGGCGGGATCGCAGAGGATTGTGACGCGCGCGTGGTTCTTGGCGGCGGCCCGCAGGAGCGTGACGCCGCCGATGTCGATGTTCTCGATGGCCGTCTCGAGTGAGCAGTCGGGCGTCTTGATCGTCTTCTCGAACGGGTACCTTTAATCCGGAGGTCATTGCAATGAATGCGGAACTTACAGGTTGCACACGACCACTCGAACCAAATCGAAGTCGTTGGCCTAAAAAAGAAGCGTTGAGCTGGTTGCCCTCGTAAACCCCGACCTCCATCTCCTTCCGATCCTCGGCGGAATCACGCGCCAGAATGCCGGCGTGGACGGCGGGGTGGAGCGTTTTGACGCGACCGCCGAGCATCTCGCGGAACTTCGTCAACTCGGAGACGTCCCTTCAACGAGCAAGAGTGATTGCAGAGGGTTGATTTCACTTGCTTGACGTCCAGTCCGCTCTCCCGCAGCTGCTTCGCCGTCCCGCCCGAAGCGACGAGCTGCAGGCCGGCGGCGTCGAACGCCGTCGCCAACTCGACGAGCCCCACCTTGTCCGAAACGGAGAGGATCGCTGGAAAGAAGCGAGTGATCGGAAGGTTGCTCGTTGGGCGAACAAACCGAGTTCCTTCTTTCCGGCGGTCATTTTGCCAACCGAGTGTCGTTGAAGTGGGTGAGCTGAAAGCAGTGGGTTGACTGCGGAGTGCTCTGCAAGGTGCTTGAAAGAAGAGCGTTCTTATCGGAAGCGAACGATAAACAACGACCTCCCCACTGCACAAGTGGAAACAGGGAACCCCCACCGAAAACAACACCCGCAACTCCTTCGATCATTTGCGCGGTTTGATTTCGATCACGAACGAGTGCCGCCGCCTCGCCGCGCGTCCGGCGGTCCATCACTTTCTTTCGGACCGTCCGCCGCCCCGCAGACAGTCGGGCGGCTGTCAACGAAAGAGCGGCGGCCAACGACGAGCGGCGGGGACCCACTTGCTGTCTCGCTCGTGTCCGTTGAACAGGGCGCTTGCACAACAAGCGGGCGGGCGCTGCGCGACCCAAAAATAGACGGCGGCTGACGGCTTCGATCTCGTCGGAGGGCGGCTTCCCCGCACGTGCTCCCTCCAATCAGTCGGCTGGAACGAGTGATTGCACGTGCACGTGAACACTCGTCTAGTTCTCATTTGAGGAAGAAGTTTCTCGAAGCAGGCGGAAATTCCACTCGTTCGCAACAAATTGATCGATCGACCGGCATCCGGAATCAAAGAACGGCAACATTCGAATGCGAGCAAAGCAGTACGGAGTGTGGAACACACAGCGATCGATTGTCCCCAATTCTTCTGCACAATCGAACCATCCGCTTTGCGCTCTCCTCCTTGCTTCGACCCGCAACACTTTCACCCACTTTCAAGCTTCGCCCTTCATAATCAACCAAACTCCTAGACCATCTATTTATTCTGTTTTGAAGTCACAGGCGAGGACCAAGTAGAAGAGAAGGGGGGGAAGGGGGACACTAATCACGCGTTTGCTCGAGGCAGTGAGACCATTCGGCTCCCGTCCGGGCGATCAGGAGGCCGGCTTGGCGCCCTCCTCCTCGATGTATTTGATCAGGTCGGCGCGCTCGCCCTCCTTCTTGAGGCCGGCGAAGACCATCTTCGTGCCCGGGATGTACCTGCAACCACCCGCTTGAGAGCGTTCATTCCTTCAAGCACTCACTTCTTGGGGTCCTTCAGGTACTCGAAGAGGGTCTCGCGGGTCCACGTGACGCCCTGCAAGCCGGAGGGATGAGTGGACAGCGGAGAAGGAGGAAACGAACCTTGTTCTTGTTGGCCGCCGAGTAGTCGAAGCCGGGCACCTGGCCGCTCTTCCGGCCGACCACTCCGTTGAGCGTGGGGCCCGTCTTCGTGGCGGTGGAGGTGATCTCGTGGCACTGCAACCGGCCGATTAGAGGAGAGGAAGGAGGGGACTTGCCTGGGCACACCGCTGCTTGAAGACCTTCTTTCCCTTCTCGTAATCTCCAGCGGGGATGTCCGGCATTGTCGAGGCTGAAACAACGATGAGCAAGGGAAAAGGGTGAGGCCCGAAGGCCATCGAAAGACGAGAGATATCCGACGGCTCTCACGAGACCGCTTGCAGCCGAATCAAACCGATCGCTCGTCCATTAAAATAACACTTTAATAACAACAAACAGAACACTCTCGTGCACACAATCGAGCACAATCGAGGCCACGAACAGGAGCCGGTGGACGGACGATTTAGGCGAAGTGGGTGCGCGTGCGACGAGTGGAGAAGGCGGTCACACCGCGGCGCTTGTTCACGCGATGCGGCAGCGGGAATTTGATCTTCGCGTCGTGGAACTGCTTGACGGCCGGGCGCTTTGTGTCGGCGGCGGCGATGCGCTGGACCTTGATGATTTGGATGCGGTCCGCTTGGGCGCGATGGCGGGCGCCCATGTCGCGGTAGCACTGAGTGACGGCGCCCGCCTGCGACACGTCTCGGTACTCGCGGTACCTGAAGCGAGCAATGAGGTAAACGAACGAATGAGCGAAGCGGACTCACATGTTGTGGTGGCCCGTGCGCGAGTCGTAGCGCAACCAAATGCCGAAGTTCTTCACGCAGCCGGTCTTCTTCTCGGCCACCTGCAAGCGGGCGGATGAGTGAAGGAAAAGGAAGGGGGGAACGAACCTCCTGGCACGAGATGATCTCGCCCTGCGTCTTCTTCACTCGACGCAGCATGGAAGCGAAGTACCAGAAACGCGACTTAGCGACGACGTAGTTGCTGGCAAAGATCTGCATTTTGTAGAGACGCGGGTTCGCATCGCGCTCGGTGGGCAGCTTGCGGCCGACGATCACGAACTGCTTCAGCTGAAACGAGCAGAGGAGTGAGTGAACCGACGAGAAGGTCGATGGGAGAGCGAGTGGTAAACAGCCGCCGACTGGGTGGTTGGAACGAAAATTCGCGACTTCGAAAACAAAATTCTCGGCGGGCGGCGTGACGAAATTCGTCGCTTTCGGCCGCCATTTCGAAGTCGCAAGCAACTCGACGGATTTCAACACTCGGAGGGCAAAGGAAAAGGAAGGAAGGAGCACTCACCACTTCTCCGGAGGCTTTGATCGGCATTTCGCTGGTGGTTCCCTGAAAGCAGACGAACGCTCGAGATATTCGAGGGAAATTCTACAGAAAATCACGAGAAACACGTGGAAATTCGCGGGAGAATTTGAAGATCGTGGATTCGAGCGGAGTTCCACGAATTCGAACCGAAAGCTCGAAGAAATCCGCCGGCAGGCCGATCAGTAGCGGCGGGTGCGAAGAGCACCGAAAATCCGCCGGTCGGCCGTCTTCCCTACGCGCTCCGCGGCAGCCGGCCGCCCGTTCCGCTCGGGAGCCGGCGGAGGGCGCGCGGCCGGCTTGGCGTTTCGCTCCGCTCGCGCGCGTTCGAACGCGAATTTTCGTCGTCCCGCAGACCCTTCGGGATTTTCGCTTTGATCAGGAAGGAATGTTCGCAGTTGATCGTTAGAAGGAGCGATTGGACGACCACTCGCCAGCCATGAACTGAAATCCCGGTTGTTTGCTCCAAATTGCGATGCTCCCGCTCCGAATGGCGTGTCGACTTCGTAAGTTTCTTCTTCGCTTCAAGCAGGTTGGCTGTGATCGAAAGCCCCTCGACGTTCTCCTCTCCATTCGAATGCTCACAAACCCCGTTCGTTTGCAGGCGGGCTGGCCCAAGCGCGTCTTGCGTTCACAAATGTCGGCCGCTTCGCCTCCCGCCGCTCTTCGCGGGCGGACGACGTGAATCGAGAGCACACGCTCATCCACATCGACGAGCAGTTCCGGAACGTGCCAAAAGAAAACCGAAACAAGGCGACCTTCATGGAGGCCATCGGTTTGCCATCTTCCTTGTTTCCTTTGATTCCTCGTGGGTTGCAGCGATGTTCAAGAAGCGGACGAGGAACGACCGTGGCCACGTGGAGTTCATCAACTCGGCCATGAAGCAGATGAAGGACTACGGGCTGCACAAGGACCTGGACGTCTACAAGGCCCTTTTGGACGTCTTCCCCAAAGGCCCGCTCGTTGCGACCAACGTGTGGCAGGCGAGTCCTTCTTCTGCTTCTTCCGTCCATCGAGCTCTTCAGAAAATGTTCATGCACTTCCCCCATCAACAGACGTGTTGCGTTCGGCTGCTCGACGAGATGGAGTGGAATGGTGAGCCCTCCTCCTTCCATTGCTCCCACTCCTTTACGATGATTGCAGGCGTGTATCCCGACAAGCAGGTGCACGACAAAGTGGTCGAGATCTTCGGCGACTGGACGTACGCGGCCAAGAAATCGCGGCGGATGTTCTACTGGCTGCCCCGCTTCCGCTACATGAATAAATACCTCGACAAGAAGCTGCAGCGAGATCGCCACCTCGACCTGGACTTTGCGGAGGCCGCCAAGCTCGCGCTCGAGATGATGTGCAGGGACAAGGGCACGCAGATCACGTACACGACGGTCAGTCCTTAGATTCTGTTGGCTCATTCAATCTATGGGTTGCAGGCCGAAAAGGACTCGAATCTGATCGTGAGCGCCCAGTCCCCGCTGCAACGGCGGCTGATCAAGCGGATGCCCGCCGACTCGACGTGTTTCTACGTGGACGGACCGTTTTACGTGTGGCTCGTCGCCAAACGCGTGCCCTACATCACGCTGACCACGCCGCCCACGCGCACACTCGCCGAGCTCGCGGACAAGTGGACGGACCACGAGCAGCTGGACGACATCGACAACACGCGCCTCTACGACGGCATCTTCGGCGACACCTTCACGGACGACGCCACCGTCCACGAGCAGGTCAACGAGACGATCCTCGGCATGGCCTGTGTGGAGCAGCTGAACGAGATGTCCGCCTCCGCCTGGATCACCCACCTGCAGTCGCTCTGCCCGCCGCTCAAGAAGGCGACCGTCGTCCTCCGGATCGGCGAGAAGAACGAGCAGCAGGCGGACGAGCGGCAGCAGCGAGAAGAAGCAAGCGGCCGGTAGTCGCGGCCAAGATTCGATTAGGAACCCTCATTTCTCTGCTCATTCGCGTGTTTGTTCGTTTTTTTGTTGGAATAAAAGAATCATTCACATCACAGTTGGCATCAAATGTGAAAGTTTATTCCATATTGTGCAGACACTGTTGGTTGAGGTCACGGGCGGCAGAATTCCTCCGACTTCTCGCCCAATTTCGTCTAAATAACCGAAGTCGATCAAAAAACGGAAGGTCAAACTTGCAATCAACTGAGCGATCGTGTCCTCCAGTCGGTGTACGTGCTCGAGAATTTCGGCGTTGCTTTTGGACAGCCGATCGAATTCCTCCTGCACGTGGGTCGAATTCATGGGCGGCGGGGGAGGTGGTCTGGCTTTCTAAAACCCAACAAGCACTACTTAACTCCGGTTAATGCTAACCGCTCTCTGCACTTCGTAATATGCAGCTTAAAGAGTAAAATTAGATTACTGCCCCGGCGACATTCTACCTCCAAGGATAATCACTATCACGAGCAAGATCACTGGTGCCACGATTCTTGCAAATTTTCTAAAACTTTCATCAATGAATCGATTTATAAAACTTTAAAAAACATACGCATCACTTTCGTGTATTGCGGCCCTTCGAGCTGCAACCCGCGCTTCCCACTCGTCTAATGTGAATCCGGGGGTCATTAGGAGGCGGAAAGACAGCTGAGAGATGCGGGGATGGCTCTGCAAGAAGCGGCTGAAAGTTCCAGCTTGCTCTTTGGCCAGAGATCGAAGCCGGAAACATCGCCGCTTTCTTTGAGTGACCACCCGGCCTTGGCCCTCGCCGCCTTGCTAATGGCACGTCTTTTGCGCTTGTTCTATTCCAGACAACTGCATGCAACGTTAACTTTCGTACACCGAAGCCACCATCAAACAAAGGAGTTTATTTCAGTTAGTACGCGGAGACAACGGCGGGAGAGAGTGGGAAGTGGGAGTCGGAGGCAGCTGGATTTCTTCACTTTCGTGCTCCGGTTTGCCTGAAGCAGAAAGGAACATCAAAGAAGACTGGTTGAGGACTTGCCCATCTGGCCGATCGTTTGTTCCAGCCAGCGCACATGCTCGAGCAGTTCAGCGTTGCTTTTAGAGAGCCGGTCGAATTCTTCCTGCACGTGGGCCGCGTTCACCGGCGGCGGTTGCTTCTGAAGGACTTCAGGGTCTCCAGCCCGACTTTCTGCTTCTTACCGGAGGTGGACTAATCGCGTAGAATCCCGAAGAACCCAAGGCAAACAAGGGCGACGATCAGGTGCATAAAGCACACTTCGCTGATTGGTTGAATGAATCAAGGATTCTACGGATGAAACTCACCAGTTCGCTTTTTCTTTGGCCCTCCGTCTGGCCGCCTTCTTCGCCTCCAACTCCTCCCACGTGACTCCGTTTGGCATGGGCAGAACGACATGAGAAGGAGCGCGCGAACGAGGACAACGGGACAAATCACCGCCATTCCCGCTCGGCTTTTACCCCCCATTGCGGCCGAAACAACGCTGCTATTCGCAAGTGGACGCGCGATCTTTCGGCACCTGCCGGCTTTACGGCTGCTCGCAATCGGGAGGTTCTGCTCGAATCAACGCGAACAGCTGGCTGCCGGTTGTCGCCGCGCAGTGAAAGAGGTTGCTTGCTGCGATGCTCCCCATCCCACCAATCATTCCGTTCACGGTTTATTCCCGTTCCTTCTAGCAACAAGAGTGGTCTACGAACAAATGAGAGGCCTAGGAACAATCACGACTATGAAGCAATCGAGCGATCGGAAGACTCCTCTCATCGATCGGATCAAACGGAGCCCGTGTACCACAAGTAGAGGAGCGGGGCGGCGACTCCGACCACTCCGTAGGCGAAGACCACGAGGACGAGCGTCTGGAGCTTCATTTTGCTCTCGATGTTCTCCTCGGTGCGTCGCAGGAGGACCTCCATCTCGTCGCCCACGTACACGACGGCGTTCGGGTCCTTGTCGAGGGCCTGGTCGAGGGCGGTGAGGCGCTTCAACTCTTGCAGCTGCTTCGTGATCTCCGCGTTCTGAAGCGAGTGGATGAAGGAGAGAAGCTAGTGAGTGGTGGCTTGCCTGCTTCTTGATGTCGTTCAGGTACGCGTCGATCCCGCCGTCCGGCTGCTTGAGTTCGACGGCCGCCAGCTTCGGCGAGTCCAGCCGGAGGACCGCCTTCATTTCGGCGATGAACTCGGTGATCTGAACGGACGATCGATTGAAAGGAGGAGAGGAGGAGTACTTGCCTGCTTCTGCTCGTTGTGCATGACGGCGGCGACCTCGTTGAAGACCTCGCGGACGTCCTGCCCCAGCGGGATCATCTTGCGGATGTTCCGCATGCGCACCTCGTTGCTGATCGTCGCCCCGATGATGCCGAGCATTGCTCCGATCAGCGAGGCGGAGATCGACCAGTATTTCGTGCGCTCCTCCCGCTCGCGCTCCTTCTCGTGAGAGATGCGGACCTGAACACTCGGGATAGAAGGAAGGAAGAGGGAGGAGCGCCCACTTTGTTCGAAAGCTGGTGGAAGGCTTCCCGCTCGCGGTTTTCGAACACCTCGAACTCGTCCATCAACGCCCGCTCCTGCTTGATCGCCGCGTGCTCTTCCGTGACGAGGTGGAGCCATCTGCAGACGGAAGAACGCAATCAAAGGTTGAAGTGGGGGGAGGAGCGAACCGATCGTTTCCGCGCGGCGTTCGGTCCAACTCGCCGTGGATTTCCTTCAGTCGGCTCTGCAGTTTCCGCAGTTCGAATTGCTTCTGCCGCCGTTGGAGTTGGGCCTCGCTCAGCGCGGATTCGCACTGCAAGCAGCGAGGGGATGGAAGGAACGAGGGACCGGGAACTCACGGAAATCACTTCGTCTTTCGCTCGAGTGACCTCCGTAATTCCGATCACGTCGTTGTACCTGCAAGCGAAGAAGTCGATGAACGTGGGAAAGAAGCCGCTCGAACTCACCAGACGACGGCCCGATCGGCGGTCGACCGCAAGCGACTCGCCTGGCGGCATTGAACGCACGAGAGGCGCGCGAGCCGGACGGAGAGCAACATCGCTGTTCAGTTGTAGAGATCACGAATTCATGGAACGAAGGAACCTGCAAAGCGACGGGTGAAAGAGAGAAAGCAGGATTGAAAGAAGCGAGCAGCGTGGAAACCGATGAGACGGGTGGGGAGCACGTTCAGCTTCTATTCCGTATTCAAACTTACCTCGTTCACAACTGCCGGCAAGGACGTCCACAAAGCAATCGGAAGATCCTCGCTTTTCGGCCGTCGAACGGGCGAACCGCAACGAAATGCGGAGGATTGATTTTCTGGCGCCAAGTTGACCGCTTTCCTCCTCATACTCGGGGATTGGCGATGCGGGGGGTTGAGCGGGGATGAGGAGCTGATCGAATCTATGAGCGAACAAGCCTGCAATTCAAGCATTGCTTCTAAATTGTGGAGTATCGGGCGACGTCTTCTTTGAAACCTCTCGATCCCGAGCTCCACTGGCCGCCGACCCTCGTCACGCATTTTCCGCCTCTTGTCAATCCACGACCCTATCTTCTGATTGACAGACACCCTTTCCGTTCTTCACTTCACGCACACACAAAACAAACAATCGTTTATTCAACGATAAAAACAATCAAACAACAATAAACAGGCAGCTTTCGCTAAAAAGTGAGTCCCGCATTCAATCGGAGCAAATGAAGGGTGAGAAGTGATCAGAATCCGGAGATCGCTTGTCGCTTCGGTCACGAAGAAGAGGCCGCCGGGACTCCGATCAACGCCTGCCGCAGCTCGTCCAGCAGTTCGGCGCGCTTGCGGTGGGCGGCGGCCGGGATGCGCTCGCTGAAGCGCGCTCCAACACGCGGCCGTTCGGGACCCCGCAAGCTGAAAGCAGAGCGATCAGCAAACATGGGAGGGGTGGAATGAGCGGGGGGTAGTCGATCGTCCGGCATCCAACCTCCACCCGATCAGCCAGTCGACGAAACTCACCGTTCGTTGGCCAACGTCTCGTTCAGGGCGGCGAGATTCGCGCGAAACTCCTCGAAGTTCGTCCACTCCAATTCGAGGCGAGCCGTCGGCGCCTCCTTCGGGCGTCGCACTCGCGAAAACGGCCGTCTGGTAGTCGCGGCCGGAGCGCTCGTGGACGGCCGGGCGACCGCCGGGGGCGGCGGCCAGGTGGACGTCGCGGACGGGCGGCTTCTTTTGCTGCCGCTCGGCCAAAACGGCGCGCCGTTCGTCGCGTTCCGCGCGGCGCTTTTGCTCCCGCTCCGCCGCGTCCACCTGCGGGATCGCCAACTGCGGCTGCTCGTCGTTGGGGGCGGCCTTCGGCTCCAACTCCAGCTGCTGCAGCTTCTGCTCGACGCTCGGCTGCCGCTTGTTGAATTTCGCGGTCTTGTGCGCACGATCGTCGGCCGGCTTCTTCGTCTTCTGCCGCTCGTCCTCCTCGGCGGCCTCGGCGGCGCACAGCTGCTCGTTCGTGCACCACTCGTCCGCAATGTCCATGTGGGCGGCCGCGTACTCGCGCCACTCCTCCGCCGTCCACTCGTCCCGCAGCGCCAGCATCTCCCGCCGCAGGTAGACGAGCCGGCGGCCGCGGAAGCGCTCGGGCACCGGCGGCTGCTCGAAGGCGGTGGGCGAGGGCGAACGAGCGGCTTCTTCGGTCTCCTCGTCGTCGGAGTGATCGGAAGCGTCTTGCTGCAGACTGCGGAGCGACTTGAGGTTATTCTGCAAGCCGAGGGCACTCAAACAATTGCAGAAAGAGGAACGAACCGAGCGAGCAGATTGGAAGTGATTTGACTCCTGAAACAACCAGATGAAAAGAGTAAGCGGGAGGGAGGGAACCGACCGTGAAGAGCGGGCACCGTTCGAAGAACTCGCGGTTGCCGATCAGATTGAACGGAAACTCGCCGCCCTCCACGTCCAGCAGCTTGATCACGAGCTGCTTCTCGGCGACGAACTGCCGCAGGCGGCCGGCTTCCTTCGCGTTCTGGACGAGGGTGATCGTTAGGGATTGGCTGCCGTAACGGCCGCCTCGTCCTTCGCGGTGCATGTGCGTGTCCGCATCCGCCGCGATCGAGACGTTGATCACGAGGTCGGCGGCCGGGAAGTCGATCCCGCGGGCCACCTGCAAACGAGACGGAATTAGGGACGAGAGGGGAGGAGAACGAACCAGATCGGTGGTCACAAGGACCCGCGACCGTTGGCTCTTGAAGCGCTGGAGCACGTCGAAGCGTTCGGTTTGGTCCATTTGGCTGGAGAGCCGCTCGCACTCCACCTGCTGCTCGTGGAGGTAGTCGAACAGCTCGTCCGTCCTGCAAACAACTCCAAGTGACAGGGGAGTCAAGAAGAGGACTCACTTCTCGATCGACCCGCCGAACACGACGCACTGCGAGAAGACAAGTTTGTTCAGCAACTCGAGCAGGACCTCGCGCTTGCCCGTCCGCGTGCACACGACCGCGTACTCCATGAGGGCGACGAGCTGCTCGCCCTCCACACTCAAGCGGAGCAGAGTTGGGGCTCGCATGTATTGCTGGAGGGTCTCCTCGAGGTGCTGCGGATACGTGGCCGAGAACACGCACACCTGCTTCATCTCTTGGGGTAGCGAGGAGAACAGGAAGCTGGACGGAAGAATGAGGATCGAAAGGAGAAGAAACTCACTTGACGTCCTTGACGAACGTCTCGTCCATCAGCAGGTCGGCCTCATCGAGCACGAACAGCTGCACGTTGCCCAGCTTCAGGTGTTTTTGCTGGACGAGTTGCGACAGCCGGCCACACGTCCCGACCGCCACGTGCACGCCCGCACGGGCCGCCTTCACGTCGTTCTTGAAGTCGATCCCGCCGACGAAAAGCCTGCAAAAGGCGGGGGTTGAACGATGGAGTCCCCGGAAAGAACGAACCCCGCGGTGAAGCCGGGCGGCAGCAGTTGGACCACCGTGTCGTGGTTCTGCTTCGCGATCTCCCGAGTGGGCGCCACGATCAACACCTGAGCGGAGTTCGCTTTCGGCGTCTCGTGCAGGATCTTGGCCGCGAGGATCGAGAACACGAGCGTCTTGCCCGTGCCCGCTTTGGCCTGAAAGCGGGCGATGAGGTGAATGGCTGAAAGTGGAGCTGGAAGCGAAGCGACTGCTCGGTCCCCGGCGTTCTCCAACAAGAAGATCGCGCGCTTACCTGAACGAGCATGTCTGAAATCGAAACGATCAGCAGGGACCAAAAGGAAGTCTACTTACCGGCCCCAAAGATGAGCAGCGGGATGGCCTTTGCTTGGACGGGCGTCGGGCGGATGTACTGGTGCCGGCGGAGGCGCTCGCAGATTTTGGGCGGCACCATCAGAGCGGAGAAGTCCTGAACGTCCGACTGAACGTCCGCACTCCGGATCACCTCGTCCACCACCGCCGCGAACATCTGCAAGCGAGCAAACAGGTAAAGAAGGAAGGAAAGGAACGAACCGATTTGTTCGCTGGAGAACTCGCATCTTCGTCGCTCATTTCCGTCCGGTCGGCTGTCGAGTCGGCCATTCTTCTCGATTCGAGCAACGGAAGCAAAGGAATCAAAGGAAGCCGAAGGAAGGTTGCAGAACGAAGCGAAGCAAACGGAAGACTTCGTCCTTTCGGCAGAAATCAATGCACAGCGAATTCAGCGCTCACCAGTGGATTGACGCAGCGAACTCACGATTCCCTCGGATTGCATCAACCTCACCTGAAGGTGGGAAGGAAGGGGCGTTGCCAAAACAACGGGCATCATCCTCGCGCAATCAGTTTCGAAATCCTTGCTCCGGTTCGATTGGAAGAAGGCGGTGGGCGCCAGTTTCGCTCGATCCCTCTGCTCTGCCCGTCCACTTTAGGGCGCACTGTCTCTCCATTCCCCTCCCGCTTCCACGCCTCCGCTAATCCCCGCCGACATCCCCGCTCTCCTGTCCGTGTTCTGCGCGCGTTCCATCCGTTCGTTCGTTGCTTACCGCTCGGCTTTCAGGCGAAAATGTTGCGATTCGGCGACGTTCCCGCCAACATCAACTTCCCGCAGGAGGAAGAGCGGACGCTCAAGCGATGGCAAGCGGACGGAACGTTCAAGAAGTCCCTCGAGTGAGTCCTCTTCTCCATCCGCTTCCATTGACTGCTCGCTTGCAGGCTGGCCAAAGGCCGCAAGCACTTCACGTTCTACGACGGGCCGCCCTTCGCCACCGGCCTGCCGCACTACGGGCACATCCTCACGGGCACGATCAAGGACGCGATCACCCGCTGGGCCCAGCAGAACGGCCACTACGTGGAGCGCCGCTTCGGCTGGGACACGCACGGGCTGCCGGTGGAGTTCGAGATCGACAAGAAGCTCGGCATCAAGGGCCCGCAGGACGTCATCGAGATGGGCATCGCCAACTACAACAAGGAGTGCCGCTCGATCGTCATGCGCTACTCCCGCGAGTGGCAGCTGACCGTCGAGCGGATGGGCCGTTGGATTGACTTCGGTTTGTCCCTCTACCTTCCTCTGTTGATTGATCGTCTGCTTGCAGAGAACGACTACAAGACACTCTACCCGTGGTTCATGGAGAGCGTCTGGTGGGTCTTCTCGGAGCTGCACAAGAAGGGGCTCGTCTATCGGGGGGTGAAGGTGATGCCCTACTCCACGGGCTGCGCCACGCCGCTCTCCAACTTCGAGGCCAACCAGAACTACAAGATGGTGGTCGATCCGGGCGGTGAGTTCCCTCCACAATCCTATTTTATTTATATGTTTGCAGCGTACGTGGCCTTCGAGCTGGTCGAGCGGCCGAACCGC
Organism: Aphelenchoides fujianensis; assembly: GCA_024699865.1. Taxonomy (NCBI): domain Eukaryota; kingdom Metazoa; phylum Nematoda; class Chromadorea; order Rhabditida; family Aphelenchoididae; genus Aphelenchoides; species Aphelenchoides fujianensis. The sequence goes on from JAMPIO010000109.1 coordinate 309,190, forward strand.
TTCCTCGTCATCTACACGACCACTCCGTGGACGCTGCCCTCGAACCTGGCGATCGCCGTGCACCCCGAACTGAAGTACGCGGTGGTGAAGTGCACGAAGAGCGGCAAGGAGCTGATTATGCTGGAGGAGCGGGTACCCGTCGTGTTCACGAAGAAGGGCGAGTACGAGCTGCTGGAGACGATGCAGGGCGCCCAGCTGGAGGGCCTCCAGTACAAGCCGCTCTTCCCGTACTTCGAGCACCTGAAGGCCGGCCGCGCCTTCCACGTGCTCACCGGCACGTTCATCACGACCGACCAGGGCACGGGGGTCGTCCACCAGGCGCCCTACTTCGGAGAGGTGCGTTCTCTGCTCCTTTCCTCTGTTGATTGATCCCTCGGGCTTCAGATCGACTACACGACCTGCATCCAGCACGGGGTGATCAAGAAGGACGCGACGACCGAGGAGATGGTCTGCCCGGTGGACGAGAACGGCTGCTTCACGGCCCAGATCACCGACTACGCGGGCGTGTACGTGAAAGAGGCCGACAAGCAGATCCTCAAGCGCCTCCGCGACTCGGGCGCTCTCATCAAGCAGAAGGACGAGGCCCACTCGTACCCCTTCTGCTGGCGTTCAAACACGCCGCTCCTCTACAAGGCGGTCCCCTCGTGGTTCATCCGCGTCGAGTCGATGGTCGAGGACCTCCTGAAGAACAACGAGAAGACCAAATGGTTCGTTTCTCCTCTTCTTCCACCCTTTTCACGTGGATTCCAGGGTGCCCGCCTTCGTGCAGGAGAAGCGGTTCGCGAACTGGCTGCGGGACGCGCGCGACTGGGCGGTCAGCCGGAACCGCTTCTGGGGCACGCCGATCAACCTGTGGGTCTCCGACGACTTCTCGGAGGTCGTGTGCCCGGCGTCGATCGAGGAGTTGGAGCAGCTGAGCGGCACGAAGGTCACCGACCTCCACCGCGAGTCCGTCGACCAGCTGGAGATCCGCTCGCCGACCAGCGGCCGCGTGCTGAAGCGCGTGAGCGAGGTGTTCGACTGCTGGTTCGAGTCGGGCTCCATGCCCTACGCCCAGCAACACTACCCGTTCGAGAACCGCGACCACTTCGAGTCCAACTTTCCCGCCGACTTCATCGGTGAGTCCCCAGCCGGCTGTTCACATCCCATCGATCGATTGCAGCCGAGGGCATCGACCAGACTCGCGGCTGGTTCTACACGCTGCTCGTCCTCTCGACCGCCCTCTTCAACAAGCCGCCCTTCAAGAACCTCATCTGCAACGGACTGGTGTTGGCGGCGGACGGCGAGAAGATGTCCAAGAGCAAGAAGAACTACCCCGACCCGATGGAGATCGTGAACAAGTATGGGGCGGACGCCCTCCGGCTGTACCTCATCAACTCGCCGGTGGTGCGCGGCGAGAACCTCCGCTTCCGCGAGGACGGCGTGGACAAGGTGCTCAAGGAGGTCCTCCTGCCGTGGTTCAACGCCTTCCGCATCCTCCTCTCGAACATCAACCTCTACGAAGTGGTGAGTTCCCGCCTTCTGTCCACCGATCACTCCGCTTGCAGGAGACCAAGAAGGACTTCGTGTTTTCGACGGCCAAGCCCACGAACGTGATGGACAAGTGGATCATCTCGTTTACGAACAGCCTCGTCGCGTACGTGCGCAAGGAGATGGCCGACTACCACCTCTACGCCGTCGTTGCCCCGCTCACCCGCTACTTCGAGACGCTCACCAACGTCTACATCCGCTTCAACCGCAATCGTTTCAAGTCGGACAACGAGGAGAGCGACCGGCTGGCCGCCCTTTCGGCCCTCGCCCACGTGATGCTCCTGATCGTGAAGCTGATGTCGCCCTTCACGCCCTTCTTCTGCGACTACCTCTGGCAGACGCTGCGGAAAATCGTGGACGCGCCCGAGGAGTCCGTCCATTTCGCCCTCATCCCCGAGCCGGAGAGCGAGCTGATCGACGAGACGGTCGAGCGACGCGTCGCCGCCATGCGCCAAGTGGTGGACATCGCGCGGGCCATCCGCGAGAAGAAGGAGATCTCCGTTCGGGTACGTGTTGGGGCGGTTGTTCCCACAAATCCTATGTTCCTTCATTCATTCCTCCGGTTGCAGTACCCGTTGAAGGAGATCGCGGTGGTGAATCGGGACCCGCAGTTCCTGCAGGACGTCGAGTCGCTGCAGCAGTACCTCCTCTCCGAACTGAACGTCAAGAAGCTGATCGTCTCGCAGGACAAGGCCAAATACGGCGTCCAGCTGAAGGCCACCCCGAACTTCAAGCTGCTCGGCGCCCGCCTCAAGGGCGACCAGAAGAAGGTGGCCGACTACCTGAAGGTGAGCCCTCCTCCCACCCATCACCCACTCGTCTCCCGTTCAGAACCAAGTGAGCGAGGAGGAGCTGGAGTCCTTCGTGGCCAACGGGAAGCTCACCGTCCTCGGCCACGAGCTGACCGACGAGGAGGTCGCCGTCTCGTTCACCTGCCAACCGGGCAAGAACTCCACCGAGACGTGGGAGTCGCTGGCCGAGCGCCAGACGGTCGTCCTGCTGAACACCGCCCAGGACGAGGCGTTGATCCACGAGGGCCTTTCGCGCGAGCTCATCAACCGCATCCAGCAACTCCGCAAGGCCGCCAACCTCCAGCACTACCACAAAGCTCGTGAGTTCAGCGGGAAGCGGAGGGGCACCGTCTGTATCCGAACTGGAGATTTCATCTCCGTTCAGTTCACTCATCCGTTCGATTGCAGGCGCCTTCTGCGAGTTCCAGCCGGCGGACGGCGTGTTGGCGCGTGTGGCCGCCGAGTACCTGGACGCCATCTCGCACGTGACCGGAACGGACATTCGGCTGCACGAGGCCGCGAGCGCGGCGGCGACCGTCCAGGCGGAGCACGTGATCCGCGACGAGACGCTCAAGGTTCGTTTGTTCCTCGTGCCCGTGGAGGCGGCGGAGGCGGGCCACAAAAAGAAGCCGAAGGAGAAGAAACGGAAGAGCAAACTCGTGACTTTCGGCATTCTGACCGCCGCCTTCGGCGTTTTTTCGCTCTTCGGCTTCACGCTCCTCCGACAGCGCCGTCTTTTGTGATCCCCACCCTCCAATCCTTTCGAATTGTTCCCATTGCTTCCTAAGAGAAAATAAACCGCTGATTGTCGCCTTCCGCCGTCTAATTCGTGTGTTCGTTGCAGGTCTCGTTGTTGCTGTCCGCGGACTGAGTTCTTCGATGTCGTTCGACCCTTCGTTGCTCCCCTTTTTGTTGTTGAGTGGACGTCTGGCGTTTGATCCACCCATCTCCTTCCCTTTTACCTGTTTGTTTGTTGCTAATCTAAACCCGAGGTCTAATCGTGCGGTCTTGTTCAATCGTTCGTTCAGTTCGAAGCAATGAATTTGTTGTTTGTAGCGTGTTGTCGGCTCGATTGGATAAACGAAGGCTGCTTTGAGACAAGTGGGCAAGCAGAAGCTCTCGTTGACTGCAAGGTGGAAGACTCATTTGATTGCTGGCTTCGTTCTCGTTTGTTTGCGGCCTTCCGTGAAACAAACGGCGATCACGCGCCGCGCGGCCGTTGAATCGAGTGAATGGTTTCCCCGATTGATCGGCCGACCACTCGCGCGGCGGCTTTATTCTGCTGGAGTTCTTCCTTCGCGCACGGCAGTCGGTTGCCGGAGGATTAAAATCCAACAAATGAACAGGAGAAACGGGAATCCGAACATCAAACTCGCTGCTCGGTTGGGAGTTTGCTTTTGAACCGCCCGCCCGGCCGGCGAACTGCGAAGTTCGAACGGCCGGCCGATCGGGCGGCTTGTCGGAGGCGCCGACTGTTTGCGTTGGAATTGAGGCGGAATTGTTTTCCACGCTCCACCGGGGGGAACTTAAGCCCCCCTCCGCTGAAGTGGGGGCAGTTCAAGAGGCTCATCGGGCGGCCGGATGAATGGCGGTCGGCCCGAACGATCGTCGTCGTCGCCCTCTTTTGTGTTGCGCGGGCTGAAAACAGAACGGGAGGTCCGCACGGCCGCATCGCCGTGATCACGTGTGCGCGGAGGGCGGGGCTTCGCGGAAAGAAGCGAGTGGGAGGAGAAGCGGCAGGACGGTAGGCGAAAGCAGAGAACAGCGACGACGTTGGAACGATTGCCCACACGGTAGAGAACGAAGCGAAGGGCGGGGCTTCCGGTGATCTTCACGCGGCAAACGGAAGGAACGAGGCGAGTTGTCCGCTTCTTCTTGTCGCAACAATCGATCGTTCCCCTCGTCTTCCACTTCTTTCGACCGGAAAGATGACCAACCTCGTCTTCGGCGTCTTCCTGCTGGCCGTTCTTGTGTTCGCGGCGGCCGACGCCCAACGAATCCAGAATCCGATCCGCCCAATTCAATGCTACGCGTGCATTTCGGGAACCTTGAGCGATCAGTCGCGGGCCGCCTTCCAGCGGGACGGGAACCAAGTCGGGCGTTCGTTCGACATCTGCGACGACCCCTTCCAGCCCTCCAACCAGCAACTCCTCCAGCCCTGCCAGACGTCCTGCGTTAAGTCCGTCAACGAAAACCAATGTGAGTGGCGGGCGGGCAAGCATGTAACTGTTGAACGAATGGGGATCGTTAGCACGAGTGTCGTTGCATGTTCGCGTCCACTTGCTGTGAGACGGGGCGACAGTAGACTTCCGGTTGTTTTCGAATCAAAAGCCCCCCATTGTTCGTTTCGAGGAGTTCAGTAGAGAAAAAAGTGTGAAAGCACTCGAAATCTCGAGCATTCGGGCCCTCGATCCACGAGTGAATCCCACCCGCTCCTCCGATTCCTCGCGATGCGCACGGCCTCACGTTTTGATTTCTCTCGAGTTTGTTTGCTCGCTGGGAACTCGCGTGCGGATCAACGCAGCGCGTTTCTAATTTTGATTCGACCGCCGACTTCGCTTTGCGGTGGGCCGAGGGGGCGGCGAGTGATCGAGCAAACAAACGGACGGAATTCGTTCGGAGATCGCTGACGACAAACGAGAATGACGAGGATAGAGAGGAATAATGGCGCTGGTTACTGTGCGGATTCCACAAGTTTCGAAAGGACTAAAAGAAGGCCCTTGCAAACAATTGGCAACTTACTCATCCTCCACTGATCGCTGCTTGCAGTCACTCGCGTCGTGCTCCGCGGCTGCCTGACGGACGTCGCCCAGCAGTTGAGCGGCCGGAACCCGACGCTTCGAATCGTGAGTTCCCAACGGAAGACTCCTGATCGCTTGCCGTTCAGCCCGCCCCCGGCCAGTGCTCCGAGCAGACGGTCGACACGCCGAACATGGGCCGCGTGACCACCCGCACATGCCTCTGCGACTACAACGGCTGCAACGGAGCCTCGGCCGTCGGCATCTCCGCGCTCTCGCTGCTGGCCGCCGTCGCTGCCGCCGTCTACGCGATCGTGTGCTGATTCCCGCCCGTTTATTTAACCCTCCGCTTGTGAATGAGTCCGTTCTGTAGTCCTTTTGTTTGTTGGCAGGTGTACTGAAGTTCTTTTGTAGCGAATAAACTCTTCGATCCCACGCGGTAGCAAGAGATTTCGGAAACGGAACGCTCTCCCCTGCATTCCTCGAGTGTTTGGATCGAATGTATGTGTCATGGCAAGAAGAACGGGCAACAACGAGAACAAGGAAAAAAGGAAGGCGTATTGCAAGGGACTCAAACGATGTGGTACGGGGATTTCGGCTGACTTCGCGACCGCTCTGTCCCGCTGCTCGTCCGACTCGACCGCCGGCGGATCGATCGTGTTCGCTTCTGCAACGGAGGAATGAAGAACGAAGTGGAGGGAGAACTTACGGCCATCCGCCCGACCGCTTGGTACTTCGTGGAGTTGGACGCCCAGTAGTGGCAGATGAGGACGGCCGTCAGGATGAAGCAGACGCCTGAACGAAACAAATGAACAAGGGCTGACGTCATTCGCCGTTCGCTGGTCGTTCGGAGCAATTGAACGACGAGTTTGCGAAAGAAATCCGAACAATCAACACAACCGTTCGCAACGTTTTTCGGAGCAGAAAGAAGCGAGCAATCGTTCAAGGTTGACAGAAAACAATCAAAGGTGCGAGCAGTCAAATCAAACAGCAAAGAGAACTCACCGACGAGGACGGAGCCCAGCAGCATCATGCCACTCAATCCGTTCGCGATCCCCGTCCGCTCCTTCATTTTGGAGAGGTGATCGAGCCAGACGCCGGTCGTGATGACGGCGAGCAGGTTGGCCACCGAGGAGATGATCGTCATGATGAGCCACATGACGAGGACGTTCTTCCAGCGGAAACGGTGGACGGCGCCCAGCCCCACGCCGCCCGTGAAGATGCCCACCAGGGCGGCGAGCACGTTGATGTGGCAGGTGCCCTGGTAGACGTTGTCCTCCTGGAAACCGGGGCACGAGAGGCCGTGCGCGAGGAACACCAGCGAGATGAGGATCTCCGCCTTGCACAGGTGAGTGATTATTTGGACGTACTCGGTGTGCTGGAAGCCTGACCGCTGGATGACCGTGTACGCCTGATAGCGCCGCCGTGGGGCCGCGTTGAGCGGCGAGTCCACCGAGTCGCAGTCGCAGTCATCGTCCGAATCCGTCGTGGGCTGCAACGGAACGATTGAGAGGTGAACAGGACGGATCGGACATTTAACACATCTACCCCCTTCTTCGAATCCCCCACTTACAATCAGCACCGTCTGCATCGGTCAGAAAAAGCGGAGGAAAGAGCGCGGTACCCTTCCACACGCTCCCGCACGAAAAGAAAGAAACCCACCATTGGACTGCCGACCGCGTGCTGCTGATGGACGCCGCCGCCGAAGTTCGAAGAGCCGCCGCCGACCGAATCGACGACCACCACCGAGGAGGAAGAGCGCTGCTTCTCGCCGCCGCCGTGCGTGGACGGGCCGGCGCTCATGAAGCGGACGTCGTTGTGCACGACCGCCGGGAGACAGTCGATCATTTCTGCTCGCCGTTCGTCTTCCTTCCTTTCTTCTGCTCGTCTTCTTCTTTGCTCCTTTTTGTTCTTCCGTCCGCCGTTCGCTCCGTTCCGATTTGCTCGCGGGATTCCAAGTGCCGCGTGTTCGTCGGCGACCTGAAAAGCGGACGGAATGGGCGTCGAGTGATGAGCGCGGCACGATTTTCGTGCTCCCGGTTGTCAATCAAAATACACTCACCGTTCGGCTGCTCGCTGCTCGCTTCTCCTTTCAGCTGGTCGATCGATGAGTGGGCGGTCAACAACGACGGCGATCGGTCATCCTTCTGTCCACTTCGTTGCGTCTTTTTTTATCCAATCAATTGATCGACGAGTCCAGTCTACTGTCGTCGAACGCTTTACAACGGGACGAGAGGAATTCGGGCGCTAAACGGAAGGCTTACACGAAACTCGAAAGAAAGGCCGCTCACATCCGCTTGTCCCCACTCGTCGATCACCTGCAGACGCCGAGAACCCAACTGAAAGAAGGAAGCGTTGGGTCAAAAATGGAAACGCAAATGAGTTTAAAGTTTGTTCTTTCGTGAACGCCGCGGGCAACGGCCGTCGGCAATCGATCGCCCGACTTCCGATTCGAGAGGAGCGTCAACAAACACGCGGGCACGTGCCGAACGGAAGGAGGAAGTTCTCTTGGCTGTCCGCCAAGCGAGGAACCGGAAACAAAGGAGGGGAATCCGCCGCCCACCCGCCGTTGACCCAAAAGAAAGAAGTGGGTGGAGGAGGAGCAGTTTGCTTCTTCAAGGTTATCGAATCCAATGGATGTATGCGCGCAATGAAGGCTTGTGGAAGCGGGAAGAAGCGGGGGGCGGCGAAAGACAGAGATCACCCGCACGAACTGGGGCGAGTGGAGCGGCGCGTTCATCGACAAACGACCAACTGCCGACGACTAAAGGAAGAAGCGGAAGGAGGGTACAAAAAGGAGTGCGGGAAACCGTTCAACTCTTCGCATCAGTCGATCGATTGGAGCAGTTGGCACCTCCAAACAGAAACCATGAATCAAACAACAAACACGTGGAAGTCGACTGACCGAAGGATCTCGGCGTCTGCACGGGGGAGGCGGCGAGTAACCCGTTTGATCGCTCGTTTCGGCTGTCCGCTCTTCGCGCGCGTGGCGTGATTTCCGCCCGCCTCTCCTCTCGACTCCCGCCCGCCCGTCGGAGGCGCCGCAGTCGACCGGCGATTGACGGCGGCGGGGATTTGCGGGCTTTTCGCAACCCGCCGGTCATCCGCCCGCCGTTCCGCGCGCCCGCCAACCCGCCGGACATTCGCGGATGTCACGTTCCTCGTCGGAACGAAAACAACCCTCCAAACTGCGAGGAAGGAACACGAACACAAGTGGGTAACAAAAGGAACGAAGTAGAAGTGAGCGGTTTGAAGCGCTCACAAACCACTTCATTCATTCATTCGAGAACGCAACATCCTGTTGAGTGCGTGCCACTCCATCAAACCCTGCTCTTCGAAACGTGAGATCAACTACACCCACCCACAAATGAACAGGGATGGGCGAAACCGCGGGAAGCGAACGTGAAAAGAACGAAAATCACGCACGAGGTTGCCGCCGATCGTTACGAAGAGGAACAAACAGCCGACTCGTTTCTTTCAGCTTCTCATAACTCCGCTCATTCCTCCTCTCGCTTCTTCTCGTTCCCCACTTGGGTCCTCGACTAACTCGGAGATCAACGGCAGCGATAACCGATGGGTGACGGCAAACCGGACGGTCGAGATCGCGCACTCACTCGTGAGGCGGCCCGGGGAGCGGCGAGGGAAGAGCGACTGCTTCTTTCGGCGAGGGAACGGCAGTAAAGGCGGTTGACCTTAACGCACGAACGATCGAAATGAGTGCGATGATTCGTGCACTCGGGAGGACGTCGAGGGCAAACATGCGCTAAGAAGCAAGGCCGCAGGCTCAAGGATGAGAATTCTACGGCCTTTTCCGACCACGCGAATTGTTGTGGTCGATGCACGAGCAGAAAGACGATCTCCCGCTCGTTGTTCCCAACGACAAACATGTGAATTCGCACTGTTTCTCTTAACTCCCACAGGACATTTATTCGAATTCTGCAACAAATCAACAATCCTCGATGATTTCGACCTTGAAAGCGGCTTCCAGATCGTCATCTTCCGTCTCACCGCCTTCCGACTCGTCCTCGTCGGATTCCACGCGACGCCGCTTCTTCGCTCGTCCCCGATTGTTCTCTTCGGCCTGGATGAACGCCCGCATCTCGTCTTCGCTCATCGCTTCCTCCAGCTTCGGGTCGAGAGCAAGCAGCCGTTTGATCCGCTCGCCCGTTTTATCCCGATCGCTTTCCAGCTGCTGGAAGTAGCGGGCGGTGTGGCAGGCGCTCGAGTCAGTCCGTTTGCTCGGGACGGTGTTCGATTGGACGGCGGCAAAGTTCGTGGTCAGATTGCGAAGCTGCTCGTATTGCTCCTACAAACAGCTTGCACATTAAATGGAACGACAAGAAAGATTTACGGGGAAAATCTCAATCGGTTCTTTCGTCTGCCAGTCGGAGACGTCGCGCGCGAAACGGTGGGCTTTGAACTCGTGGTCTCGCCGTTTGTTCGCTTCAGTGATGCCGATGCCGCACACCGAGCAACAGAACACCGCTGCGTGCATGTCCAGCGTAGTGCGTCCTCAATGCCACCAGAGCACACGAAATCCCGCACTCTTTGCAGTTCTGTACAAATTCCACCAACATTAAGCTGCTAACGCTCAGAAAACCCCACCGCGTAGATGAGTTGTCGCTTCGCGAAAGGCTCGCCGGGGCGCTTTGCGGTCAGCTGAACGTCCGCGAAGTTCGGGGTCACACGTTCGTACTTCTTTGCTTCGTTCTAAGACAATAAATAAAAAATGACAAGCGCACAAGACAAACCGGCGGAATCTTAATGGCACCACGAAATCCTTTATCGCTGAGCAGTCGGAAAAATCCATGTTTTCTTTCTTCGTGCACATTCCGGTCCGTGCTTTGTGTCATCGAAAGACCGCACAACGAACAGACGAAGCCGTTCGTTCTCGCGTGGCCGTTAACATCAGTGCGGTAAAAATGGTTATTTGAGGAGACATAGCCGCAAGTTGCGCACGTGAGCTAAATCAAAAAGTGACTTTCGATACAGGAACCAGAGAGTATGAATATGTCAAGTGAAATGGTAATCTCACTGTTGATATGTCAGTGGATACGTCTTCAAGCTTGGCCTTCTCTTGGATCTCTGCAAAATTCGTCCCCACGTGTTTGTACTTCTTTAAATCGCTCTGAAATTCGACGTCGTTGCAAGAATCATTGGACCTCCTCGAACCATGGGGATTTTGATGGCGCCATTGTACTTTTCATCCGCTGCAAGCCGTTTGAATCCGTGTTGTCGTTCCTCGTGTTCATTCCGCCGGCACAGCTTTTTGTAGAAAACTCCACAGAAAGAACAGAAATTTGGAAACGGCTTGGCATGGTCCTTGCTATGTCTGCTCCACAAGTTGCGCTTTGTGAACCCAATACCGCATGTTTTGCAAGTGAACTAGGTGGGATAAAAGAAATGAACGAATGACAAGGGACTTACGGGAAATGTTTCGCTGCGCGAATTCGACGTCTCGCTGGACGTTTCTTCCTCCGTCTCCGACGGAACGTTCTCCGCATTCTGCTGTAGATCGTCCGGTAGAGTCTCGGTTGGTTCTTCCTCCGCCTTTTCGTCATCGTCGAGCCCGGCGGGTTCCATCAAAAGTTCGTGATCTTGCCGCTGAACATCCTCATCATTCGAGCGATCGGCAAGGGGCAAAGCGGGGCGTTTCTCGCGAATGTTGCACGGATCCTGGTACAAAAACGAGTGAGAAAGCAGCGTTCGAAACGTACGAGTGCCTCCCATTGAGTCATCACGAAGTTTTTTGCCCACACGTTGGCGGCCACGATTTGTTGCTGCAAGCAAAAGCGGTGTGGACAAACAAACAGCTCCAATTCTCACCGAGGTCAATCGAATGGCTTCCGTCAAACAGCGATCACCATCTTGGCGCTCAAACGTGTGCACTTGCTCTTCGTGGGTGTTTCGATCGGGAGCCGTGCAGAAGCGAAGGCCGCAGCATGAGCAAACGAATCCAACGTCCGTGTGGCGGGCGGCATGTTCGGTGAGCTTTCCTTCGCTCGGCAACATCAATCCGCAATGCTCGCAAATGAACACAAAAACGGGCAATTCGGAGCACTAAAAGGTCATTCTTTCGAACAAGACAAGAAAGACGTCTCACATTCTGCTGCCAACTGATGGCATCTCGGAAATCCTCAACGGCCGCGTTTTGCTGATCGTTCGGCCGTTCTGATTCGATGGCCATCTGCTGCACGTGCGCGAGGGACACATCGAAGTTTTTTAACGTTTCAAGTTGTTGCTAAAAGCAAAGCAGAAAAGTTGGGTGCTGTTATCCACCCTGCACTTCACTGACCTTCGTGATCCGAACGACTCCCATCTTCCGAAAGTCCCATTCGAAACGGCGGTAGTCGTGGGTCTCCGCTTCGTGGGTCGCTCGCAAGTCGAGGGACTCAAATGCCGCCGCGCAAATCGCACAGACAGCGCGGCTGTTGGAGAGCGCGACGTGAATGTCGCGAGAAATCAACTGTTGGAGTCGCGGAGAGGCCGGCCGGAAGACGGGCGGTTCGCGGACCATCGAAACGGCCGACGGTCGGGAGTTCGAGCATCGCGAGCTCGTAGCGTGGCACTGAACAACGAACGCGACTCTCGACTAATAAGAGCGAATTGACTCACGTTCGACTCTTCGGTGGGGGAATTCGGGGTGACGACCAGAAGCGGGGATTCTGACGCCAGATTCGACAGACGCCGTTCCGTGGAATGTGCGGACATCTCTGGTTTAAACGAACACATTTAGAAGAGGCGGGTCTTACGAATCGCAACGAGAAAACGCCAATCACGCAAACGGCGTCGATCCTATGGAAAGAAACTCCACCCAAAGGGTTCTGCTTTTTGCTGGCCGCCAGTTTGTTGGTGATAATTACGCAAAAGAGCAGCAATTCCTTCATTTTCCGGACCGCATAAGAAGCAGTCTCGTCGATTGGTGCTTCGTTGCAGTGGGATGAAACGCAAAATTCAAGGGAAAAGCAATCAGAAAGCACGTTCGCCCTCGCCTGTGCTCTGAAACCAACGAGCAACTCATCGCGTTCGCTTTTCCGCAATCAAAACGAGCCCGCTAGTGCCCCGCAATTCGAATTCTTTGCGCAATCGGCGGCGTCCTCCGTTCGACCCGTTTGCAGAGACGAGGGCGAGCAACGCGTGCGCGGGGCCGCGGACAAGCGGCAAAGATTCGAAAGAGAGAGCAATGCCCAGCTGTAACCAAAACAAAACGGATGCTCGTTCGATGATCGTCTTGTTCAAAATTTTCCTCGACTAAATGGCGGATGTGAAGTCCCACAAGCTTTGTTAAGTGATCTGTTCGCTTAGTCGATGGCCGGTCAATGCAATACTCTTCGTGTATTCCTTGTACACGCTTCTTACAGCTTTCAATGCCTTCAAACGTGCCGTTCAATCCATTTCTTTACGAAGCCCTTCGAATCGACGAGCAAGACGAAAATTCCCGTTTGAACGGGCGCCTTCCGTTCGGTTCGCGGCGGGAGTCTAGCGGGCGGCCAGTCGGCGTCGTTTGCCGCCTGCTGGACGGGCCGCCCGGATTTCGGCCGGCCGGAGGATCGGGCGGGCGATGATTGACGGCCGACCATCCGCTTTTAATCACTCGCTTGTGACCCTCAATTAAACGAGGTGTTTCGGGTGGTTTTGCGGGACAATCCACGAGTTCTGGAGTTTCCTGCGGAGTTGAGGGCCAATTTCTGGGTAATTTTGGGTAAATTCTTTCCATTTCGCCCTGCTCGCTTGTTCTTTGCTACAACTGTAGGGTATTCGCGATCGTCTATCGTTCCTTAAGCCCGGTGTTGTCTCTGAAATTCAGGTGCATGCGAGACGAACAATTCGAGTCTAAATCACCGAATTTCGTCCAGTTTCAACGCCCTTTAAATTGATTTTTAATCGCTGCCAATTATTCCACTTTTTTGCTCGGATCGAGTCCGACGTGTACCCGTGAATGCGCTCGCTTTTACCTCGCGATCCCCAACAATTTTTCGATTAAGTTCTTCTGCTTTCAGTCCACGACTCAACCCTCCGCGCGCGCCGATGGAACCGAAGTCGGAGAACGGGAGCACGAACGGCGACGCGGCGGCCGACGTGCAGACGGACGGCCGGCCCATCTGCCGCGACTTCCTCAACAAGGTCTGCAATCGAGGGACCCGCTGCAAGTTCTACCACCCGCCCACGGAGGCGGCGGGCGGCGGCGAGGAGTCGAAGGAGGACTTCGCCTTCTGCATCGACTATCAGGTGAGTTCCATCTCCTTCTGTTGCTCGTTCCTTCGTTTGTGTGATGTGCGCAGCTCGCCGCTCGTCCAGCAGTCGCAGCTTGCGTCCTTGCGCGCAGCGAACAAAGCGACGGCATCCCCCGAACCTCCTCCCGCTCCGGCAGCTCCCGCTCTGACCGTCCGCTCTCTTTTGCAGAACCAGGGCTGCTACCGCGAGAACTGCCGCTTCGTGCACGCGCCCACCGCCGACGTCGAGCGCTTCCGCGCCACCGGCGACATTTCGAACGCGGTAGGCCCCAGCGAAACCCCCGGCTTTTGCACGCCCTCCTCTTCAGCTCGCGCGCGCGATCGCCGCCGTCACGAAGAAAGACAACATCAACGGGATTCCGTTCTGCAAAGAATTCCAGTCCGGCCGCTGCTCGAGGGGCGCCCGCTGTCGCTATTGGCACGTGAACATCGAGGCGGAGCGCGAACGGCGCCTGCACGGCGGTGGGCCGCCGCCCCTCTCGGCGCCTCCGTTCGGCGCGCTCCGCCCGCAGCCGGGCGGTCCGCCTCCGATGGGCGCCGCGCCGCCGCTGATGCGCCGCCGGCCGGGCGAGCCGCTGGACTACGGGCCGCCGCCCTCCAAGCGCTTCCCGCCGCTCTACGACGCGCCGATGGCCCCGCCGCCGCTCCACGCGCCGCTCCCGGGCGCCGGCGGCGCGCAGTTCTGCGCCCAGCACGAGCAGCAGATCATGGAGCTGCGCCGCGAGCTGGAGCAAACGCGCCGCGATTTGGAGCACGAACGGCAGCGCTACGACGCCCTCCTCTCCGCCTTCCCCGCCGCCTCGAGCGCGCACCCGCAGCAGCAGTCGCAGTCCCAGCAACAGCACGCGGCCGTCCAGCAGCAACCGCAGTCCCTCTACGGCCAGCCGCCCGCCCCCGTGCCGCCCGTCGCCGCCCAGCGCGCCGCGTGGGCCCAGGCCGAAATGAGCAAACAGCCGGAGTGGTACACGAGCTACGGCAACTGATCGCATCCCTCTCCTCCCACTACCTACTTCTCCAATCTTGTTGCCTCCCATCAAGCCACTCATCCATCTCTCCGTCGTCTGAAGAACCAAATTCCAGTACACGTCTTTTCGCTTCGCTCACCACTCGCTCCCACAAGCTGCGATCTGTCCGTCGTCTTGGTCCTCAACGTTCTAACGTTTCCCTCCTCCCTTCTTTCTTTGTAGCCGTCTATTGCATGCTCTCCAACCAATAAACATCGTTTGTTGCTCTTGACGCGCTGCTGTCACTGGGGATTCGCGCGAGAAGTCGCCCACTTGGCCCCGCGAGCAGCTCGCCACCGCAGCCGCGCGTTCTTGCTCGCTGTTGTTCGTTTAATCGGTAGAAGAGGGTTTAGGATTCAACCGCAAAGTAAGTCCAATTATCTCCTTGAATTGTTCGTTGTCCATTCCCTCGCTGCATGTGATTGTTTGTTGTCAAGAAAAGCAGGAATAAACGCGAGAACTCCGTTCTGTTCGGCTGTTTGGTGCTTGATCAAAAGAAACGCGGATCGGTTGCCTGCTGGCCGGAGATCAGTTTGAAACAACTTAGCTGCCATGTGAGGAGACCAGGCGAATGCCTAAAGAGAGCGAATGTTGCCGCCCACTGCCCGATCGGAAGGCAATTTGGGGGCGGCTTTACGACCGGCGGTCCCGTTCGCCGCTCGACTGCGTGCAAACGAGAAGGTTCTGCCGTGAGACGAGCGGGTGGATGAGTCACTCGTTTTGTTCGAAGGCGGCGGTGTCTCCAAAAGCAGAATGTCCTCGAAATTCGCCGGGCTTTCAACGACTCTTCGTTGTTGCTCACGGCGACGATGAGAATAAAGCGGTAGATTCTTTCGGTAGCAAAGAAGCCTTTCGATCGCTCCCACCAAATCAGTTCGTCTGGATCGTTTGAGCTCCTTGAATCTGCTGCCATTGATCCGTGCGTGTAGTTTGTGGTTTGATGCGAATGTTCGCCGCTCGCCGTCCGTTCGCTCGCTCTTCGCGGTCGACGGCGAGCGGAGGGCGGCGAAACGGACGTGAAGAAGCGGGTGTCGTTCGTCGTCGCCCGCGGTCGTCTTCGTCGTCGTTTCAATTCGTCTGATCGCCTGCTTGTAGGCGACATCTTCGCATTCGACTGTCGAGTGTTCGGATTGAAATTAGAGCGAGTGAGATGCCGTGGCGCCCGTGCTATTGTTTCCTTTCGACTTCGTGACCTGTAACTCGTTGTCCCTTCCAACGCTCTTATCCCGCTTTTCAATTGCGTTTCTCACCGTCGCGAAATCGAATTCTCGTGCTTTCGAGTCACCGGGGCAACAAATTGGTGCGCAAACCAAACGGAAAGCGTAATTCTCGTCACACACTTCTCTGCCGCTCACTCATTTCCTGGCCGCTCCTCGCGGATCTCGCGCGGCTTAAGCGGCCGTAATGAGCGGCTGGACGGGCGGCGGGCATTCGCTCTAATTAAAACCCGAAACTGCTCGAATTTCGCGCGGATTGGGGCGAGTGGACAAACCGCCACTCTCTATTACTCGTTAATTTGGAGCTGGGAATGCTCCGCTAATTGCAAGTAGGCGCGATAGTTTACTGTAACTGTTTGAAATAAGTGCGGACCACGAGCCACTCCTCTTCCTCCCATTCGCTTGTTTGCCGTTCGTTGCGGATGTTCGTCATTCGAAGAGCCGACCGTCGAATGTGTTTGCTTTCGTACGAGGCCGCGGGCAAAACGGAACGAAGATGACGAGCCGAAGGATGATGTTCGTCGTCCTTCTCGTAAAACCGGAGGTCCCCGCCGTTTGTTGCCGGTCGGCGGGAAATTCGAAACGCGCAACTCGAGAACGTCCGCTCGCTCGATGCCGCCCATTGGATTTCGTTGGGACGACGGCAGAAGAAACGAATTCGAGGACGAGGTCGTGCCTACGAATTTCTACCGCGCGATGAAGTGGAGAGTCAAGAAAAGGCTATTCGGTTGAATGTCGATGATTAGTGGAGGCTTGTTGTTTGCGAGTCCTTACTGAGCGTCTGCAACCCTCTTCTGGTTGCTTGCCCGCCCCCTCCTTGTTCGAACTGCTCATGAATTGTCGACTTCAAAACGGATGTTTTCGCTTTTCCCACTGCTTTCCGCATTTGGCCCGTGGACCGCGTGGCCGGCCGGTGATCAAACAAGCAAGCGGAAGGAGAACGCGTGTTTCCGATCGGTTGGGGGTGTTGATGAGAGCGCCCAACAAGTACCGACAGCAATTCGTTTGTTTCCAGTCAGTCCTTAATTCGCTCACCGCATTCGACTCCACTTTATCAACCAAAACGATCGCAAGCTTGTGATGGGCAGATTGTCGCTTGAAGTCTGATTAGTGCCATCCACTATCCTTAAATTTCTTGGGCTCGCGGCACGTCGGGTCTTTCGTGTGTTCGCCGGCTTCACGTGAAATTTCGCCCCTTGCCGGTCGGAACACGGGTCCGATCGTTTCGTTCGCTCGCTCGTTCGCTTGATTGTTGCGATTGGGGCCGTTGGGCGACGCCATTCGATGGGCGACCGGACGGCGGAACGACCCGAGCGGCTTGATCGATGGGCGACACGAAAGAGCGGAGAGGAACGTTGAGAGAGCGAATGCACGTGTGCGGAGAACGGCGAGTGTTCTGCCCGCTCTCCGGCCGGCCGCCCAAATCAAACACTCGGCGGGGTGTTGCGGTTTCTCTTGGGTTCGCTCTGCCCGATCGCTCCCCAATTGATTGCTCTCCGCGCCGCTCGCCCGCAAGCAGTGAGTGTGCGTACCGATTGCCGTTTGCTCTCCGCCGCCGGACGGTCGTTCTCGAAGTTTGTTCGCTTGCGGGCGGGCGGTCGGGCGGTCGGGAGCGTTCCGTCGGTTTGCCCCGAGCGAACGTGTGGATTGGCTTCTGATCCGTCGGAATGAATGGAAGGAATGGGATGAATGGAGGGTGTTTGCCCGAGTGTTCCTCCGGCAGTTCGTCGTGCTCGGTGTTCACCGAAAGTACACTCGTTCTTCGCTTTCTACCGTCTTCTGTCTTTCTTGCGGTCTTCGTTCGTGATGTTTGAATCCGTACGCTGGGCTTTCTTCTCGCTTCCGCTTCGCTTCTCGCGTTCTTTCGCCCCGGCGGCCGTCTGGACCGAGCGGAACGAAAACCAATCAGTTCGCTCCAGCGAGTGTTTCGAACGAGAAGAGGAGGAGAGAGCGGCTTGGAGGTCGGGCGGGAGCATCAGCTGTTTTTTCTTCGGCCGCCGGAAATTCGAAACATTCGGGCTCGCCGCTCTTCTTTTCGTCTTCTGCTTCTTGTTTCAATTTAAAGAGAAGGGAAGAGCGGAGTGGATTTGCAACAAGCGACTGCCTTCAGTCTGTCTGGCCGCCCGCCTGTCAACTGCAGACAGTCGCGGGCCAAAGGTCGTCGGATTCGCGAGAAGCAAGAGCCCATGAAGAAGTTCGTGGACATGAGCAGGAGTTTCGAATGGGTTCCAAGTGTTCACTCGCATGCTCGAGTGTTTACGAGGGCCGAAGAGCGGAGATCTCCGATTGTTTGCCGCCTTCCCGCCATTCACTCCGCACATTCCCACGTGCTCCAACCGAGAGTGGGTTTTGTTACCGTTGGGAACTCGCGAGAACCTTCTCTTCGCCGAATTCCTTTGTTTTCGGTTCAAAACACACTCATCCCTCCGCTGACACGTGCTTGTCGCTGTTGCTGAGATCTCCTTTTGCTCTTTTCATTCCCCATTCAACCCACCTCTACGTCAAATTGTGCCGTCTAGTCGGCAGAAACCGCCGGAAATCGTGTGCATTCGGGCGTTGCGAAGCGATCAAACGAACGAAATTCGGTCCTTTCGGTCTCTCGACTGCGCGGCGGAAAACGGTGGAGGGCGGGCAAGAGGCGCGTGATTTCCGTTCGATCCACCAAACACTCACGCAGCCACTCGCTGCTCGGCCGTCTGCTTGCTGCTCGCTTGTTCATGGGCGTCTAATCGCGTCTTGCCGCCTCCAATTAACTCCCGCCGGCCCGCTCGTTCGAACGGCGGGACGTGCTCGAAGGTCGTCTGCTGGAGGCGGGCGAGCGGGCGAGCGGGTGCAACCACTTTGCGTGCGTCCAGTTCGACGCAGACGCTGCCGGATTTGCAGCCAACGTTTCTGCTTGCATATGGCCGCCGTCCTTCTTTCGGCTGCAGACACGCCGAAGAACACTCGGCGGACGGCCAGGCGGACGGCAGAACGAAGGGCGGCGGCCGTTCCGGCGCGTCTCACGTTTCGCTTTCGGTTCTTTCGGTCAGGTGGCCGCCGTCTTTCTTCTTTTTACTCGTTCCTTCGAAACACACGTACGCGCCCGAGTGCACGTGAAGCTCCCGTCTTCTGGTGTGTTCGGAACTTCTTTCGGATCACTTCTTTTGGTCTTTGTGGTTGTTCCGAGCGTCCTCCTCAAAAGGACTTCTTTTCGTCCGCTCGGCCGCCCGTCCGTCTTCCAGACGGCCGCTTTTTGCACGAATTCTCGGCCGTTTTTACGTTTTTCTCGCCGTTTTTGCGGAATTCCGAATGGAGCACTTCGGGCGTCGTTTGAAAGGAGTTCCCGGCCGCTTTGTTCCGTTTCGTCCTCCCCCGACTTCCGCTCCGCTCGACCGCCAGACGACTCGAAGAAGACACGAGTTTACGGTTGTGCTCGAGCTTCCTTGGAGTGTTTGGTGCTAGCCGTTGAACTTCTTGTCGAGCTTCCGGTTTTATTTCATTTGTGGTGCTCCGTCTGTGCTCTTGCAAGAACCACCGGAAGCAAATAACTACGTGACTTCTATCCAGTTCTCGTTGTACCCTCTCAAACCATAACAATCTCCGTGCTGCCAGGAGCTCGTCGCAGCGGGACTCATTAGACGGCGGTGAACGACGCTCGGAGTCTGCGGGATGACGCCATTTTTGTACTGCAGCCGCTTTTACGCGCTCCTCACATTCCGCCGCACACTGCCGAAAATTGCCCGCGACCAAAAACGAGCCCGAGCAAAAGGCAACCTTCGAAACGCCGAAAAAGGCGAGCGGAGGGCGCGGCGGAACGTTCCGAAGGGCCGCAAAAAGAAGCGAAAAGGACGAGTGGAACAAAAAAGAAACTCGCTGCTTCACGTCGAACGTGCTCGCGGCAGCCGACCCCGAGCGGCGGGCGGGCGGGTGGGCCGCGAGCGACGAGTGCGGAAAAACGGCCGTCGCTCCGGCGGCGTGTTGCCCCGCAGAACGAAAAGTTCTCATGTTTTTTCGCATTTCGGTCGCCGGGCGCTCGTTCGTTTCGAGGGCGGCGGCGAGAGGGCGCGCGATTTCCACCTTTTTTGTCCCGCGCGTCGCACGTTCGCCGCGCTGCCCGCCGCGACCTCCACGCCGGCCGACCGGCGCACCGCTTTCCCGACGATTCTTATCACTTCGATTCACTCCCAATCACTCTACTTCTTCCTTTCAATCATTTGTTGATGGCCACAGTCTATTGAATTCTCTTTGGTTTAATGAAGTCGCCCGTCTGCCTGCTTGTCGTTCGTCTCGTCTCATGAATTTCCACTGCATCGTTGACTGGTGTCGTTTGCACTTTGACCTTTGATCCTTCCGTTGTCCTCTTGGATTGAATGTACGAAAGCGGAGTATGTGCATCTAATCTCTTCTTCTTTTTTCGGTGTTTGAATTGAGTGGGCGACCGTTTCGTCCTGCTTCTTTGGTTTCTGTTTGTCCTCGACGTTCTGTTTGATGTTTGGCACGAGATTCGGTCGGAAATTGCGTCCCGCACTCGTCCTTCGGATGGTCGTCGAGTTGTCCCGGCTGCAGCATCGGGAAGGAACGCTCGAAAGAACGAAGATTACGCGACGTCTGTTTCCAATCCATCCTTCCGTTCGGTCCACTCTGTTCGGACATTCGAAAGTTCACCTCGTTCTTTTTGAAAAGGAAGGACGTCACGCTTTCGTAGGAAACACGGGGATCCCGGCAGATTTTAAGCGATTCCAAGTGAAGGACCGCTTGACTACGACGATTGAAGTCGAGCGAGGACGTCGCTGTCGCTGAATGGCTTGAATCGGGGCCGAATTCGTCCACTCGCCGTCGCGAACACTCCGCTTGGCCGCCGGGGCGTCTTGGGCGCCCAATTAGCCGCCCGCTGCACTTGCAGCGGTTATTTTGGGCGTGAGACCGCCGGCTAATTGCGGAGGGAAGACGGCCGGCCGCCGCTTTTTACTCGAGGGATTGTTTGCAAACAGGGAGACGTGCCAAAGTTTAAGATGGGCGGAAGCTGTCCAATGACCTGATCGTTCTCCTCCACGAGCTTCTGCACCTTCTCACACTCAATGACCAGAAGCCACTTGTTACACGCTCCAAATCCGGCTACTTTGCACGCTGCCTCAAAAGTTTCGAACTTCACAGCGCGTTCATTACGTAGGACGAGGATGTTGTCGTGGTTACCGGCTGCACGGAGGGGGCGTGACCTCAAACACCCGGCCCGCCCTCGTGCTGCTTTTGGCATCCGTTTTGATTACAATTCTTGACCCCCCGCTTCTCGACGATCGTTGCCCTCCACTTAGTGCGACAAGTCGGACTAACCGCTGTAATTCGGTTGCCCTTCTTGTTTTGTTCGTTACGTTCTTTCGAAATCAATCGAATTCTTCTCACGTCCGCCTGCAAGTGCTCTCTGCTTGCTTTCAAGCGACGAGAAGCCGAATTTGTCGCTTACTCACTTCCCTTCCGTTCGGGCGACATTTCGCGTTCGCGTTTTGTCGTCGACCTTTCGGATTGGAGCGTTCGGCCACAAACCGGCGGCCCGAAGCGGCGGCACGAGGGGGCGACGGCCACAAATCGGGAGTGTTTGGAGCTCCGAACGTTGTGGGGCAGACGAACGTGTTGGAGTTTGTGTCCTCTGCTTGAAGCTTTTTCCAATGATCTCCTGCTTGAACCGAAACATCACCCAGTCTGCACTTTGCCCATCAGACGAGCAATCGGGGCACAGATTGCAGCCGGAGGTCCAAAAGGTCAACTGGAGGGCGGGAGCAACCGGCGGAATTTCGCAACTCCGGCCCGAAACGGACGTCATTCACGAAAAAGGAGATCAAAAGAGTGGAGTGATGTTTCGATCCAAGCGGGTGCTTTCCGCTTCTTATCGCTCGTTCCGTTTGTTTTCCGCACGGAGCGCCCGGAGGTTATCGGCGGGCGGACGGCGGAGTTTCGATCGCCGGCCGCTCGTCTTTTCGACGTTCGTGGGGTGCGGGAACTCGCCGACTTCTTTTTATTGCCGCGCCGATCGCTCGAGTGACTCACTTCCGGCACGCGTGTTTCCTCTTGCGCCAACGATCGCCGCGTGTTTGTTCGCGAGCGAGAGCGTCCATTTAAACCCTCGCCTGCAGGCGTCTTCTGCCCCTCGTTTTCGACTCGAAGGAAGGATGAGCGAACTGGTGTTGAAGTGCCCCAAACAGGAGATCCTGCCGATGGAGGACGTCGAGATGTACGAGTCGCCCGGCCCGATGCGCTCCTCGTCGGCCGTCGGCCACTGCATGATCTGCCTGGACGCGGACGCCTCTCGCCACTACGGGTGAGCTCTCTCATTGGCAGATCCCTAATAAATCCTTCTGCTTTCAGTTCGGTCTGCTGCAGCGGATGCAAGGGTACGTTCTTGTCCGAACGATGGAAGAAGGCGTGGGAGTGGAATCGAGTGATTTGCGCAAAGATCTGAGGCAACAGGCAGCAAAACAGCGATGACGCGTTGCCTCCAACGTTTCGGGCACCAAAACGCTAAACGCTACTTTTTGCGTACTTTAACGCAGTCCTCAAAGACCACCAGCAAACTGAAAATTCCAAATTGGATTTTTTCTTTCCGTTTTGTTCGCTGTTCGCCTCTAATTCGATTGCTCTCCGTTGGGCAAAGGTTGAACGGCCTGCGCGTAATCGCGTTCTGCATTTGCACTCTTGGGGCATTACGTTTACGTCATTCTTTTCAAAAGATCGAATCGGGATTCAGGAATGAGATGCAGAAGACTGGAGAAGGGAATGATCGCACGCTTTTTTCAACAATCTGCATCCTCCAACCCATTGATGCTTGCAGGCTTCTTCCGCCGCTCCATTCGGCACAATCGAGCGTACACGTGCCCTTACAACAACAAGTGCGTCATCCGCAAGGAATACAGGAACAGCTGCCGCGCCTGCAGACTTCAGGTTCGTTCACCCTCATCTTTCTTCCTCAAACTTTGTGCTTTCAGAAATGCCTGGACGTCGGCTTGAATCCCATGCGTAAGTAGGGGGACTTTGATCGGGGCAAAGAAATGGGCTGACCGCTGGGCAAACTCGTGCACGTTGCGAAGCGTTCGGATTCTCGTGAAACACTCCGCAACGCGCCCCACAGTCGTTTGGGCGATCAACGAGCGGCCGGAAGTTTGCGTTCGGCCGTTCGACGAGAATAACCGGCGAGGAGGAGTGCACAATCCTCCTTGCTGCCCGCTCTTCTCTCCTTTGTTCCGATTCGAACCTCCTTTCTGCCCGCCGCTCTTCCTCGAATTTCACGCGGCCGACCGTTCCGTGCGGACGGCCGCCGCGACGACCACGCGCCCCGCGGGCCCCTGAGCAAACAAGCGCGAATCACAAGAGTGCGGCGGGACGAGTCGAGCAGGAGTGTTCTTTGGAACAACAAGCACAGCGTCGGGTTGAGGGCAGCGAAGAAATTGGGGGACGAACAGGAAAATCAGTAGACAAGCCGAGGTCAAGTACAAGTGAAATGGTGCATCGACTAACACGTTCGATCGATAACCGACGGCATCAAGCAGAAGAAACAATTCGATCGACAACAACTTCCATCGCTTTCAGTGGTGCACGGAGATCGCGGCTTCGTGCGCAAGGACTCGAACGCCTCGTCGCCCTCCTCGAGCGAGCTGCCGGACACGCCGGGCGGCGACCCCCGCCCGTCGACCTCCTCCTCGCTCCAAATGGAGGTGGTGGACGTGAAGCCGTTGGAGAAGGACAACCTCCTCGACAACACCTTCTACCAATCCAACAGATGGCTGGCGGTTCGTCCACTCGAATGAGAGGAGTGATCGAAGGGGATTGCAGGTCTCGAAGCTGGACTTCCCTCTCGGCATCGCGAAGCTCATCCCCGCGTTCAATCCGGACGACGCGGAGAGCATCGGGAAGTACTTCGTTTCGGTCGAATGGTGCGTTCACTTCGATTTCTCTTTGATTTATTCGTCCTCTTCTGCAGGCTGTGCGACCAGTTCGTGGACTCGGAGGTGTCGCACGTGAGCGAGGAGTTCATTCGGCAGGGCCGCTGCGACATCGAGCTGCCCGTCGCCGCCGCCATCATGCAGCCGCGGCGCGTGTGTTCGCGGACTCCCGTTCGTTTCCACCACTCGCTTCTTTCGGTTGACCGCTCAGATTGCAGCTGGACTGGAGCCCGAAGTTCGAGTACACCTCGCTTGACGTGATGCGCTCCTGCTACTGCCGTCTGTTGGTCCACTTCTTCGATTGGATGTCGCACATCCCCGAGCTGACGGAGCTCACGGAGAGCGACCGGGTGAGCGTCGGTCGGAGAAGATTGATGAACGGGGTGCTTTCAGCGGCTTCTGGTCGTCGACCGGATCGTTCCGTGCGTGTGGTGAGTTCCCGAGAACACTGCAGCCATAACTCCTTGGTTGAAGGCTGTTGATGTGCTACCGGACGATGTGCTCGAACGCGTCGGGCGTGTTGTGCACGGGCGGCCAGTTCTTCCCGGAGTCGAATCCCAGCCAGGCCTCAGAGTGGGTTCTTGGTTCACATCGAACGGGTTAGTTTTGTGAATTGCTCCTTCTTTCTAGCATTATGCCGCAATTTCCTGATATAGGCGAGTTCTTGCACGGGCATTGATCCTGACTGAGAGCGCATTTCAGCCAACTACGCGAAGGACGAGCTGATCGAACCGCTGAAACGCCTGGGCGTCACCCGTGGGGAGTACTCGCTGATGCGAGTGTTGTGCTTGACGGTGCCCGGTACGTCCACTCTCTCCTCTTTCAATCACTCCGTTCCAGTGGGCGGGCTGAGCCACGAGGGCGCGCAGCTGATCACGAAGGCGCGGCAGAAGTACCTCGCGGCCTTCACGCAAATCATCCGCCAGGGGCTGCCGGCCGAAGTGAACGCCAGCCAGGTGCTCCAACGGATCAGCAAGCTCATGATGCTGCTGCCGGTCACCGAGCGCATCGCCCAGCTGGACGACAACACGATTTCCGTGAGTTCTCCGCCCATTTGCTTCGCTCATTTCTCCCGCTTGCAGATGATGACGCTCTTCGACATCGGCGGCATGAAGGGCAGCCTGCCGTTCGAGATCCACGTCCGGAAGCCCTGAACAACCCACTCGATTGCCTTCCCTCCTGCAATAAGCGGACCTCCCTGTGGACCGCCTCCTCAACTCCCTCAACGAGCTTCTTCTTCCGCCCGAATACCCTCGAAAACATTCAGTTCAAATCGAAACAGCAAATAATCCCCGTTGGTCTTTGTCTTCCATTCTGCAGCTCCCTCTTTCTATTCTTCGATGCCAAATGTCCTTTGAGTTCTCCGATTACCCGTTGAACGCCCGAGTGACAACAAACAAATGAACGCGTCCTCTCCTCCGCAGTCTCTCGCATTTGCCCTCCAGTTAATCACTTCTGTTCCTCGTGTCCTTCTACTCGGTTATCCATTTGACTATTGAAAGTAATAAACTAGTTACTTTTGGATGAAGACCGGAGATCGAGAGAACAACGCGAATGTCTAAACTCAAGCAGAAAGCAACAACAATGCCGAAGGCGTTCGTGAACGCTTACCACCCATTCCAACCGCAACAACTGCTTGCTATACTCCATCTTTATCCTCCGTTTTCGACAAGGAAATGCTTTCCTTTCGAAGCAGGACTGCCGAATGGGACGGCAAGGCGGCGGACGACGGCTGAACGGAAACTCGCGATTGAAGGCGGCCGCGTTCCCGCAGTTCGCACGGGACTGCGGTCGGGCGGCGGCTCGCGGGCGGGCGGGAAAGGCGGACGGACGCCGTTCGCCCCAATCGGCGGCGTTGTTCGCAGCCGTCCGCCCGCTTCGGGGCGATTCGGAGCTCCGCGTGGGCTGCCGAGTGGCCACTCGCCCCTCCGAGCATCCGCGGGCGTGTTTTGACTCATGACCGTCGCTTCCAGCTTGAAAATCGGATATTTTCGATTGAAGTCCGAACGTTCGATGCTTGTTTTTGTGGGCCTAATTCGACTGGAAATCCGCCTGTTTTTCAATGAAATTGGGATCCTTGCAGAGTTGGTGAAACTCAACGAAGTTAGCGGTTTTTGGCCGGTTTCTACCCGATCCACAAACTATTGAACTCTCGATCCTCCGCTGTTCAATTGGCGGGAGAACGTGCAAACGCGATCGCCTCCTCGTGTTCAACGAGCATTGATTTCAGTTCGAACAGCAGCAGCTTGTGTCCACCGATCGGAGCAGCAGGATGTCGAACTCGTCGGAAAGCGGCTGCTCGCAGGCGGACGCGCAGAGCCAAGAGGGCGGCGAGACGGCGAAGCGGGGCGTCGAGTTGGCCACAAAGGTGCTCACCGTCGACAAGAAGCGCTTCTACCTGGACGTCAAGGAGAACCAACGCGGCCGCTTCGTCCAGTTAGTGGCGGTGAGTTCCCTCTCCGAACAACCAGCAACAACCCGCTCCAACTCGTGTGCTTTCAGCTGCTGTCCGGAGCGCGCAAGAGCCGCATCTACCTGACGCTGCCGGTCATGAAGAAGCTGGCCGGCTTGTTGGAGAAGGTGCCCGAGATCCCCGAGTCTGGTTCGTTCGCTTTCTTCCATTCTTTCGTATTGGATCGCTTGCAGAGTACCCGAAAGCGCTTGGTCGCCTAACCTCCCACAAACGCGTTTACTTCTTCGACTTGAAGAAGAATGAGCACGG
The DNA here is from genome assembly GCA_024699865.1 of Aphelenchoides fujianensis. Lineage (NCBI taxonomy): Eukaryota > Metazoa > Nematoda > Chromadorea > Rhabditida > Aphelenchoididae > Aphelenchoides > Aphelenchoides fujianensis. The sequence continues at coordinate 335,339 of JAMPIO010000109.1, forward strand.
CTCCTTCCTCCGCCTCACTCAAACGTTCCTGCGCGCCCCCACGCGCTTCACGGTCTACGTGCCGGCCGAGGGCCTGCCCGACCTGCTCCAGCTCACGAAGGAGATCGTCGAGGAGTTCGGCAACGGCGAGGAGGACGAGCCGGGTTCGTTCCACTCCTTCCCTCCTTTCATTCAAAGCTGTTTGTTTCGCAGAGGTCCAACTCCGCCGCCGCCGCAGCAACTGCGCGACGTGCGCAACAAAATCTTCTACTTCGATTGCAACTCGAACGATTTCGGCGACTACTTGCGCATCACGGAGGTTCGTCCCCTTCTGTCTTCTGTTGTTGACTCGCCCGGCTTGCAGACCCGCTTCTCGTCGGACAACCGCACGTCGATCACCGTCTCGCTGAAGAACTTGGCGCGCTTCCACGAGATCCTCGGCGACGTGCTGGAGAAATTCCGCGAGCTCCGCCCCAACGCCGAGAACAACGCGCAGCAGCCGGCCGCCAAGCCGGCGGTGGAGAACGGCGAGGAGGAGCCGGAGGCCACGGAGAGCACGGCCTGAAGCCGCCGGAGATCCCCGCACTCGCCTCCGTTCGGTTGCTCGCGAGCGGCTCTCGGTTCGGTCTTGTGTTCACGTTAACCCCACTTCCTCCATCCCTTCTCCCTTCCTTCCCCTGGCCGCTTGTTTCTTTGATTGATTGATTGACCACCGAATACACTCCTCATTATTCTGTTCCGCTAATCACCTAACAAGCATAATAGTCCGATTGTTCTCGAGCGGTGAGGACGGTCGTTTGTGCCCCCAAATCCCCTCGAATCCCCGCCTTCTCCCCACTCAGTTGCCTTTTGGTCGTTCGGTCCGAATTCCCACTGGTTCCAGTTTGTTTTCACGTCTTTTAATTAAATAAAACTGTTAATTAAAGCGGTCGGTTGATTCGCTTCGTGTACTTTCGGTCGATCCACTCCAGGGACGACAAACGGCGGCCATTTACACGGGAAACGAGTGAACGCCGCTTTCAGGCCGCTCGGACTCGTCGGCCGGCTGCCCGCTCGGATGGTCGGTGATCGACAGTCGATGGTTGCGGGAAGGAAGTGAAGAAGCGAGAGGTTTGTTTCTTCTTCCGTTCACTGGGGGGAAATTGGCTCCAATCCTCTTGAATCGTTCGTTTTGCAATGGAAACTGTTGTCTTCTCCTCCAGGAAGGAGACGGGGCAGTGGGGAGTATTATTGAGACGGGTGGGTCGAAGGAGAGTAAACACCCGGCCTTTCTCCGTCGTCCGTATTGTCCACCGGCTCACCTTCCTTTGCGTCCGGTCCGCTCGCTCGGCCGTCGGCCGGCAATTGCACGTGGAATAAGCGGCTTTCGGCCAGTGCAAGGGAGCTGCGATAATTTTCATTGAGTACTGCACGTATCTCGTGGTTGTTCTTTGCACTCGAGTCGTTGAACACTCGATTCGTTTCACTCCACGCTTCTGCAACATTCGAACACCCCACTAATCTCCCGTTCGCTCCTTTTAATCCCTTTCGTTCACACCTCTCGCGTCCCTTTCGCTTCCAAAAAGGCTGCTGCTGCCTCCGATTCCCACGTCATTCCGCTCGTTCGTTCGACCAGCGGGCAGACGAGAGGCAGGCGACGAATCGAAAGGAAGGGCTCCGCATTTCGCTCCCGATTCGTCCTGTGGGTAAACACACGAATCAATCGACCTTTCTATTGCTGGAATGACCACGCGGACGGACGTCTACGAGCGGAAGGGACATCGCGATGCGGAGCAACCGTTGCTGCAGGTAATCCCCGTCTTTCCCCTCGTTCTACTCGCTCTTATCACGTGCCCGCTCGCTGGTCATCGGCGAGAGATTGAGGGCGGAAAGAGGACCCTCGAGAATTCGATTATCATTCCGTTTCGAGTCGATTCGAAGGGAATGCGGGGGCATCAACCGTTTCGAGTGGATGGGCGCGGCGAGTGCCCAACCGGCTGACTGCTCGGAGGACGCGCCGCTCGTCAAGCGGGCGACAAGGCGGGCGGGATGTCCGGAAAGGTCGGCGGCGGAAAGCGATCCAACGGCCGACGAGCGCGCGATCCACTGGCCGCCTGCCCGCCCGCTTTCCACTCGGCTGTTGTCCTCCGCTTTCGATCGACACGAGCGAGGGAGTGGCCGACCGAAAGGAAGGTTTGTTGATGCGGACGGCGGCAAACTGCGGATTCAGCAAACGGGAGAGCGGAGGGAATTCGGAGGCAAGAGTGATGACTTTTGCTCCGAATCCAATTAATTCTGCCGTTGATAAGGACGAGGAGGGGTGGCCACTCGCTGCCTTCTTGCTCTTGCTGTTCAGCCATGTTGCCTCCTTGCGCTAATTTGCTCGGTCTTCTTTACGACCGCTTGTTTTCGCATCTATTAAGAGTTCCATTGCTCATCACCGTCGTTGTCCTCGTGCTCATTCTTTCTACCGATCAGTTTGACGAAGAAGTGGCGGCGACATCCGCAACGGAAAACCCCCACCGTCGACGGGCGAGTGGGCGGCGCGAGTGGAAGTTTCCGCGCGCTTCTTTTGGCTCTCGGAAAGGCGCTGTTCTTTCGACCGCCCGCCCACCAGCTGTTCACGTGCTCGCCGGACTTCTCGGTGAAGCTCATGGCACATCACACTGCGTGTTCCTGTCCCTTGCGTACTCTTCGAATTCGCTCACTTCTCACCATAATCACTTCGTTTCGTCCCGTCTGCTCGTCTTCGAGCACTCCGCTGCCATCCGCACGAGTGTCGCGGACATCGGCGGGCGTTTCGGCGGTGCGCGGGGCGGAGATTCGCGAATTTGGCGCCCGAATTCAAGTGCTCGTTGGGGGCTGTCATTCGCACGTGCTCCAACCGAAAGCGGGACGATGATTGCGGCGAGTCTGCCCGCGACTCGCCCGCCACTCGACCGCTTGGGCTCCCGTCCGAAGGCCGCCGTATCATTCGGGAGTGCAACGATTGAAACGAGTGAGCAGCGATCATTCCGCGCGTGTTCACGTGCACTTTTTACGCCCAATTCACTCCCTTCCGCCCGCTCGCCGCCCGCATCGCTCGATTTCACTTCGTTCCGTTCACAATCCGACAGTCGCGCACCAAACGGAGGGATCTCCCGCCCGCCCGCCAGTCGGCTGTTTGAACAGACGGCGGCGGCCAGCCGACCATAAACGAGCAGAAGCGAGTGGAAACAACGGGTGACTGTAAACGGGGATCTCTGATCTCTTGACATGCTTTGGTCGCTTCGAGGATTGTACGAGTTGGAGGGAACTGCAGAGGGTTGAGCGTTGCATGGTCTGTACACGATCATTCGTAGTCTTCGCAACTTCCGATCGTTGATTGAATGCGGAAGAACTGGCCGCTGTGTGCAGTGCACATGTCTTCTTTTCTTTACGACTAGTCGGAACAGAGTGCTCTTCTTCCTCCTTCTTTCCTGTTCTCCCGCTTCTTGGAACTTCCGCCCGTTCTTCTCGTTCGATGAACCCATTCGAAGCGATTGATGGCAGGTTTGTTTTGACGGAAGGTGGGCGGCAGACGTTCTGGTCGGTCGGCTGAAAAAAGTGGGCGGCGCGTCGTTCGATTACACCGCGCACTTCAGTGATTGATGTTCGCTCGCTCGGCTGCAAGTGTTCGATCACTCCAATTAGCAGGAGTTCCGTTCGTTCGGGATCTGCGGTTTGATTTCTGGTTTCTTTCTTCGTCGTTCCGTTGGCTTCCGCCCCACGCCGCTCCGTTCTGCTCGCTGGCGATCGGGGGCGGAGCGCAAAGAACGCGGCCACGAGATCCGGGCGGCGGACTTCCGGCCGGCAGTTCGGCGTTCATTCCGTCGTTCTGCTCACGCAATCGAATGCACGAGAATTCCAATTCGATTCCCGCATTTCCGCGGGCTTCCACTTCTTTTTGCTCACTTTCGTTCGGTCACTTGGTCGGTCCTCTTTTTGCTCTGCCCACCGCGATGAGTGTCCGCAATCGGGAGTCGCTGTCGATCGAGGCGAGGCAAACGGTAAGCTCGCTGCTCGGTTGTTCGATCGATTCGGCCTTGCCGTTTGCATCCTCTCAATTCTCTGGTCATTTTCCCTTCGTACTGCTCGCTGATCTGCCCTCGGCTTTGTTCCATCGAGCTGATCTCAAGTTGATTTCTTCGTGATCTCTGCTGCAATCTTGTCGTTGTGCGCAAAGAAGAGTACACTTGGGTTTGAACTCGCAACGTCATCGTTCTGTGAAAACGGCACGCGCGGAACGTTCGGGCGATCACACACGCCCCTCCCACTCACCGATTCACTCGATGCAACTCGGTATATCACAGCTGGTTTCAGAAGAGCACCGTCCAATCCGCGTCCTCCCGCCGCGACCCACCGTTCGGCCGTCCGAAGATGCGCTTCGAGGACCTCATCATCAACCATTTGGGGGAGTTCGGGCGCTACCAGAAGATCCAATTCTTTCTCGTCTGCCTCCCGTCGATGTTCACGGCGATGCACGCGCTCTCGTGGACCTTCTCGGCCGCCAGCGTTCCCCACCGGTCAGTTCTCTCACTCACCCTCTCTCTCCTGTTCAACCCGTTCGTTTGCAGCTGCCGGACGGTGGCCGACCCGCCGACGAACGCCAACTTCTGGTCGAACCACACGGGCCTCTTCACGGCTGCCTGCGATCCCAAGACGGACTCCGGCCACTCGCTTTGTGTGCGGGACGCGTGCAAGCTGCCCGACGGACAGCCTTGCCCTAACGGCTTCATCTACGACAGGAGTGAGATCACGTACTCGGCCATCGATCGAGTGAGTTCCCTCCTCAACGGTCTGTCCAATTGTTGCTCTTGCAGTGGGACATCGTGTGCGATCGGAGTGTCCTGAAGGCGGTGATCCAATCCACCTACTACATCGGTCAGATGATCGGCTCTGTAGTGTTCGGCTATTTGGGCGATCGGTGAGTGCGGAAGAGTGGACAGCAGTCAATTGTTTGGTTGCAGGATCGGCCGAAAGAAGGTCTTCTTCGTCGCGATCATCCTGCAGATCGTCTCCGGCCTCTCGATGGTCCTCGCCCCGCATTGGACCGTCTTCGGGGTCCTCCGGGCGGGCGTCGGCTTTGCGCATCCCGGTGAGCTCTCGTTCATTCTTGTGGGGCTGGGGACTCGAAGAGAATCGAGTGCGAGGGTGTTTGCCATCGTCTACCCATCTTTCTCGCCTTTTCACTCATTGGTGTTCTTGCAGGCATCTTCGTCATCGCTGTTGTGATCGGGATGGAACTCGTGGGCCCGTCGAAGCGGAAGATCGCCTCCGTGTTCACGGGGATCTTCTTCTCGTTCGGGCAGATGTCCTTGGGACTGCTTGCCTACTTCATCCGCGACTACCAGTACCTCCAACTGGCGATCGCTGCGCCCGCCCTCGTCTTCCTCACCTACTGGTGGCTTGTGCCCGAGTCGGCGGTGAGTTCGAGCGGATTCCGCTTTTTAAGGGCCTTCGTGTTCGGATTCACGCCTCTTCTTTGATCCTCTCGCTCATCCCACTCGTTGCAGCGATGGCTGGTGTCGCAACGGCGCTACAACGACGCGGACGAGATCGTGCAGCGGGCGGCGCGCATGAACAAGACGGCGGTGCCGGAGAAGTGGTGGGAGCAGCTGGAGGAGGACACCGTCCGACCGCCCGGCGACGACGACAAGACCACCCGCCGCAAGACCTACGGCTTCCTGGACCTCCTGCGGACGCCGAAGATCCGCAAGATCTCGCTCGGCATCTTCTTCTGCTGGTTAGCGGCCGCGGAGGGTGGACACTCGCAATTCGTTCCGTTGCAGGCCGGTCGTCTCGATGGTTTACTACGGCGTGTCGATGAACACGAACTTCTTGGGCGGCGATCTCTACAAGACGTTCATCTTCGGTTAGTTCTTTCTCCCTTCTGTCATTCAGTTTTTCGTTCAGGCGCCTTGATGGAAGTGCCGGCCGTTCTCACGGTCTTCTTCCTCGTCGATCGGATCGGCCGGAAGGCGCTGCTGGCGGGCGGCTTCACGATCGCCTCGCTCTGCATGATCTCCAACTTGATCATTCACGACGGTGAGTGTCTTCCATTCGCTCATCACTCCTTGCTTCGTTCAGCCCACTGGATGGTCACGATGGCTCAGTTCTTGATCGCGAAGGGCTCGATCACGGCCACGTACGCGACGATCTACACGTTCACTCCCGAGTTGTTCCCGACCGTCATTCGGAACACGGCGATGGGAATCTGCTCGATGATGGCCCGTGTGGGGGCGATCTGCGCTTCGTACATCGCCATGTGGCTCGTGAGTTTCCTCGATCCCTCTGCTCCCTTCAACGCTCTCCTGCAGGTGGACGACTACGGGAAGATCGCGATGATCCTGCCGTTCGCCTCGCTCGGGCTGTGCGCCGCCGTCGTCATCGTCCTGCTGCTGCCCGAAACGAAGGGCCGCAACCTCGCCGAGACGATCGAGGAGGTGGAGGGGAAGGTGCGCGCCCACGAACTCGAACCGCTCCAACCGCAAGCCGCCGCCGCCGCCGACGAAACCGCTTTGCCTGGAGCCGCAACTAACCCGACTAACAGCTCTGCTTTCGCTCCGGCCGCCCAACAACCGCTGACCGCCAAACCGGAGGAGAAATCCGCGTGAACAATCGTTCGTTCGTTTAGCCGCTCGCCGCCTCCGCCGCCTCCAGCCCGCTGCCAACGCCGCCCCTTCCGCTCCACTTCGCCGCCAAAAGGACCTCCGCTTTGGATCTTCTGCAATAAATGTCTGCTTTACTCGCACTCGACTGTCGTCCGTCTGTCCGCTTCTCTCCCGGCTTGCGGTGCACTCCAATCGGTCCTTCGTCTATGACATCACGCCTCCAATCGGTCATTGTACAGCCTTTTCTTACTGTTGTGTGTGTCCTTCCGCTAGTCTCCTCCCGCCCACCGCAATCCCGCCGAGTTGTGTCACCAACGCCTATACCATTGAGTTCTTGTGTTCGAGCCTTTTACGGCCGTAATAAAGAGAACGCACGTGTGTAGAGATTTCATTCGAATGTGTCTGCAATTGAGCAGCCTGAATAGCGGGGGTTGGCTGATTGCTATCGATCAGACGACCTCGCCATTATGGTCTGCGAACGTGACAAGAAAACCTGGGAATAAAAATAAAGCAGGCAACCCTACGATCCCTGCAGCACAAAGAGCAACACACGGCAGCAAGCGACTGCAAGAGTTGACACTTCCGTCTGTGGCGAAGACGCGAGTGCTTCCTTGGATTCTGAGAACGGATTAGCGGCCGCGAACGGAGCAGAAAGCGGAGGTCGTAATTGGAATGGCCGGCCGCCGTCCAGAGGCTTAAGAAGCAACAATCCCTGCTGCTCGTTCGCTTCTCTGCACACGACAGAAGAAGATGGAGAAGTGAGTCCTTTGCTTTGTTTTGATTGCTTGCTGCATTGATTCGACTGTTGGATGGGGTTCAAAACAAATCAGTCGTTTGTTTCGGTCCACAAACCCTCGCTGCTCACAAAAGAAAGCTGGTTGCATCGAAACCAAAGCAGATCACGTGGCTTCTCTGTAGCGGCAAACTCATTACTTTCTTCTTCCCGCTCATCCGTTGACCACTCCCTCCCGTTCGTTTCAGCCGCCGAATGACCGCGTCGACGGACGGGACGGGAGTGGCCGGAAGTCGCGAGTTGCCGGCCGACTTGCCGAAGAACGTCCAACGGCGCAACTCGGCGGTGAGTGGGCGCGTGATCGGCGATCAACTTCTTTCCACTCATTCTCGTCTTTCTTTGCAGTCCGAAACGATCGGAGGCGGGCGAGCGGCAGAAGCGGCGGCCGGCTCCTCGGGTGGCACCGCCGAAGAGGGCCGCGATTTCCGGGCGTGAGTTCGCTTTCGAGAAGGGGCAATCAACTGGGATGTCTCCCGATTTCCTCGTTTTCTCACGATCTCCTTTGATCTTTGATTTCAGCTCCCAGCCGGCGAACACAAAGGTGGCGAAGATCGAGCGGTTGGCGTCGCAGAACGAGTTCTCCGACCTCTGTACGTTCCGTCCACTCCAGCCTTATTCAACCTCCCTAGACGTTGGATTCACGTGTCTGGCCGACGGGTCGCCCAAACCGAAGGCCGGCGGGAACGCGATCAACCAGCCGCAATCCTCGACGGCCGCCGCCCCGAAGTCCTCGACGAGCAGCACGAGCGGCAGCAACGGCGGCAGTTTGCCGCCCGCCTCCTCGTCGTCTTCGATCGCCGACCGCGTGGCTCAAACGTTGGAGAGCGAGCGGCTGAGCGACGTCGTTTTCATCGTTGGGACGGAGCGAAAGGTTCGTTCTTCCATTAGATCACCGTCCATTTGTTCCGTTCGTTTAGCCCATCCACGCGCACAAGTACGTGCTGAGCATCGCCTCCGAAGTGTTCACGGCGATGTTCCACAACCCCGGCTTCCAGCAGCCGCTCGGCCCGGAGGAGCGGCAAGAGGTCGAGATTCCGGACATCGAGCCTTCGATCTTCCGCCTGGTCCTTAAGTTCGTCTACACGGACACGCTGCAGCTCTCCTCGGACAACGTGATGGTCGTCCTGTACGCCGGTCAGTCCTCCTCTTCTTCCGGCCCACTTCTCTTCGAATTTTAGCTCGGAAATACGCGATCCAAACGCTAGAAAATGCGTGCACCGCCTACTTGAAACAGAACCTGCAGGCGAGCAACGCCTTCTTGATCCTCTCGCAAGCGCGCCTCTTCGATTTGACCGACCTGGCCGACGCCGCCCTCGAGCTCGTGGACCACGAGTCGGCCGAAGCGTTCCTCTCCGACTGCTTCCTCGAGATCGACCAGCCGACCCTCTGCCAAGTGATCCGACGCGACACCCTGCGCACGAGCGAGCTCGCCATCTACCAGGCGGTAAGCGAGGGCAATCGATTGGAGGTCTTCGTTGGGAAAGGGTCGGCATTCGCTGGCACTCAACCACCAGCTTCTTTCGCACGAACTTCTGCTCGTTTTAGTGCGTCTCGTGGGCGAACGCGCAGTGCGCGCGGGCCGGCGAGGAGGCGACCAGGGAGACGATCCGCCGCACTCTCGGCGATGCGCTCCATTTGATCCGCTTTCCGCTGATGTCGCTGAAGGAGTTCGCGACGCACGTCGCACAAGCCCCGCTGCCGCTGCTCTCCTACTGCGAGATGACCGAAATCTTCGTCTTCCTCGTTACGAACAGCCCCGTTCAGTTCGCCTCTTCGACCGCCGCAAAGTCCCATGGGGCGGACGGATCGCCGACTGCTCCCGCGAATCCCCTCGTTGCCTCCGTGTTTCCCGCTAAGAAGCGATGCCAAATGCTCGGCCGGGAGCTCGTCGTCAATCGCTTCCAACGCGTGGAGGCCCGCTGGGGCTACTCGGGATCGCCGGATCGAATCAAGTGGGTTTTCTGCAGTTATGAGCGCAATCTTCTGCCGTTTGTGTGCTTCAGGTTCACGGTCGACCTGCCGATCTTCATCACGGCACTCGGACTGTACGGCTCGATGCATTCCGATCAGATGTACGACGTCGTCATTGAGGTTGGTTTTGTTTGAGGAGTGGGGCGTGGGAAGTGATGCAGAATTTTCTTACGTGAATGCGGATTACATGTCCAACATTCGCCCGTGCCGGCTGTCTAATCAACCTCCTCTAGATCGTGGACTGCGCGACGAGCAAGACGATCGCCCGCAACGAGTGCACCGTCCAGTGCGGCGTCGGGATGGCGGAACCCTTCCGCGTCGCCTTCCGCGAGCCCGTCGAGGTCCAGCCCGCTTGCACGTACATCGCTTCCGCCCTCATGAAGGTGAGTGCTGGGCGGCCTTTCTTATTTTCACTCCACGTTTGAAGGGCCCCGACTCGTGGTATGGCTCGAAGGGACTGCGGCGGATCTCCCGCCAGACGGTCAACGGCTCCTCGCAGTCGGTGGTCACCTTCCAGTTCTCCTACGCAACGGGCACAAACAACGGGACCTCGGTGGACGACGGGCAGATCCCCAATCTGTTCTTCTGCCTGAAGATGCAGCAGTAGCGAGAACATTCGAATCTTTTGTTAAGTAGGCGGGAATCCCTCTACATAGTCACTCAATCGATTGTAAATAGTCAGTAGTAAGTAGAATTCTTTGTAAACGGTTAATCAAGTAGATTCTCTTGCTAGTCCTCCGTCTAGTCGCCATTCTCCCGTTGCTCCCCACTCATAGCCATTCCTCTCCGTAGCCACAAACACGATAGCCGCAATTCATTTGTTTTCTTGTCATCTGAATAAACTACGGTTTTCAGTGAATGATGGGATTTGTGGACGTCACTTAATGATAACGAAATGAGGATCCTATTTCGAGCGACGACGAACGAGGGCTTTCGTTCATTCTGTTCGTTTGAGTGTCGAACATGAGGGCTTTCCTTTGCCCTTCCACACGACATAGCGGAGCAGCAATCAGCATCTCGCTTCGAACATGGAATCAAGAGACAAGCTCGTGATTCGCGGCGACAAGCCAAAGGCTTCTTTGTAGTCAGGTGCGAACAGAAGCCATCGAGTGGACGGAACATGTGAGAATTGCAGGGAGTCACCTCTTTGTCTGTTCGTACGTGCCAACGCTCACAAGATCGAAGCACTGCCGCTGATTCTCCTAACTGACGACTGCGTCAACCGAGTTACAAAAAAGGAAACGCGTCGAAATGCGGACAAAACGGAGTGAATTGCGGCGAGGCGGCGGAAAAGCAAACAGCTTTCTTGCGTTGAGCGCGCTGCAAATTCATGAGCGATCGAAATGGGCGGCTCTTTTTACTCCCTCCGAATTCACAATCGAGTTAATGGAAGCTGAAAAGGCGGCGGCGTGTGAAGCCTGGCCGCTGATCGTGGAGAAAGCGCGTTTGAAGCATTGTTTGCTTGAGTAAACGGTTGTTACGCTTGTACTTGTGTTTACTTGCTTCGACGCTGACTGGGCGGTGTTTCTCGCCGCCAGCAGTTCGTTTGCACTGGTAATGGATGGCGTGTGTTTGCAATCGCTTCTGCACAGCTCGTGCAGCGCTTCTACCGGTTTGTTGGAGTGCTAACTGCTTCGAACAGATCACGCTGCAGCTTAAAATCTTGAGTTCAACAAAAAGCATAGCTTCATTGCCCTAACAATGATATCACTGACCTCTCGTAATCGACTCCCACCGATCACGCGGATAATCTTGCTTCCAGACACCCCCGCCGTCTCCAGCGTCCGTTTTATCGGTCCACTTCCTCTTCTTTTCAAAGGACTAGATTTGTTCCGTTCTTGAGTGAAAGCCGAACGAACACTCCCCCCTTCATTTCGCAACACTGAAAGGAACATGGAAGCCCTATGGTTGCGGTTGGCCCCGAAGCCCCGTAAATCTCCGCCGTCCGGTTGGTCGGAGGCTGCAGAACAATCGGGATTCTCATCAACAAAGAAGATTGGAGTCCTAATTGGGTATTCGATTGTTAAGGCGTGTGTCTGAGCTTGTTGCGCGATGAAACTCAAGGCAGAAGCGAGGTGTTCTGTGAGTCGACATCTCGTGAGAATCCGAACTTATGTTCGTTTTCACTTCCTGCTTCCTTTTGAGTCGTTGCACGATCTTTCTTTCGTTCGTCCAGCGCGTGACCTCAATGAATTCTCTTGACTCACGACGACAAACATCCGAATTTGTCGCTTCCTTTCACGAGTCGACCGTTAAACCCACCGGCTTCCTTTCAATCGACCGATCGATCGATCGGGATTGACGGTCGTGACGTCAAAGCGGAGATCTCGGTGGTCGCCGGCAATTAAAACGGTTCTCGTGGCCGCGGTCTCTCCCGATCTGCGCGTTTCGGCGAGTGAGTCACCGGCGGAAACGAAAGGCTCGTGGTCGGCCGGCGTTCAGGCGGTTGTTCACTTGTGCACGTACCTACCGTTCGTTACGAGCGATTTGTACTTGCTTCAGGGCGCCTGAAGTCACTGTAGAGCAAAGAGCTCTCGGGATCCCCCTAATTGTTTATTTGAAAACATTTACGGCCAGCATTCGCCCGTTTACGGCCGCAATAAACGTTCTTGTTTTGCAATGAACACACGGGCAGTCTGTGCGCGATCATCGAGGTTCGGGCAAAACGAGTGGATCGACGGGCTCCCGCTAAGCCGCCGGTTTTTGCTCGACTGCGGTGTGTTCTTGCCGGTCGCCGCCCTCTGCTGCTTTCTGTCTGCCCGGTTGTTCATCTCGATTCAATTCGATTGAACCAAATCATTGATCGAGGTGGCTCGAATTCGCTCTTAAAAGGTTGTTGGAGGTTGACGACGCTGAAAGCCCGCGCGAGCTTGTGGTCTGAAAAAAGGTGCTCTTGTTTGGTTGCTTCATCAAACTGCTTGCTGCAGCTTATTTGCCTTTGATGTAATTCGTTTTCCGACTCGCTGGTTGGCCTCTGTTCTACAACCCCTAACACACCGAGTAAGCGGAAAGAAGGAAGTCGGGAATGAATCGCATTGGTCGCCCTTTGGTCACGTGATTTTTGTTCGGGCGTTCTCGTCGATCGCGAACGCCGTTCGGCTTGTCGGCCGCTCAATCGACCGGCGGACTTCGTCACCGAAAAGAAGGAAGCGGGACGGCGGCTCCACTCCGTGCTGATCTTTCGCTTTTCCGTTGGCTAATGGCCGCGGAGGAGGCGGGAGCGGCCGCCGCAAGAAGCACTTCGATTGTTTCGATTCGATGGACATCCGTGCTTTTCAACTTCCTTCACGCTTCTCTTCACTCCGCTCGTCCGTTCGTTCGCTCTTCACGAAGCCAGCCGTTCTCGATCGAGTACGCGGAATCTCGTGCGGTTTTCCGTTGCCTCTCGCTCGTCATCAGAACTTTTGGGTTTCTCCTCGCCTTGCTTACGGTAACCGCTCGGCGTAACCGATGACGTTCTCAATGGTAATGCATTCGGGCTTCTTGCTCGTCCGTTCTTTGTATCGCCTATCCGAACGCCCATTTCCTTTTGTGGCCGACGAACAGCGGAAGCAGAAGTGCGAAGAAAGAAGTAATGGGCGGCTGTCCAACCCCCAATTTCCTCCCACCACTTCGAGCTCCTTCTGGACTGCTTTCCGATTTGTTCGTCGAATTTCGGACGTGATTTCGCTGCACGGACGGTCGTTGAACTCACTTCTTTTCACTCGCGGATCGCCCGTGTTTATTTGCGCTCGTGGATCGGTGGATTGCGCAAACGAGCGCGAGAATCCACGTTGTTTTCGGGTATAAATGGGCGGTCCGTTGGCTCGACTTCTTCGGATGGTCAACAAGAACGGATGGCTGCGGGTTGTTCCCTTCGATCAGTTGAATCACCCACGTGCTGCTCGTGTGCAGACGGCCGGCCATTAGCCACCCACCCGCCCGGCCGCTTGTCGTCGAGTCGATTGAACACAAACAACGGGAGAAGACGTCAACAGAACGAGCATCCCGCCGCTCGTCCCGCTCGGCCGTCCGCCAGTCGTTCGCTTTCTTCTCGTTCGCGCTTTCGGTTCGCAAATGGTCGCGTCGTTTGCCGCTTGCTGTCCACCCGCCATCCACGGGCTGTTCGGCCATTTGCACAGCGACAAACACGCGGCGTGTGCATTCGAGCAAATAGCCGTGCGGGAGGCGCTGTTCTTTTCGGTCGACGCGCAACGGACACGCGCGTCACGATCACCACTCTTCGCTGTCGCTTGTTGTCGTTGTGGACAATCGACGAGACGAGCAGGAGAGGGAGCGGCCGGCCGTTCATTGATTCCCGTGAATTGGAGCACGAAACGAGAGCTCGTCATCAGTTAAAGGTGTTAGGCGCGTGGAGATTCTTTGGGTCGCTTGTTTCCGTTGGCTCGCGCCCGTTCGTTTCGCTCATTCCATTTTCACTCCTGCGCTTGTGCGGTTCGTTCGGCAAGCGGCTCGTGGGTCTTCAGTTGATCGTTCGCTTTCCTTTCTTTCCTCGTTGTGAATCACCTCCTTGCAGGCCCTCCGAGCTGCTCGCCACTCGCGTAATCTGGAGGGATCGACGGCAAATGAACTGCGCCGCCCAACACGTCGCCCAACAAAAGAAGTGAGCCGCCCGTTGCGCGCCCTCTCGAATCGAGCGACTTGAACGTGAGTTCCTTCTGTTCGCTTTAAAATGGCTCCAAATTGTTGCTAGCTTACCGTTCTCGCTGTTCCTTGGCCTCTCTTTTGCACGTACCTTCCGTCATTCCGCTTGCGAGAACTCGGGTTGGATTCGCACGTCCAAATGACCACGAAGGCCGCTTTCCCATCGCTTTCGACCCAAAAGCTTGCTTTCGCTCGGATTCCCGAAGAACGGCCGCTTTCGCTGGGGTCGCAAATTCGATTCGAGTGCGGGAATTCCGCGGATTGGATTCGATTACGTGCCCGAGAACGGCGGAACGGAGCAGACAGGTGTGAAAGAAGGCGCAAAGGTCAGAAGCTAGCAGGAACAGCGAGATTCTACCGTTAGTTGGTTGGCTTTATTGCGTTCCTTGTCGCCGAAGCTGTTTGTGTTCATTGCGTGTTGGCTTTTGCTACGCCGCTGCTCCCCCACTGCCTTCTTCAATCGCGCACCAACTTCTGTGCTCTCGATCAGCTGTCCACAATAGAACAAGGGTGTTCGTTGAGCTCGTTTGTTGTCGACCGCCGTCTAGACGTCTTTTTTCTTTCGTTCGCGCTCTCGAGATCAAACGTCGCGCTGCCGCTTGCGTTCCGTCGAAATTTTCGGCCGCTCGCTCGTTTTCTGTTGATGAGCGGGCAGCGAGCAAAGCGGGTGGTCGTGACGACAAACGACGACGAGATTGGGACAAGACAATCGAAGTCACTCTCTTCTTCCGCGCACCGTTCATCATCGGCTCGTGCCCACAGCTTCCTCTAAACTACGTTCGTTGCAGAAGTCCACCAACGACCGCTGAAGTCGAACGGTTGAACACGCTGCAAGTCGTGGATGTAGGCGATCGAAACGAAGCGAAGCCACCCACCGTGGCCGTAGACGAACGAGGACTCCACTGTGATTGGATTCAAACGACGAGATGACGGCCGACGAACTCCCGAAAAACCCGCCAACGACGGCGGCCAGCGCGAACGGGGATCTCGAGAATGGTGAGCGTTGCGTTGATTGCGGGCTTAAAATAGCGTTCGGAACTCTGGATCGGCAATTTCGACGGCAACGAAAGATTGTTGTGCATTCACTCACTCACTCATCTCTTCGTTGTTTGCAGGCGTGATGGAGGACGACGCGCACCACCGGCCGCGGATGTCCTCGAGATCGTCGCGTATTTCGCCCACCGACTCGGAGCTGTTCGTCCTTTCGGTCGATTGAATTCACTCCTCTCCGTTCAGGACGACGAAGATCGGCGGCTCGGAGAGCAAAATCCTGTCCTCGACCGCGTGGACGATCCCTGAGGCGGACGGCGAGAGCGACGGCAGCGAGGCGAGCGGCACCGAGGAGAGCCGCCTGAGTTTCGTGCTCCAAGTGAGTTCTGTACGATCAGCGGGGATGCGAAGAGGTTGAACACTCTTCTTCTGCTTGTCATCCTTCCGATCGTTCTCATCTACCACCCTTCTTTCAGTGCTTCATCCCCTTCCTCCTGGCCGGCATGGGGATGGTCGCCGCCGGCCTGCTGCTGGAACGCGCCTCCACGTGGCCCTTCTTGATGACCGTGCCGGAGGCGTTGATCATGGTCCCTGCCCTGCTCGGCTTGAAGGGCAATCTGGAGATGACGTTGGCCTCTCGCTTGAGCACACTCGTGAGCCCTTTTGCCTTTAATCTCTCTTACTTGTGTTGCTTGAAGGCAAACCTCGGTCAAATGGACACCCGGAAGCAGCAGCTGGCCGCGTTGGTGAGCAATCTCGCCCTCGTGCAAGCTCAGGCGATCGTCGTCTCGTTCGCCGCTTCGCTTCTCACCGCCGCCACTTCGCTGGCCGAAGGGCAGTCGGTTGGTCTAAATGCTTCTTCCAATCACTCATCCCTTCTTTTCCGCTTGCAGTTCGTCTGGAATCACTTCATTTCGCTGACGTTGACTGGAGTGCTCACTGCTTCGGCCGCCTCTTTGATCCTCTCGACAATGATGGTCGTTTTGGCCATCTTTTGCAAGTGAGTCTTCTTGCCTTCTTCTGCCAATTGTTCTTCTTTCTGCAGAAAGCTCAACTGCAATCCCGACAACGTGTGCACGCCGATCGCCGCGATGCTCGGCGATTCGGTCACTCTGTTCTTCATGGTTTGCTTTTGCGCCCACTCGCTTCTTTCCACTGGGTTTGTTCAGATTATTTTCGGCACGTATTTGACCGACGGGCGGGACACGGCGTACATCGCGCAAACGATCGCTCTCGGCTTCTTTTTGTGCTCGACGGCCTTCTGGATCGCGATCGCCGCCCGCTTCCCGACCACGCTGGAAGTGGTGAAGGTGCGCCCACTCCCTTCACCCATTCGATCAATCGAACTCGTTGCAGCACGGCTGGTACATCATCATCCTCGCGATGTGCATCTCGTCGGGCGGCGGCTACGTTTTGAAGTTCGCGGTCGCCCGCTACAAAGCGCTCGCCGTCTTCCAGCCGGTGATCAACGGAGTCGGGGGCAATCTGGTCGCTGTCCAAGGTATTCCGTTCTCCTCCTATCCTTCATGTTTGTGGGTTCAGCGAGCCGCATCTCCACGTACCTGCACCGCTTCGGCAAACCGGGCGTTCTGCCGTTGAATTCGCTCCGGACGTACGCGAACCCCGTGCGGACGTTCTCGCTGAGGGGTGCGTTTTCCATCGACTTGCGGGTTGATGCGTGGTTTGCAGAAGAAGAATCCTACCACGCGCTGCTGCTCCTGCTGATGTCGGTGCCCGGCCACTCGATCTTCCTCGCCGTCATCTTCCTGATCCAATTCCACTTGATGTTCTGCTGGAGGTTCTACGCCGCGTACGTGGCGATCGGCACGATTCAAGTGAGTTCTCTATCGCCCGCCGCTTCCAACCGCTCGTTCAGGTGGCCATCCTGCTGTACATCTGCCAATTTGTGACGCGGGCCATGTGGCGCGCAAGGGTCAACCCCGACTCCAACGCGATCCCGCTGCTCACTTCGCTCGGCGATCTGCTGGGCACTTCGCTCCTGACGCTGATGTTCGCCTTCCTGACGGCCGTCGCGCCCGACAGCCTCGCCCGACTGACCATCAACGAGTGAGCGGACGAGCGGCTGGCTTTTGAATGACGACGTGCAACACACGGGTTCCACTTCTCCTTTGCGCTCTCCGCCGATTGAAATCTCCATCGATCACGTGCAATCCCCGCCCACACGCGTGTACTCTCTCGACTAAACGGTGATGCTCCCCTTCCGACCGCTTTCGTTTGTTCCCACGAGCTTCTTGTTCTCAACCCCCGCTTGCGAGTACGGTGAATAAAGTAGGTAGAACAATGGGTGTGTGGACAAAGAGGTGAACGCGTGATCGAAGAACGACGGGGTCGGAGGAACTTTCATTCGAGGACGGCCGGAGCTTGTTGGAACGAGCACGGTGTTGATGAATCCGCCGGTTAGATGTTCTCGTGAAAGGTTCAGAAGAGGACCGCAGTGGACGGCGAACGACCCAAAACGCCCGCCGTTCGCCTCCTCTCGACGAGCGGGAAAACAAACGTGTACTAGAAAGAACCTTTAGAGTGCCTTAGCCAAGGCACCCGACCAGGCGCGATGAAGCTATTTAGACGATCTGATACTGCTAAGTGCTAAGCTGACGGGGATACGTACCGATTGCCCGAGAAGATGTGAACCCCAAACATATGCCAAATTAACTTTGTCAGCTTGACGACCCACCGGATTCGAACCGGCGACCCGACCGCCCCGCAATCCGCGCCGTTACCGACTAGACCACAGAAACGTATTGCTCGGGAGCAGAAGCGCGGGCCTTTGAGCCGCATGGAAACGGGCCGTGCGCGCGCTCGCTCGTTCGCTTCCGCCCGCTTGTTGCGCAGTCATGGGAAGCGGGGTTCGGAATGCGGTGGCAGCTTGCTGCAGCTGCCTGGCTGCAGCTGAAAACCGCAGCCAAGATTTTGGAACACGGTGGGCGTCTACGTTTGATCAGCGACATAAAACGAACCTTCCGGATGGACGTCTTGCCGCCGCCGAGCAGTGGGAAGATCGGGCGCCGCGTTCGAAAGTTATCCGCAAATCCACGACCACTCGCTTCACTCGTCAGAAGTCCCCCAATTCACGACCACAAGAGCGGTGAGGATCGCCGTGTTCGAGCTGTTGCATGTGATAGTGGAACAACCGCTGGACTGACCCAAGAACACAAGGGCGGTTGACAGAGCCGGGCGTGGGCACGATTGCAGTGGGAGTGTTCAGGCCGTTCCGTAAATCGAATGCATGTTTATTGACCTCCTTTACGGCAAACAACACGTTTTATTCATTGCGAATGACGAGAAAGAAGCGCAGTGTGGAGCTGCCGGCACGCGTCCTCCAAATGCTGACGGCTTCTTGGGTCGGCACGTCAAGCGTCTGCTTGAGCACAAGCCAGTCGTGCGCGGTGTTGCGGGTGCATTTGAGCCGCTCGGCGAAGAAGAACTCCGCAGCCGACAGCACTCGTTCGTACGCTTCCTAAACGAAAGTGAGTGGCCCGAGACCCAAAGAAACGTGCGGGCTGTGCGGTGGGCTGCGGCAAGCAGAGGAGGCCCCAAAGCTGCACTTCCGGAAAGCCCGCATCGTTCGCGAACCCGACAATCTCGGAATAGAGACGAACCAGACGCGTGAGCTGGTGGTTGAATTCCACTCGCAGCTGAACGCCTGTTTAACGGAGAACGAAAGAAGGGAACTCACATCGAAGTTCTCGAGTTGTACCCAGGGGAAGACGAGTTGAAGAGCGAACTTGTCGTTCAACGACCGCAAATTCTTGAAAGCAGTGCGCAGATCACGGGATTGCTGTTCGCTCCAATTGAAATGTGTTATACTGCTCAACGGAGTATAGAGTGCTGGAAGAAAGCGATGGAGATTGAAGATCACTTTCTCGACGGTTTCGTTTGTTTGAAGGCTAAACGAACGGGTCACACGTGTTCAATCATTCTGGGCTACCGTTTCTCCGTGAGCAGCTCGGGGACCCACTGGTTGAATTGCAGTTCACGCGCACGCACTTGAAAGAAGGTCGAGAGATCTAGATCGAATACGAATACGAATACGAATTTATTCGGTTCAACCAAGTAAAAGACAATTGCGAGATTATCTAATGGCTTGGTGCGAATACATCGACAGTTCCTTCCATTCGAGCCGGTCCTGCGCGAGTTGTTGCCATTGGGGTCCAAGGGTTATGTCCATGTCCTTGCGCCATCGGTCGGGGGGACGTCCGGCAGTACGCCTGAGGTCGTACGGCCACCAGAAGGTCGTGCGCGTCGCCCATCGATTGTCCGTGCGTCTGGCCACGTGTCCGGCCCACGCAAACTTCCATTCCAGTGCGTCCTCGACCGCGTCCTTGAATCGGGTCCGCGCTCGAATGTCCGCACTTGGCACGCGCTCGCGTAGGCTCACTCCGAGGGTCCGCCGTTCCATCGCCCGTTGGGTCGTCGTGAGGCTCGTCTGTTCGCTCTTCCGCATCGTCCAGGTTTGAGCGCCGTAGTTGAGTGCGGGGAGGATCGTCGAGTTGAAGAGTTGGGCGCGGATCGTGACGTCGGGCATCTTCTTGAGCACGTCGGCGATGTTCTTGAATCCGAACCACGCGGCCGAGCGTCTTCTGCGGATCTCCCCATCGATCTCGTGCTCGGGGGTGAGTTGCTGCCCGAGATAGACGTATTTGTCCACGAGTTCGATGGGTTCTCCGTTGAGCACGATCGGTCCCGTTCCGTGCGCGGCGCTGCAGTGACGATTAACCATTACCTGCGTCTTCTTCCGGTTGATCCGAAGTCCGATTCGGGCGCCGGCATCGTCGAGTTCGCGCAGCATCCGCTCGGCGGTTCGCGGTCCAGGAGCGAAGAGCACGATGTCATCGGCGAATCGGAGGTGGTGAAGTCGCTCGCCGTCGATTGGAATCCCGTAGTCCTCGTTCCAGTCCCAGTCGAGTGTCCGGAAGACGTCTTCGAGGGCGGCCGTGAAGAGCTTCGGGGAGATTGTGTCTCCCTGTCGTACTCCACGTCGCACGGGCACGTCGATCGGGCGGGCGAACAGTTGGAACGTCGTTGAGCAGTCCGTGTTCGTGTTGAGCAGCGTGCGGACGTACTTCGGCGGGATGCCCTGGCGGACGAGGGCGTTGATCACCGCGTTGATCTCCACGGAATCAAACGCCTTCTCATAGTCCACAAACACGAGGCAGAGCGGTTGCTTCAGCTCGCGGTAGCGCTCGAGGACTTGGTTGACCGTCTGGAGGTGGTCCGCCGTCGAGTATCCGCTTCGGAATCCCGCCTGCTCGCGTGGTTGTTGCTCGTCCAGTTGGCGCGTCATCCGGTTTACGAGCACTTTCGTGAAGAGCTTGTACACCGTCGGCAGGAGGGCGATCGGGCGGTAGTTGCGGAGATCTTCCAAGTCGCCTTTCTTCGGAAGGATCACGGTGCGGGACGTCTTCCACTGGGGCGGCACGTCCTCCTGGTCCAGGCAGTCGTTGAAAAGCTTCACGATTGCCGACACAAGAGTCGGGCCGCCGTTCTTGAGCACCTCGTTTGTGATCCCGTCCGGTCCTGGCGCCTTGTCGTTCTTCAGGCTCTCCACGGCCGCGCGCACTTCGGAGGCGATGATGGGCGGGGTTGGCTCGTCTTCGCGGGGATCTGCGATCAACGGAACATCCACCTTCGATGCAAAGAGATCTGTGTAGAACTCCTTGCATCTCCGGTCGATGTCGGCGCGCGTCGTGAGAGTCGTCCCGTCGTCGGCTTTGAGTGCTCGCATCGTCCCGACTTGTTGCCGGAGCTCGCGTTTGCACTTCTTCAGCGATCGACGGTTGGCGGCGGCTTGCAGGAGCTTCTGGATTCGGAACGTCTCGTGATCTTCCTGGACCTTGCGGCGGATGAGCTTTGAGAGTTCGACGAGTTCCACTGGGTTTGAGGCGTAGTTCAGCTCCCCTCTCCGCTTGAGCAGTTGGTGGGTCTCTTCCGTCAGGCGCGACGGCTTCTTCGGCTTCGGCACCATCGCGATTTCGACGCACTTCTGCAGCCGTTCCTGGAACTGGTTGAACTTACCCTCGAGGGAGCCGTTCAGATTCCAGTCGCGCGAGTTGATGGCGCGCTCGAGAAGGGCCGAGTTGAAGGTGCTTGCCTTCTGGACGTGCTTCTTGCGCCGGAAGGTCATCGGGAGGCTCAGCGTGAAGCGCACGGGGCGATGGTCGGATCCGAACTTGAGGCGGTCGATGACGTCGTATCGTCGGACGAGGCGGCGGTCCGAGATCAACCCAAAATCGATCTCGTGCCGCGTTTGTCCGTTGATTGATCGGTACGTCCATCGTTGCGCGTCGCTCTTTTGGAAGAGGGAGTTGATAATGAAGAGCTTCTCGCCTTCCGCGAAGTCTGCCATCATCTCTCCGAGCGGCGTCCAGTCGGGTCCGGTGAATGGGCCCATGTAGCGCTCGATCGTCCGCGGTCCGAGTTGGGCGTTGAAGTCGCCGATCACCATCTTGTGCGTGGCCGGCTGGTTCAGGGCGTCGTGGACATCATCGTAGAACTTCTCGTGGTCCTCCAGCGTGTATTTGGGTCCGGAGTGAGCGAGAGATCTAGATCGCCCAAAAGATTTGTAACAGAATGAGTGAACGTACAGGTCTCTCTGTAATAGCTTCCATACGTGATGACTTTGTTGATGGACGATCTGCGGGCCACAAGAAGGAAATCGCGGGAGCGTAACGCGAGGAGGCTGGTGATCGTCGGCGGAAGAGCGTCCTTCAAGAGGGCCAGAATCCACGTTGCTTTGTGGTTGACGATTTCGACGACAAAACACTTCAGAGAACGAAGTTCTGTACGGACAGCTCAGTGAGAATAAACGCGGAAAGAACCCACTCTCCAATGCAGACAGGACTTCAAGCCAGGCGCGAAGTGTGTGGAAATCCGCCTTTTCCTCGTGATCAATCTGAATCCATAAAGAGAGATGCCGCAGCTCTGCTTGGCCGAGCAATAAGATTTCTTTCAACGATCCCACACGCATGTGTCTGCTCGTCAAACTCAACAACCGAGGCCCGTCTGTAGCAGACGTCAAGAAAGGAGTATCCTCTTCCATGCAGAGCACGGCATCCCCGCGCTCCAGCTGTTTAGCACTCGAAGTGAAGAAGACGGCGGAAAACGAGCGCGAGCAGAAGAACATCCGCAGAGTGCGGACGCGAAGAACCGCTCGTTCACGCATGACATCGGGGCCGGCAGTCGGCTGATTGTTTGCCAAGCGGGTGCTCAGCGCGTGGAACATTAAGGCGCGCCGAACGTCCGCCTTCATCGCCGGCGTTCCTGCCTCGCACTGGACTTGTCGTTCTCGTTCCATTGTGCTCGGCTGCGCGTTTGCCGTGCTTCCTGTAAGAAGTCATCCATCAGCGGTGGAAAGTTGGCAAGAAACGAAATAGTACACGACAGCACAGTCGTTTGTGAACCCTCCTCAGACCTCTGCGAACGGCAAACGGCAGCTAACGAAAAACAACCCAACGACTCAAACAAACTCGTGTTCTCAATGGCCTTTCAAAGAGGATCGCGCACTTGCTGTGCGTTAGGCGAATGCAAGTCGGCAGGAAGCAGGTGCGTGGGGTCGGATGCCGCCGCGTCCACTCCCGCTGCCGACTGACCGCACGAAGGGGCGACAATCCGAACAGACCGTCGACCGAGTTCCTCGTGGTCATTCGAGCAAGCGCAGAGCTTGGCAATTCTTCGAGTCTTCTCTGCCCGACCGGCCTTCGAAGACATGAAAGTGTTCACAACAAACGGGAAGATTGCTCTCGTTTTTGCATCAGTCATGCGGTTTAATCAGTAAATGAATGAAGAGGGGTTGGATCAACTGCACGCCTCCCGAGCGTAGATGATGTTCCGCTCGGCGGCATCGCCGTTGCAGCCGGCGGCCATCTTGCGGAGCATTCGGCAGCGAGCTTCGGGACTCGCGCAGTAGCTGCGGATGCACTCGCGCGTGAGGGCCGCGTCCTGTCCGCTGCCCGGGCACAACTCCTGTTGGATGACGAAGCACTTGGTCGGGCGGCTGATCTCCTGAAAGAACGAAGGAGTGTCCAGGAGAGCGGGTGGAGACGAACGCAGTAGAGAGCGGGATTGAACTTGCCGCCCTGCAGTCCGTGGCCGAACGCCCAGCCGAATCCGAAGCCGCCGCTCAGGCCGCCCGTCTCTTCGGTGCGGCCACCGTCCTTTCTTCACTCCCTCTCCGAGAGGCTGCTCGCCTTCCGATTGCGACTCGCCGCCTTCCGTCTGCTCCGCTTCTTGACCCCGACCGGCCGGTTTCTCGTTCTTTTGGTCGTAAATCGCCGGCTTCTTCTCTCCGACTTCTTGGCCCAACGGAGCGGGGGAAGTCGGCTCTTGTTCCTTCGGCTCCTGCTCGTGTCCGCGAGCGCCCTGCGGTCTCGTGAACGTCCCGGCGCCCTGATCGTCGCCGTGCGAGTGATGGGCGCCCGGGCCGTCCTCGTCGTGCGTGTGCCGGTGGCCGCGGGAGCCGTGGGGGCGTTGGTGGCCGTCCTTCTGCGCCTTGGAGCGGTCCTCTTCGCCCGCGTGCTTGCCGGGCTGCGCGGGGCCGTGGCCGCCGGGAATGCGCTCATCATTGTTGTCATGGCGATGCTCGTTCCCGGAGCGGTGGTCGGGGCGAGTGTGGCCACCGCGTCCAGAACGGTCGTCGTTCTCGTGGCCGCGGTGTCCCCAGCGATGGCCGCCGCCCTGCCCGCCACGACGGTCGGCGTCCTCCGCCGACTGCGCGCCCTCGGATCCCCACTCGGCGGTCGTCTGATTGCGGTGGAACTGCTCCTCGCTCTCGTGCTCGTCGCCCGCCGAGTGGTTCCAGCGCTTCTGGCTGGTCTTCCCCTCCCGGCGGCCGTCCACTCCCCACTTGTTCGTCTCCTCCTCGCCCTCACGCGTCGAGTCGTGGCGAGCGCCTCGCCGCCAGCCGTCGTGCCGCTCGCTCGCCTCCCGCTCGTGGTGCCGCCGACCGAGGCGGGGGTGAGAACGCGGCGAACGGACACCTGAATCGATAGAGTGACTCATCCAAGGAGAAAGCGCTCACATTCGACGAACAGAACGAAGTGGACGGCCAACAGAAGAACGAGAAGCTTCATTTCTGGGGAAGATGGGAGTTGATGCCTCCATCGCGCTTCATCGTTCTTTTTATACGCAGCGGGTGTTGTTGCAGCTGCCCGCCCTCCAAACAAACGAGCGACGAACTGGCGGCCGTTCGCCCACTCTTCCGCCGACGAGGCGGGGGTGTTGGGCCCAAAAAAGAAGCCCGTTCCGTTTGATGCCCAAAAAGAAGGCTCAGCGGGCCGTCGGTTCAGCTGTTGCAGAAAGGGTCGACGCAATTCGCCCCTTCTTTCCGCACGGTCGCTGCCCGGAGGGCGGCACGCGGACGAGAAAGAGGGATTGTTTCAAACTATGAACAAAGACTGAATTGGCGGCAAAAACACACCTGATTACTCGCCATCAGTTCTCTCCTCTCTAATCACTCACGCTCGAGTGCACTTTCGGCGGCGGCGGGGTCAACGGGGGAGACCGGTGAGTTTGCACTCGTTTTTCGTTCGTCGACGAGCGGCGGCTCCCGTTTCGAACGGGGATCCTCACTCGCCGATTCCTCTACCCGAGTGAGCGGTCGGTTCTCTCGCCCAGTCGGAGGATGTGGTTCGTGTGGCTGCTGCTCGGCGTTCTCGTCGCGTACAACACGCTCTTCAAGCGGTTTGTCCAGTCGTTCCGGCTGCCGAACGGCGAGGGAATGGCGGTCGTGGTCACCGGCTGCGACACGGGCTTCGGCCGGCAGTTGGCGCTTCGGTGCGCCCGCTTCGGCTTCCTCTGCTTCGCCGGCTGCTTCAGCAAGGAGGTGAGCACGAAGGCAATCGATCCGTCCATCCCCCTCCGCTTTCAGGGCTGCGAGTCGCTGGAGAAGGAGGCGGCGGGCGCGGAGCTGCGCGCTTTCGAGCTGGACGTCCGCAATGAGGAGTCGGTGGCCGCGGCGCTCCGCTTCGTCCGCGAGCGGCTGGGCGACCGGCGGCTGCACGCGCTCGTGAACAACGCGGGAGTGCCGGGCGTCTTCGCGCCGATCGCCTGGTGCCCGACGGCCGTCTTTGAGCAGACGCTCGCCGTCAACTTCTTCGGCATCGTGCGGATGGTCGAGGCGTTCGGGCCGCTGATCCGCGAGCACCGGTGAGTCGCCCGCCGCTCCGCTCACTCGCCCCTTGCAGCGGGCGGATCGTGAACATGGGCAGCGTGAACGGCAAGATCGCCGTCCCCTTCACCGCGCCCTACTGCGCGTCCAAGACGGCCCTGAACGGCTACACGGACTGCCTGCGGCGGGAGTTGCGGCCGTTCGGCGTGCGCGTGGTGCTCGTGGAGCCCTCGTTCTACAAGACGCCGCTGATGGCCCTCGCGCCCCTCCGCCGCCGGCTGCACGAGCTCTTCGAGCGGCTGCCCGCCGGCGAGCAGCGAGTGTACGGCCGCGAGTACGTGGATTTCCGTGAGTTCTGCCGCCTCCCCCTCATCCTCGCTCGTGTTCAGTGGAGGCGAAGCTGGAGGACGTGGACGCGAACTTCTCGTCGCCCGCCGTCCACGAAGGTGCGTCCGGCCGCCCGCCGCCCACTCGCCGCTTTCAGTCGTGGACGCCCAGTTCGACGCCCTCGTCCAGCACTGGCCCGAGCCCCGCAGCCACCCCGGCCTCAGCGGCAAGCTGCTCTTCGTGCCCGCCCAATTCCTCTCCACCCGCCTCCAAGACCTCCTGTACGCCGCCCTCGAGCTCATGGGCCCCCAGCCGCCGGCCGTCAAGAAGGTCGAGTAGACACGAGTGTTGATGAGATTGCGAGTCGTTTATCTCGGAATAAATTAGAGAGCGTTGAGCACAAGTGTGGGAGAAGTAGACCGTTCGGAACGAAGTGAGAGAGTGCTTGCTACCGGCCGGTCAGAAGTCGAGCTTCTTGAGCACGAGGACCTTCTCCTTGAACTTGAGCGAGGGGAAGAAGAAGGGGAAGCGGGCCGAGCGCGTGAAGGCGATCCGGTGGAAGGACTCGACGGCGAAGAGCTCTTTGTGGGTGGCCGAGAAGTTCGTGCGGGCCGCCTCGCGCAGTTCGCCCGTCGGACTGCCGAGCAGCAGGAAGTCGAAGCGGCGGAGGGCGGCCGCCTCGAGGCCCTCCGTCTTGTCGTACGCCCACGCCGGGTAGAAGTGCAGGAAGCGGTTGACGCCGCTCTGCGCGCAAAACACGTCGATGTGCACCAAACGGGACTCGTGGCGGTTGTACCGTTGCAGATGCTGCAAGGCGAGCTTCAATAAGAGAATTGATACGAAGTGTACCTGCACGTGGGCCAACGCGTCGCCGCCC